>CM062837.1:19980266-20332150 GCA_031772345.1 Himalopsyche anomala | reverse complement strand
TGAATATAAAATATGTATAATATGTGTATCAATAAGATAATAAAATTATGTTTAAAGTACTGTTAATATCAATTTGCAATTTTAAATGTTTATATGCATGGTATTTCCTTTCAATATAATCAAAAATATCAGCACAATTATAATAAAACGCAATTTTCAAAATTAATAAGTTAAAATACGAATAAAATTTTAAACTGCTTATATACATGAAAATTAAATACGTTTCTTGTTTTCATTATGAAAAATATTTGGCATAATTGCCATAAAACATTCCACGTTACAATAAAACAATGATTTTTCTAATAAAAATATTTAAATGTTCGGAGTATTCGGTGTGCGAAGTATTCTATATCCGGAAGGTTCTGTGTGCGGAAGATTCCGAGTCCGAAAGAATCGGTGTTCGGTGTATTCTTGGCCGGAGTGTTCGTGTTCGGACTATTCCCGTTCGGAGTGTTCGTGTTCGGAAAAGTAATGTTCGGTAGAATCACCGAACCGTTTCATTCTGCTTATTCTTTTTGAACTTGTGTTTGATTTTATCTTATGTTAAAAATAAAATGAATTTTGTAATATATTTTAATTCACATATTAGTTTAAATCTTCAAAGAAAAACAAATATTAATTTCAAATACATATTTTACGACATGTTGATGTTTGCAAAAGATATAAACTACACCATGCAATTATTGGATTGGATTGGCCTGGTCAGCCTCAAAATTCTCCCCGCTGCTAGCCTCTCGTTTTTAGAGGGAAAATTTTGTAGCCCCAAGTCGTTGTTACCATTAAAATAATCTGATACTTTGACTCATTTGATGTTATATTAATCCTGAATTGATGGAGAGAAGGGTACCTTTTTTAAGCTTCTTAATGGTATTCTAAAATTTCTTTTATGGACATAGATTATTCATAACATTAATCGTATAAAATGCGTTTTTCGCCATCATTATTACGTACATGATACTTACCACAAATGCCTAATTAGGCATCAGTTCACATGTTATGGAAATAGTACCTATTTATCTCCTTGCATATAATAGTCAGTGAGGTGCAGACTGTTTGTTCGGGAAACAAAATAGCTCATATTAATTTGATTTAAATCACTTTTATAATAAAACATTCAGATTTATTTTATTGCTTATGATTTGTTTTTGTTTATTAATCAAATTTAAATGACATCTAGGGGCTAGAACAATTAGTGATAATAGATAAAATATACAAATTTATAATTGATATGATCGCGGAGATTACTTGCACTATACTTCTGATAATATATACTTAGTTGATTTACTTATATGAACTTGAAAAATGTACCAATAGAGATTACTGACCTTTTTCCTGACATTTTTTTCCTTAGTGATACGTAATTTTTTTGATTGATCAAATTATTATTTAAAAGATTACATCGCCCGGGTACCTGGTGAGTCAGAGCCATAAAAAATTGATAGCAAAAACTTCACTACTTTTTGAAATATATTTTGTCTCCCAATGTGGAGCATACGGCCCTCTAACAAAGGTATCCTAATATATTTATTTCTATAAGATCTGTTTGATACTCAGTTGCTCAACCTTTCTTTTTCCAAGAGAGTAGGGATAGAATGACAGAACTGGTGTTTAACTAATCACACTCACTACTCCAAAGTTACACAGATACCCATGTATTCGAACAGAAATTGATTGAAAAAAGTATTCATACTGGTATTCGAACCCGTGATATTTGTCACGGAAGCCAACGACGTTGACCGCTGCGCCACGTTTACCCTTAAGATCTTTTCTAATTAGGAGTGGGAGTCGTGGTTTTTTTACGACGCCAAAACCTGAAAAAACAAAACGTACGCTTTTTACACTTTATTTGCTACCTTTTGAAGACATCGAGACCTTTTGAATAATTTACATATCTTTTTAATCTATAAGCATATATATAGGTGAAATTTTTAAATATTACAAAATTAGCGTATGCCGCGTACGCCAATATGCGTTAACGGTTCATAACGGTTAAGGAGAAACTTACGCCAAAAAACGTCAGCGGTATATAAAGTGTTAAAGTACTATATAAGAGTTTTTAACAAATACATCGTGGTATACATGCGTTTTCTGCAAAAATGATACCAATACATATTTTAGTTTGTGTAGGTAAATTCCGCACGTCACTTGCTGTGATGAAGTACTGATGAATGTACTGTGTTACGTGTTCACATATCATAAACGCTCAGTTCTCATGACCTGGGTCAGACAATAAGCACCAGTCGAGATATGAACCGGGAATCTCTGGGATGGCGTTTCGTTTCTTTGCCAGTCGCAACATTGCATAACGTACTTGCATATTTTGTCAAGAACCTCGTCTAGCGGAAGTGATTTTTACACTCAAGTTCATCGTCCTCTGCGGTTTGGGTCCAACATTGATAATATTTTTTCCGGTTCTAAGCTCAAGAAATGCGACCCCAATACCCACATTTTCTTAAATATCTATTTTTATATGGGTGATACAATGTTTATTATTAAGGTATTCTTATATCATAGTTTTTTGGACCATTTGTAGCTTATATAAATACGCGATAACGAGATAAGCGCCCGCTTTTCAGCAATCGTTCGTAAGATAACTAGGCTGAACGCGTCAGTTGCAAATACATATTTGTACTGAAATGACGTCTTTTTTACGCGCAACTTAAAATATGATTATTTATTAAAAAAACACGGATTTTCATAAAAAAAATGTATGAGGAATGATGCAGAGAGATATTTTCAAGCCTTTAGACTATTTTTTTTTTTGAAATTCATAAGAATAAGGCCAATAATGAGGAAGCCACTGGGGTCCCTAAACGATCGGCAGAGAAGTATTTTTCTAGTCTCCGAGACGCGAGAGATATTTATCATTTGACATTTGAATTTTACCCCCTTTTTACGTCCAATAGAAATGGAAAAAACCCCAACTTTTATTTTTTAATTTTTAACATTTATTGATAAACCTTGCAGTTTTCTGCCTGATTATGCTTCTTTAAGAAGCGGAACACGTCTCATATGTTTTATGTCAACAAGTCCAATAACGTAGTTTTACATTAAAAATTGCCTTCCACAAAGTTACCTTCGAATTCATTAAAAACATCAAGATTTGATTGTAATATCTTTAATTCAATTATTTCGTGTATTCGTACTTGAACCCTCAGTACTGTAGAAATAAATTAGAATTGAGATTATGTACTTTAATTCCTTCACATTCATTCAATGCTAAAAAAATTATGACATAGGGAAAGCAAGACTTGTCTACGCCATACTCTTGCATTCTTACTCTTATCGTAGAGATTATTGTAAAGCTAATGAGAAACAATTAGCTGTCGTAAATACACTAATGATGAAATACTTGATATATTATACTCTTGCTTGAGAAGGATCGTGGTTAAAAAAATCTTAACTAGCATATTGTATTTTTTTTAACATGTCCGCTCCCAATTTGGAGCATATGGACTCCTAATGGAGTTTATATTAACAGAAGTGTTTCTACGAGAACTGCTTGTTACTCAGTTACTCAACTTCCCATTTTCCAAAGAGATAAGGAATAGAAGGATAGGGCTAAGACAGGACTAGTGGTTAGTTAATCACTCTCCGTTCAAAGGAAATGATGGGTGGGAGTGAGAAATTCAAGACATCACATACATTCATGCCTTCGGACAGAAGTTTATAAATCGATTGAAAAATCAATTTATAAAACTGTCCGTACTGGGATTCGAACCCGTGACCTCCAAAGCTGAAGCCAACGACGTTGACCACACAGGCGTCTATTCACGGTATATTTTTTTTTCATCCGAAAATAGTTTTTTTCTCATTGTAAAGATAATGATTAATTAATGACAAGTGAATATCATGGAGCAGTTGTTAAGTTTCGGTTACTTGCGCGAAGTGAGTTCATAGAGAAGTCATTCCCACACGGTAAATTGAATGAGCAACTTTATCAGATGCATCAACGTACTACGTGACCATTCTAATTGGGAGAATGTTCCTCTTCTATGTGTGTATTGTTGAAAGCTCGCCTATTTTGTTTATATTACGAGACGGACGTACGTAACAGAACGATGCAAACTAAAACAGTAGCGTTCAAAAAAAAATAAAAAACATTTATTCGAAACATTATTTTTAGACATACAACCAGGGCTGTGGAGTCGTTAAAAAATTACACGACTCCGACTCCGACTCCGACTCCGAATTTGACTCCGACTCCGACTATGACTTGACTAAAAAATGCGTGCATATAAATGTATGCAATTCGAGTAACAAAAAAATATATATCGAATCTACTTTTTCGACATGAGAAGGAAAGAAACAACAACTTTTGCGCGGACTCATATGCAGTGGATCTTGGTGACTCACTGGCTCGGCGTGACTCATGACACCTACACGTTTAATATTATTAAGCTATATCACAATAATTATTACGTAATTCAATTTTCATAAATTTCGTGAGTATTTTTTTTTTTTAAAAGTAGTCGGAGTCGCCCGTTTTTCACGACTCCGACTCCGACTCCGACTCCGGCCAAAACACCGCGACTCCGCGACTCCGACACCGACTCCACAGCCCTGCATACAACTACTAAGATATATATATATTTTTTTAAACCATGTCCGCTCCCAATGTGGAGCATATGGACTCCTAATGGAGTTTATCTCTAGAGATGATTGCTACAGAGATTGCTCAACCTCTCTTTTTCCAAAGAGAGTAGGGATAGAAGGATAGGGCTAGGACAGGACTAGTCGTAAGCTTATCGCTCTCGATACGCCCCGTTCATAGGATAGGATGGGTGAGAGGGGGGAATTCAACAAATTAGATACATCCATGCCTTTGAACAGAAATTCATAAATCGATTTAAAAATCAATTTATAAAACTGTCCGTACCGGGATTTGAACTAAGATATAGTTTCACAATAAACTACATATTTACATAATATTTGGCTAATAAACAGATACCATATTCGGTATGACACATAAAAAAAATATCGATTCAAAAATAAAAAACACGATGATTAATAAATATTCAACAAAGCAATTACTCGTTTTCAAAATCATTTTACGATAAGGTAAGGTAAAGAGTTTCAATTACTAGACAATATTTTTTTAAAACAAACCTACTCTTGTAACTTAGCAATCAGATAGGATTGGGTTTGAGTGCCGGAAAGGTGGATATACAATTTAAATTTTTAAAATTAAAAAAAATATATTTGATATGTTGGATTTCGCGTTGAGTTTAATTCGAGTAAATTAAAAGAATCTAATCGAGTTTATCATATGTTATTTAAAATTGAAAATAATCTGTTAAAACATGATATTATTTAATATAACAACACTTGATTAGGTTTATCAAATTTATTTAAAGGAAAACGTAATAATTTAAGCTTTATAAGGAAACAAGAATTGTCGATGCTTCAAGATTTATATAATTTTATAACGAATTAGACAACAAGATAAAATGATATAAAAACACAATACAATATTATGCTATTTTTTGACATTTTAAACGAATTCCCCTTCAAGCTTTCGCTACTGTCATTTCAATAAAAAATTGGTTGTCTGTAAAGTCGGTTTACGGACGATAGTTTAACGTGACAACGTCATAAGAAAACATTGATGAAATGATTGCATACTTTTATGAATAAAATGGAATCATTTTTATTGAATTATCATTATTTTGTATGGGTACGAAGAAGGAGTGAAATGAAATCTACAATTTTTTATTGATAGATTTTATTCGCACTCATTAATTCAAATATGTTTATTACTTTGATGAACAGTTTATTTACAAGTAGCAATGTGCTAGAGATAGATGCGGCACAATCCGAACGGTAGGCCGATCGTGCCTCTCTATCGCTTATCCGCGCTCTCGCTCGCACGCTTGCCTTCGGCACAACGCAACAAACGGGACAATGAGTCATGTTTTTTCGTGCGTGCAGCGGGCGTCATCGATTTATAAGACGTTGTCACGTCAAAAAAGTGTTTGTTTGTAATAGTATAATTTATTATTATAATCGAAACGCCACTGTAAAAAAATCTTTTTTTTTTTTGAGACAACAGAATTATTTGATGAATTGAAAGATAAAACAAATAAACATAATTTATTCGACAATTACGCAAGCGGCGAACAAAATAATAAAATTATTGCAAAATGCATCGCGGATTTTTATTTATTCGATCATTTATTCTCACCACTTTGTTCTAAGAAGTTTTTATTTTATGTTTAATTGTTGCTAATTATAAGTGCAACATGGCTGCCATCTTTTTTGGCAATGTGAAATATATAATTATTTTTGTTGCACTATTGTGTTGTGAACGCATTGTTTAGTTAGCCAAATAATTCATTGTGAAATCTTAAGTTAACTTCTTAATGAGATGGAAAATAATTTTAAGCTGACGATCAATTGTCAAGTTTTACGGTGCAGGTAAGAATTGCAACCGGAGGATCTCAGATCACATTGTCTTTTTACCTCCCGTTGTTTATTCGAAAAACGCTGGAAAAAATGCATTTCAATAACAAAATTACGAATCATATATATTTTCTAAATATTTAGACAACTGTCATAGATTTCATACAACGCATGAGATTCTCAAACTTTTATCACATATTTCGAAGACATCGTATCCATATTGTATTAGTCATTCTACTGTATCCTTGTGTTTTCCCTTGTATTTAAAATGAAGTAATAAATTGTTTATCCACTATGTTTTATCGACCATTATTAAAGTCACGTTTTCACAAAACACTTTCGAGCGATAGTATTACATAAAAATTTCTACGTGGCGTTTAGAATGTCCCGTTACTGTAAAGGGGTACATGGTTCACCTTGGACATCACTTTACACGCCTGGATTACGAGGATTAACAAGTATTTGGCCCGAAATAAAAAGACAAAAAATATAAAAAAATAATCAAGCATTAATATATGTTAAAATTAGAACTTGTGCTAATTTTTGGTACTATTTTTTTTTGCTTTTTTTAAATTCTACTTTTTAAGCTGAACCTTTTACTGTGAGATTATAATAATATTTTTGTAATCTTTTGAGCCGTTGCACATAGTATTTTGTTGCAAAGATATCAAAAATACTTAAAAAAATATTTATATGATTTCATTTGAGATTGGCAACGAAATGATGAAAAAGCCAATATAACTCTATTCCAGTTAATATCTGATGCAATAGGAAGAAAATCTGTGAATAATATTTTTTTTTCTCAGAAATTTTCGAGGATTTCACAAACTAACGTTTTTATATACTTTATAAATTACCCTTCAATATTAAAATCCGAAATTACGATAGATTTTTTACGTGATTTATTTTCGTACATTTTTCTTCACTCTCCATTTTCCATTTATATTTATTTGTCTAGTAACTAACACTTTGCCAGTGTGATCGAGTGGTCAACGTCGTTGGCTACCGCTACTGAGGTCACGGGTTTGAATCCCAGTACAGGTAGTTTTATAAATTAAATTCTATCCTATGAACGGGGCGTATCGAGAACGATTAGCTAACCACTAGTTCTGTCCTAGCCCTTTCCTTCTATTCCTAATCTCTTTGGAAAAAGAGAGGTTGAGCAACTAAGTAACAAACAGTTCTCGTAGAAACACTTCTGTTGAAATAATCTCCATTAGGAGTCCATATGCTCCACATTGGGAGGGGACTTGGAAAAAAAAGTAACAAACAAAAGCTCGAACAGTGTGCAAAAACTATCAAGCCTTTCGGTTCTTAAAATTGCCATTTCAATCACTGATATTAATATAATATTATACAACAGAGGTTTTTTTATATTATTTTTAATTTAAACTTATGATAGTGACTAATTCGTGACAAAAAATAAAATTGTATGAAGAAGTGTAATAAATGTTAAAATTTCGGGCCCTTCAATAAATCAAAATAAATACGGCGCAGGTTCCGCAAGTCTCCCACGGCTTGGTGCCGGCTCGTGACCGCGGCCCGACCGATGGTCATCTCTCTCCGGCCATGGGAAATCATCACTTGTGCCAGTGGTTTCAAACCCATAATTTATTCTGATACATTTAAGAATTTTAAAACAATCCCACATTTTTTTAATTTCCACATATTTACTATTTCTACTTTAAATTTGGAATTAGTACATAATATGATTTATGTTAATCACTTAAATACAGAAATATTAAAATTAGTAGATATAAATATTTTAATTGATTTTTAAAACTAATAATACTAATTGTAATATCGATTACGTAATTTTCTCTTTTTCTTGCCTACATTTAATAAATGCTCACAATCTATTGTCTAATAATTGTATTTTTTACCAATTTTATATATAAATAAGTATTTAGGGATACTAGGTATGATTGTTATTTTCGTTAACATATTGTTTTTTTTTTTTTTAATAAAACTTACTGACAAACGATGTCATCAGTTTGCCTCTGCGTAAAATGAAGGTTCGCCAATTTTCAACATTCTTGCAATGTGATAAAATATAAGCGAGTAAAAAATCTCCGACCTTTGTTATTGAGAATCAGTGGCGTAGAATAAAACGGGGCAAAGACTGGATAGTGGAAAAGAGGGTCATTGCTACTGCAAGAGGAAGCGGGAACTCGACCGGCGACAGCGGGAACAAAGTTGCAAGTACATGTTTATTTCTAAGCCATACATGGTTACATGCGCAAATTTTGTTTAATTTGCAAAGTACGGATCTTAAGACAAATATTTAAATTAATTTAATTTTGCAGTCTATCAATATTATCTTCTGTATTATTTTTTTATTTAATATACAGTAATTAACGTTCACATATAAGCAGGGGTGGAATCCATGGGGCTCAGAGGGGTTCGTGCGAGCCCCTTGATAAACATGTCATAGTCTGGCTTTTTTTTTTTTTTTTTTTAATCCATATCCGCTCCCAATGTGGAGTATATAGCCTCCTAATGGAGGTATATCAACAGAAGTTTTTTCTAACTAAACTGTTTGTTACTCAGTCGCTCAACCTCACTTTTTTCAAAGTGAGTAGGGAAAGAAGGATAAAGCTAGAACAGGACTAGTGGTTGGCTAATCGCTATTCTACGCCCAGTTATTAAAGGATCAGAAGGATTGGAGGAGAGGAAATTATGTGAATTGACATCACAAACACCCAGTCTTCGATCACAGCTTTGAATTGCATAATTCTCAAATTCACTGTGATCTGACCGGGAATCGAACCCAGACCTGCGTGATCGGTAGAGCAAGCTCTTACCAACTGAGCCACAGCAGGCGACAAGTCGTAGGCTGGCAATACTTTTGTTAAATTATGAAAATACAATAAAATCAGATGTTTATTTTAATATTTAATATTATTTAAAAAAGTGGCATTACAGCTAAATCCAATGCGCAAAATATTTTAATTTATAAGTGTTATAGTAAATATAATATAAGAGATTTTTTTAAGTCACTTGAGAAGATTTGACATCACAAACACCCACGTCTTACACTTAAATACTTAAATTTTAATTGAAACAAATCTAAATTTGATATTTAATTTACTGAAAATTGAACCCAAGTCCTCCTGATTGGTAAAGCAAGCTCTAGCCAATTAGAACATAGCGGACGACTGTATTTTATGACATTTTTAATATTATCTACGATGGTAGATAACGAGTAGATAATTGTATGACGATAAACTAGGAGTGTGAAATACTTATGATTAGTGTCAAAAATATTATAACCAGAGCTGTAGAGTCAAGTAAAAAAAAGTCGACTCGTACTCCGATTTTTTTTTCAATAATTTCCTTTTAACTAATATATATGTATGTATTCCATCAGATCATCTTTAGTCGGCCAAGCATGCAATGTCAACAATTTGGATTATTTTGTTTGAATACAGATCATTGTATATATTTTTCAAAAAAATTTCGAGCCGCTCATTTTTCACGACTCCGACTCCGACTCCGGCCAAAATACCGCGACTACCCGACTACGACTCCGACTCCACAGCCCTGTAAGAAATGAGAGTTAGCAACTTAAAATGATGTATTTAAATTTATTGTGTCACTAATTCTAGATTCACTTATTTTCCATGTTTTTGTATTTGTCTGAATTTCCTTTTTTACATGCCACGTGTAGTTTGGCGATCAGTGGTTGGTTACCTAACACGCAAATAAAGCGCGGGCGTGGGGCCTTCGAATTTTGAGTGCCTCAAAAACAGTTTACTTTATAAAACTCATATACTTTTTGTTCAAATTTAAATATATTTTTTTTATTTTACATATAATTGTATGGCGTTTTTATGTTATTTCAAATTACAGGGCCTCCTAATTTTATTGCGCCTGAGACCTCTCGTGTGCTTAATCCGCCACTGTTGGCGATGTTTTAACTCGATGGCTGCCACAGACGAGATATCTCGTAAAAATGCTACGAGTTAACTCGTCAATAACCAATTAAATTAATACTTGCAAATTATAACTGGCGTGATAGGTAATGACGTACTTTTTTCTACGGCAGCCAATAGGCTAGTAAACAAATGTGCTTAAGTCCGCATCAGTTGTTGAAGCCCTCTGAAACATCTTTTCTTGTAAGCGATTCATGTGTATACTTAATGCAGATAGATAGATGGACACATGGACCAGTCGTGACCACGTGACCGTTGTAAAAAGCTGCAAATGGTCCATGATGTGTAGATCCTTTGGCGAACATGACAACAAATAGGAATCTCGGGCTGACCCATGGTGCGGTGCTGCATTTCGTGATGGGATAACCATGTTCGTCAATGGTGCCTAGCCCACCAATAGCATTTCCGGTTCATTCTGACTTGAGTATATCGTTTTGTGACTGAAATTTTCTTTACTGCGGCCTTATGTTGAATCAGATAAATAAATGTGGCCTTTACATATTGAAAGGTTCCCCATCCCTGGTTTACGTCATTATTCTGACACTTCGAAATTATGTGTTTTTTTTATAATGAGAAAGACAATATTAAAATGGTCACCATAACCCAAGTAATATTCATATTAATAAAAACACAATATTCTTTTGTACTTAATTCCACTTTATTTAATAGGACAGGACCGGTTTCGCTCATTGCGAGCATCGTCAACTGATAAGAAATATAATTTAACAATGCTATTTATACAAAAATAAAAAGTTGTAAACAACAATTGGCATTGAAAAGAAATTACCAATTACATTATAAATGATTCTAAAATATTTATTAATATAATGCCTTTCCACCAAGAATTGACAGTGAACACGCTAAAAGTGATATTATTCATATGTGCCTAAGATTTGTAAATTGTGTCAACAGGTGTTTGTTTACAGATGAAGCACATAGTTATGTCGAATTATGTAGTAAGATACTTTTAAATATTTGTGTAATGACCCGGAAGTTACATTTTTTTTAAAATTCTACAGAAGTTTATCGGCTTAGCATTTCTTCGAGCCACTTTTTGACTATCAGTATCCTAACAGATCGCAAAATTGTACACATAGCTCCATGTGTATCTCCAAAACATTTTTTTTTCTTATTCCGAGTTATCTGACTGATGAACTGGACTATCAATTTTAATATTTTAAGTAAAATAATGTACCTACTTGAGCACTTAGCGGTAATATAAAGCATCCATAGAAATCCATTTAATTTATTACAAATTGAGAGCTTATAATGGTCTTGTGAAATTTCCATGGAAAAGAGGTTTAAGTCTCACGCGCTGAAGTTGATCGCTAATCCCGGAGCGCTAATGTCCCGCGCGCAAAAGTCGGAGTGCCAGAAAAATACCTTACCAGGATTTGATCCCGATATCTTCCTATCACTAATCAGGACCTGCCGTTACGCTGGAGACAGTTTTGTATGATGTCTGGTTTTAGTTTCAACATCACATACATTAAAAAAATAAGTACATTTTTTTTTTTTTCATTATTTGCCTTGTAAGTGTTGAGTACTAAAAGTCTTTTGAAATTGAACAATTTACGTCATTTTTTTGCTCTTATATCAATAGGAAAGTGCTTCACAGAGCAGAAATCGGGCGATGTAAAATCCAGTGCCGCGCGAAACAAAGTAGAGTACGGAGTCAGCAGAAAAAGTTAACAGCCGACGTCGTCGAATTTCTACTTTTCTAACAAAACGAACATTCCGCATACATTGTTAACAGGCTAAACTTACAAAGACGAAAGTTGCGCCACTGGTGCGCGAACGAAAACTCTACGACAAGTATTTTTTATAATATGTTTTAACATTGCTGTCTTCTTCGGCGTGTATCTTTCATTGATATATAAAGTAAATAAACCAATATGTTTTGTTTATCAATAGATAATGCATAAATTAAGCAAATCTTAAAAGCCCATGATTGGACACTTTTTCCCAGACAAAATTCGTGGTGATTGGTGTCTTGTCAAAATCTAACCGATTTATTTAAAATATTTGATAAACATATCTATGTTTAAAAAACACATCTTTGTTATTATAATAAGGAACAGTTTCACTCATTTTTAACTGAAAAAAATATCATAACATGAAATATTTTTCGTTGACATCTTTCGTTTTCAAACGACAATCAACAGTGAATTGATTGACTTGGCATTTACTTGGAATTGATAGAATTCCATTTATTTTTATTTTTTTTAAAGCATGTCCGCTCCCAATTTGGAGTATATGGACTCCTAATGGAGTTTATCTCAACAGAAGTGTTTCTACGAGAACTGCTTGTTACTCAGTTGCTCAACCTCTCTTTTTCCGAAGAGAGTAGGAATAGAAGGATAGAGCTAAGACAGGACTAGTGGTAAACTAATCGCTCTCGATACGCCCCGTTCATAGGATAGGAATGGTGGGAGGGGGGAATTCAAGACATCACGTACATACATGCCTTAGAACAGAAATTCATAAATCGATTGAGAAATCAAATTGTAAAACTGTCCGTACCGGGATTTGAACCCGTGCCCTCCGTAACTGAAGCCAACAATGTTGACCACTCGGCCACACAGGCGGCAGAACTCCATTATAATATGGTAAAAATAGCAACGTATTTAGTGCTACAGTTATGAAAAACTGTAGAACTAAATACGTTGCTATTTTTACCCTATTAACAAACAGCAAAGAAATTTAATAGAAATCTATAATATCTTATGTGTGAAAGAAAATTTTGACGTGATTTAATGTGTAGTCTTAAAATCTTGATAAAATAAAATAAAATATTATAAAAAACAGTTTTTTGACCTATGTTGGCAGTTAAGTGGTCAGTATCAAACGGTAATAAAAACTATTGTATATTTTAACTTAAGTTATTGCTTCCTGGTGGCTTGCATTTATTGTACCATATGAACTTAACCATTTAAAATCAGTAGGTAGAGGAAGACATTTCAGGGGTCGTACAACTATGTACGACTTCTGTGAATGTGTACGACATGACTGTTCTGTCCGTCATGGTGAACATAAATAATGTCTCGCATGCTCCAGTGATGACCAACGATAACAAAATCTGTCATACATATTTTTTAAACTTATACATACTTATAATTGTCAATTTGCGATATTTTTAATCACTCACCATGAGCTTGACGAGAGCTTTTAGCTCACTCAAGATTAACTCGTGAAGAAGAGGCTCCAAGAACACTCATTCAAGAGATTTTAAGCCTGCTGGAAGTTGAACCTGAAACCATTTGAACCGTCAGGTCATAAACACTAACAATTAAATACGTGGAAACGTACATAATGAAAATAATTCTAATTTAATTAAATACCGTTTGAGTAAAAAGTTAAAGCTAAATATCAACAACCAAAGAAAACACATTTTGTATGGAATGTTTGGCAAGTACTACTGCAATTCAACGAAACTTCTGGCTTCTATAGCATCATATAGAACAGTGATGCACAACCTCTACCTTCTAGCGGGCCGCATAAAACAAATTTATCGTGGGTGCGGGCCGCAAAGAAAAAAATGATTTAATGTAAGCTCAATCCTTTTTTTATACAGAAAATATGTATGTTCCATGTAAAACAGCCTTAAAAACGTGTAAAAAAGATTAAGTGAATTTAGATAAATGAGTAATAGGTTCCATTTTATTATTTTGACCGTGTTATTTAGAAAATAAATAAGCCATGCAAAAAAAAGATCATGAGTACTTGCTTATTAAAAATCATTTCATTGTGAAATATTTATGTTTCATTTATATGCAATTCATAAGTTAATGCGTTCATATGAGGTCTTTGTTAATTTTTAACTATTTTTTTTAATTTGACATAATATTTGTAAGCCTGTTTCTATGAACCGATTTATTCTCCTTCATTGAAGAAAAAGCTTGCTTAAATTTGTTTAATACATGTTTTACGTGAAAAAAGTATTTTTGAGAAAGAGATTTAAGGGCCGCCACAAAATTCAAAAAGGGCCGCATGCGGCCCGCGGGCCGCGTTTGTGCATCACCGATATAGAACAACACGTATACTCGATCAAACGATGGCAGTGCTTGTACACGGTATACAAATAAGAAGGAAAAATAGTTTTTTTCACACATGTTTCTAATTAAATTAATATTTTCAGTATTGTTAAATTTGTAGCGTTATATAGCTCTTGCACTGTACTGTCAAAAATAAATCTTTATTATTTACATTTAAACAAAACATATTAAATTGCCACACTTTTGAAGTATGACACTTTTCTACTCAGCGGTATTTAATTTTGACTAATCATATAATTTCTTAAAAATCGACGATTTATTTTATTTGAAAAAATAGTCATTTTCTCAAGTCACAGGAGATTCAGTCAGTATTTGAAAATCGGCGAGCAAAAATTTTTGAAATCTCGAATTTCTCCCCGATGAATGTACAATACCGGGATTGGAAAAAATGTGAATCCCGAAATCCCGGGAATACAAAAAGGGCAGAGATGGGCTGGAAGGGGCTCGGAGGGGGCTCGGAGAGGCTCGCGCGAGCCCCTTGTTTAATTTGACTAAGGCCAGCGAGCCCCTTGTTAATTTAAGAGAAAACAACATTCTCAGATCAAATAAGTGGATTCCCGGTAAATTGCTCGAATGCAATTGCTCGAATAAAAATTGCTCGAATAACCAATTGCTCGAACGTCAAATGCTCGAATTACAAATTCCTCGAAAATTTTAATTTTTCCACTTTTACAAATCACACATAATATATTTTCTTTAAGAATATTATTAACGCAGCTATAAATTTAAAAATAATAGTAACCGCCATATTGGATATTTACTCGATAATTTATATTATTCCAGTTACCACCGCTATCACAAATACGTTACACCCCTTATCTATAAACATTTTTATTAAGAGTGATTTTGGGCTCTCCTTGTAAAAGTAGACAATACTGAATTTTTATATAACAGAATTAAGATCAATTTACATAGGTAGTATTTCTTAAATGTCTGTCTAAAAAATAATAATTATAGAGACAATGATAAATAGTACAGCAATAATTTACAATTTGATACAAAGTTCAGCTTACAAACTAAGAGTACATACTGTGTAATAAAATGCCAAGTGATCAACTACTATATAATAAACACTAAACTGTATTAAAACCGTTTAAATAACCAAGCAATTCGAGCAATTGATATTCGAGCCATTGCATGTCGAGCAACTTGCATTTCGAACTATTTGTTATTCGAGGAATTCTACATTCGAGCAATTACATTCGAGCAATTGCATTCGAGCAATTTACCGGCTTCCAAATAAGTGTATAACTGCAATTTCTGACTTGTATGTTATTAACGAAAGCTTCGGTATACACAGTAGTCATAGTCAGTATTTTTAGTCATTTAGATTGATAAGTTTACGGTAAAATGCATATTGTTACATGTTATAAGTGTGTTAAGTAACAATCGATTGCTTATTTAAGTATTGCATATAATTGCATAAGAATGATATAAATATTCACTTCTTCCCCAGAACATCGATAATTGCTTTGAGATTGAACAAGCCCCTTGTTAACGTATTGGCAGCCCACCGCTGAAAAATGGTCCGAGGTTGAATGTTCTAGTCGGTATATTTAAGGTCTTACCAACTAGACAACTGAAGAACGGATGACATATAGTTAGGTTTTTCTAAATTCCATTGATTGACCGCAGTTTTTCACTAAATCTAAAAAATATATAGAATAGTGTGCTCATTTTCTCTTTTACAAGTATAAATAATAAAAAAAATATTTAGTACTCTGTTAATAGTTTCTAGGATTGAAAACAAAAACTCTCTCCATCAAAATTGCGTGTCGTTGTCTATTTAAGGGTATATTTTCAATGTTGCAAATAAAAAGAATACAAAAAATTCGTAATGGAAAAACACTAATATCGTATTCGTAACCAGGGACCTACAATTAGTACAAGACCTTACTAAAACTCTAGAAAAAAAATCATGTAAGCTTTTATTATATTATTTTTAACGATATCTCACAATATTGGTTATTCATAACTGCATAAAGGTTTCGGCAAGGTACTAAGTTGACTATATCTTCTTGCAAAATATAAACATCACCAGTTTGTTTGTTACGTAATGTCTTCAAGATGCGACAAATATTGTCGTGAATTGAGACATTTATCATACAAGTACGTAAGGTAATTTATCTTATTATTTATTCACAATTTATTCAAACTCTAACTTTTGCCTCATAAAATATTTCAGAGAATTACATTCATGTTATAATATCTATTTATTAATAGTCGATAATTTTGCGTGAGTGAGTGTAAAAAGGTAGGAAGCTAGGTATGACGTCAAGAAAGATGTCCCCTCCTCCTGCCCCGCTGTCACCATTTTTCTATTCATACAAGACATATTTTTTCATTACCCTGACATTTGAAAAAGCACATTTTCTGTCGTGGAAAATCGCTGAAAATTTGATTTCTCATACAAAAAAACCGCCGCGGCCAAGGATCGATCACAGAACTTTGGATTATCACCCGAGCTAAAAACAAAAATCTCTCCCTTTGAGGGCAACGGGCTTACAGCTATTATATCACAATACAAAACAATACCAGGTAGGGAGGGATACTCTGTGACCAGAACCAGGTGTCGATTGCTTAATTCAGTGTGCTTTTTGTATCACGTGGAATCCATCCACGACAGTTTTGTCACTTTTGTTTCTCAAACTCGTCAGAGCACCTTTGACACTTTTTTATCTATTAAATTAACTCTTGCGGCTCGGAGACTAGAAAAATACTCTTCTGCCGATGGGGGTCGTTTAGGGACCCCAGTGGTTTCCTCATTATTGGCCTTATTCTTATGAATTAAAAAAAATAGTCTAAAGGCTTTAAAATATCTCTCTGCATCATTCCTCATCCATTTTTTTAAAAAAAATCCGTGGTTTTTTAATAAATAATCATATTTTAAGTTGAGCGTAAAAATGACGTCATACCAGCACAAATATGAATTTGCAACTGACCAGCTATCTTACGAACGATCGCTGATAAGCGGGCGCTTATCTCCTTTTCACATTATCGCGTTATCGCTTATTTATATAAACTACAAAAGGTCCAAAAAACTATGATATAAGAATACCTTAATTATAAACATTGTATCACCCATATTAAAATAGATATTTAAGAAAATGTGGGTATTGGGGTCGCATTTCTTGAGCTTAGAACCGAAAAAGTTAAGTTGAGCGGTGACTACTCAAATGAAGAAAAGCCTCCGTGACGGTTCACATAGATTCGAGTCCCAGTACGAACAGCATTTTCTTCAGTTGTTTTTGATATCTAAAGAAATCCTCTCACTCTTCCAATCCTTAAATTTAAGAGGAAACGCGAAAGTGAGTATGTATCCACTCGTCCTGTCCTAGCCCTCTTCTCCCATTCTTACTCTCTTCGAAATGAAGAGGTTGAGCAACTAGGTAACAAGCAGTTCTCATAAAAAAAATCATATGCTTATGGCAGCGATTTCCAACCTGTTATCTCAACATACATGTTTCTATGAGAATTGGTTGTTACTCAGATACTCAATTTCTCTTTTTTCCAAAGAGTAGTTTCCGAAATTTCCTTGGGTACTCAATGTTGTACCCACCACCATCCGCTACGGCTTCACACTCTTCTAACAGGGTGTATTCCTATGCGTAACATCGTTAGTCGTGTTCAAAGTATTGGTTGCATGCACTACACTCAGTGCCGAAGCGAGGTTCTTTAGCGCCCTAGGCAACGGTTATTGACGCCCCCCTTTTTCTACCACATTAAGAGCGGACATGGTGTGATATATTTTTACTAAAACACTTATTCGATGTTGGTTCAACTTTATTCCATATATAATTTACACTTTAAATAAATCACTTAATCTTATTAATCAAAATGATAACGACGTGAGTATCGAGGAGTTTTTACTGAGCCGTCGGCCTTTCAATTTGAATTCTCGATTTTAACTGGGTGAGATTTGGAGAGAAGGAAATCGAGTTTAGTTGAAAGGTTTACTGTTAAAAGTTGTCATAGATAATTTAACATAGCATAGAGGCAGTGCCGGTGCGAGGTTATTTGGCACCCTAGGCAACGATTATTGGCGCACCCTGTTTAACATTTAATTTTAATCTTCCATTTTTTTTCGAAATAATGAAACAAGGACAATTCAGAATCATTAGATTTCTTTTTATATATGTATATCTACTCCCAATGTGGAGAATATGGCCTCCTAATGGAGGTATATCAACAGAAGCTTTTCTACGTGAAATGTTTGTTACTCAGTCACTTAACATCTCTTTTTCGAATCATATAGAATACGATACATAATTACAACGAACGATTAATAAAAGCATCAAAATAAAATAAAATGTACTATTATTTATTATTATTAGAGTATATAAAAATAGTTTTAATACTCTAATACCCTCTGATGGTTTGTGCCCTAGGCGGTTGCCTATTTCGCCTGTATGGTGGCGCCGGCCCTGCATAGAGGTAGATGTTGTGTATACATAACAATGGTAAACATAAAAAAACAAGATATTTAATAAGTATTTATTTAATGTAAAGCTTGTGCCACACCTGATCGATAAACTTAATAGCCACTTCGATAATACAAAAATTATATAGCCATCACGATCGGTCTTCATTGAATTTCACACATTACGGAGTAGTTAGGTACGTTGGGCAACGAGGCGAACCGAGCGGGCCGATTGAGAGCGCTGGTCGTGATCTCATATGTGAAATTCTATAGAACCATCAATTATTCATAGGGCTTTCCGCTGGCAAAGTATGTGCTTTCGTTTAGCGCTGTTTTAGATAACTGGATGCTCTTCTGTGATATCATGACCAGTGTGGATGGACCCTTAGAAAAAAAAACTACGCAACAAAGAAATCAACATTTGAAATAAATAAATTATCATATTTAAATCGTTCAAATTATGTACATTAACATAAATTTTGTCACTGACAACCCCGGTTTCGCCTTTCGGCATCGTCAGGCGTTCAAGTGCACGGATGAACTTAAACTGACATTAATATTAAAATTCCACCAAGCGCCTTCAGTCTAAATCTTAAAATAAATTATCGTTCGTTTATTATTGAATTTTAATTAGTAAATTAATGTAAGGTATTTATTGTATTTATGGTAGTTATTGCCAGCTGCGTGGTCAAGTGGTCAACGTCGTTGGCTTCGGCTACGAGTTCGAATCCCAGTACGAACAGTTTCTATAAAATTGATTTTCAATTGTTTTCTGTCTAAAGGCATGGATGGTCGTGATGTCTTAAATTCTCTCCCATTCTTCGTATCCTCAAAACGAACGTAGCGAGAGCGATTAGCTAACCACAAGTCCTGCCCTAGTCACATTCTTGTATCTTTACTCTCTTTGAAAAAAAGAGAGTTTGAACAACTGAGTAATAGGCATTTTTCGTAAAGTACTTATTGCGAGATAAACTCCAATGTGGACTCACAGTGGAGTAACAAAGTTATTATATTTTATATTTTGTTATTGCTGTTTCGTTGTTTACTGAATTGAGAGTTTTAACAAGTCAAGATAAAATTACTAGATGTCACTATTCAAAAAATCTATATCCGAATTTCCTAGTTTTCTTTAAAACCTATAAGCGTGTCTATGAATCGCTCCTTCGAAAAATACATAATTTGTTTATGGTATTTTGTTGTTTTCCAAAGATTCCTTCTAGATTTATCGACACACGGTCCAATTTGAAATTTTTCATCGCATCTCATTTATCATTTAAATGTAATTACAAGTGTCCTACAAACGGTGTATTATAAATCTTCAATCACGTTTCGTTAGATTTTAGTAAATAGTAAATTGTGAAACAACTCGTTGAACTAGAGTTGTTTACTGAAACAAAATTTATTACTATGGATTAGGGTATCCAATCCCGAAGCCTTTTTCCAATCCCGAGATTTCGGGATTGATAAATTTTCAATCCCGGGATTGGGATTAGTTCACCGAGGAATTTGAAATCCTCAATTCCCTATACTTTTTCCTCAGATTATCTGCAAACCTTGTTTTTTTTTTTAGCTCACCGAGGAATTTGAAGTCCTCGATTTGGTATACTTTTCCCAGAACCTTGTTTTTTTTTTACTCACCGAGGAATTTGATATCCACAATTTGCCAATTTCGTCTCACTTTTCGGGATTTACTCAAAATTTCTCAATCCCGAAATCCCGGGATCGCGACCATGTCAATCCCGGGATTTCGGGATCAGAAAATTGAACGGGATCCCGAATCCCGGTATTGGATGCCCTACTATGGATGAAGCATTTATAAAAATTCGATACTCTTTTGTTTTCAAGCGTGATATTATCAAATGGATCCGAAAACATCCTTCAGAATGCAAATCTTTCAATTGCTTTATTCGTTTGTATGTGTATATATAAATATTGATGGGTAAACTTTATTACATACTAAACAGGATCTAATGTATTTATTTGCTCCACATTTTAATATGAAATACTTCACTGAGGTATCGAGCATCTATAATACGACTTCTTGAAAATTATTGGGTAAATGAAGATTGACCAAGAGAATATTTATTAATACTGAAATTTAAGCAAAAACTGACTGAAAAAAAGGAATCGTTTTCAAATTAGACACTAATGTATGGTCTTATTTTTAGGTGATGTACAATTTTTAGAATCGATGATGAAAAACTAATAAAACTGCTAGTGTAACGATGGTAAATTCACGTTTTAATATTCTGGTGGTATGTTATTATTGGAATCAATTTGTTGTTTATGTGTTAAAAATCTACAATCACTGAAAATACAAAAACAAAAAAATCGTCAATTAAAGTGTTGTCAAGAACGACCACCATAAATAATATTGTGAATTTTTTTAAGGAGTGATGCATTGAGAAGTTTTCAGGTTGCTAAAGAAAATCAAGGTATCAAGTAATGAGACCAGTAACTATTTAATTGAATTTCTTTTTTTTTCATTTTGTTTCACAACCTTATTCCTCGAGTGGTCGGCAAAAGAATCCTAATTGTTTCGGGTCGCAATGAATTTAAATCACTTTGTTACACAAGAAGTGTTCATTATAATTCAAAAGTTAATGCAATCGTTGTCTTTGTAAATTTGATTATAATTCATTAGAACTAACATTTGAGAACTATTATCAGTTATTAAATACAATGATTAGCAGTTAAACATTGTACTGTATTTTGATTTCATGGAAACGTTTGAGGGTCGTAAAAAATTCAAATATGATGCGGGTTGCGTATACATATGGTTTATATGTCAGCTAATCAAATAAAGTTTGAATTTAATTTTTCCTAACTGTGATAAAATCAGAGTAACCTAGTATTCACTTTTAAGGTGTTCACTGTCAATACTTGTTGGAATGGCATTATAATAAAAATAATAAAAGATTTTTAGTAATTTTTTCACTTTAAATTGATTTGATCAGGACCGGTTTCGCTCCTCACGAGCATTATCAACTGATAAGGAAAATAAATTAAACAGTGCTATTCACTTTAGTAATGTAGAGTTTCATTTTGTTTAAAAATTTACCAAATTTTAATTGTGTTTATAATTGACATCCTTTGCCACTTGATGATTTTTTAATTGTATGTTATATTTGTTAAGCATTTTAATTTTGTGTAATTATAATGTAATTTGTAAATCCTTTTAATTGTTAGTAATTGCTTACACCTTTTTATTTCAATTTAACTTGTATAAATAGCACTGTTTAATTTATTTTCTTTATCAGTTGATAATGCTCGTGAGGAGCGAAACCGGTCCTGATCAAATAAATTTTAAGTGGAAAAAGTACTAAAAATCTTTTATTATTTTTATTATAACCTAGTATTATTTGAGACTGTAATATATAACGTATATAATATTAATTTCACTATCCTTCTTTTTTATCACAAAATAATGCTCATTTTTCAGTATCACTGTGTATTTTATCAATATAAATCCTGCGTTGCAATAATGAATTTGAATATGCATACTCTACTGATTGTCTTCGCATGATTTTTGACGAAATGGACGAAACAGCAAGAAACGAGTATCACTTAAGCCTCATTAATATATCACCTTCATCAATCTGATTGAAATGCACACGATAGATGCATTTGAGAGGTTCACGATGCAATTCATCTCGCCGATGCACCTATGGTGATGCAAGTGCACAAATTAGCGAGGTAGGTATATGGATTTGAGATAAATGGCGTGAACACTGATGATGCGGTTTGGTACCGAGTCTCAGGTCTATGG
Organism: Himalopsyche anomala; assembly: GCA_031772345.1. Lineage (NCBI taxonomy): Eukaryota > Metazoa > Arthropoda > Insecta > Trichoptera > Rhyacophilidae > Himalopsyche > Himalopsyche anomala. The sequence continues at coordinate 20,309,569 of CM062837.1, read as the reverse complement.
GTACCGAGTGATGTCGGCATTTTCGCGTTGTGGTTGGGTCCGTTTCACACGTTCTCGCCCCGACCCCGGTTCGAGTCCGGCGTCTCCTCTGCTTACACGAGCTATAGGCATAGATAAACTCATAGGGTTGTCATAATCGTTTAAAATTTTATTTATTGCATGTATTTTAACATTGAAATGAATTTTGTAAAATACCTACTCACACATATTTCTATGTAGGTATTTATTACCCATCTTCGCCTAGGACAGCGTTTCTCAAACTTTTTTCCCCCGCGATCCAGTCATATGAATATTTATCCTTCGTGACCCACTAAATTTTTTATGACCTATAACTACCGGCCTAAAGGTAAAATAAAACAGTATATATATGTTCATACTGTTTCTATGTGTTATAATTAATTTTTCCGCTAATGGGTCGCGACCCGGTACCGGGTTGCAGAAAAATCGCGACGAATTTTGTACACACGCACACACCTCCCAAAATGTGCCCGCAAACAGAAGTATTGTAAAATAAGTTTCTTTCACCAAATTTTATCACACCGCGACAAAATTCGCCGCGATTTTTCTGCAACCCGGTTCCGGGTCGCGACCCATCAGTTGGGAAACGCTGGCCTAGGATATATCCTCGCTCATTTTGAATGCTGGAAGTTGATAGTATCAATGTTGACAGTACTTCAAGTATCACCTGCAAAATATTGTTTTTAAATTAACAATAATTTAAAAAATTGACAGCTAAAAAGAGCAAAGCTGACTGCACCCACAATATTGTTTAGGCAACCAATTAATTATTAAAGTCGACAGTTAAAAATGGTACAGTGAAAATCATGTGTACAAATTTCAAATATATTTTTTCAATTCAATTTAAGATCGTAGACATGGGTGTTTGTGATACCTCTTCTTTTTAACTGACCTCGAGTTCCGTATATAATTTTAGATCACGTCTGATTTTCCAATTTCTAAATATTTTACACACTGCACTGGCATTTGATTAGTTAATAAATACTTTTATTTTTTAAATAAGATATGTAACAGAAATAAATAAATATAATATTACATATATATTAATAGATTTTACAGTTTTATCAATCCCATACACCTGCACGCCCTGGAATCAAATAGATAAGACGACCGTGCTTCGCCTTTTGCTAGGCCAAGAAGAACATCACGAGTCCAAGTACTGTCCGCTGCAAAATATTATGGCAATCTCTTCCACCTCCACTAAGACTTGAAGACCAGCGCATGTGACATCATCAGTAACATAAAAGATTCCCTTGTCAGTTGACAAAGCGTCACGTACTTTCTTGGCGTATAGACCAACATAGTTCTCGTGAATCAATATTTTGAATGAAAATACATATATGATTATTATTTCACGCAATAACGTTAACAGTGTTAAGTCGATAGTCTCGTTTGAAATAAATTATATAAATCAAACCTTTTTGTGCTTAATATAAAATTTAAAATAACTTAGATTATTCCACGTATTGTGCCACTAACTGTGACACGTTTTTCGCTTCTTTCAGAGGCATCCTCATACAATCTTACTTTCACAAAACTTGTTTAAGTACGAATGATTTTAATTTTAATATTATAACATGATATATTATAAAAATAAAAAAACGGGACCCATTCCAAACGTTTAACCCTTCCAAATTGATGCAACTCATTAGTTAATCATTTTGTAATATAAATTTCATTTGTAGTATCTATCCTCGCATCCTTGCTTCCCGTTTTTTTTATTATACCGCCGAATCCATCGAAAGTACCTTTAGTGCTTATTTGACAAATATATAATATAATAATGTAAAACATATCAACCTATTTAGTTCTACATTTTTTAATTAGATGAGTTTATATAGAGTGATTATTTTTTTTCAATCTACAAATATAAAAACATTTTTTTAAAATTAATCTTTCTCTACAATCTTTAACTTTGGTTCATCGATTGTTTCGAAAAAAAAAAACTTTATGCATCATTATACAAACCGCCTATAAGCTTTTAAAGTATAGCAATCTACCTTTATTGGGTAGTTTATCTTTACTCATATCGTAAGAAGACGACCCTTGACCGAGTAAAGCTTTGCGCTTGCAGCTAAGTGACAAATATGTATGTATTATATGTGGAAATATCTTACAAGAGGTTATCTTGCTTTAAACAAAAAGCTAATCGACGTTAAATGATTAGTTTATATAATTTAAGAGTTATTATATTCTCAATGAAAAATTGCATGTGATAAAATTTCACAAAAAATAATTTTGTGCATGAATTCCTTTTTTTTATTTTAACCCATCTTGTATTTTTATTTATTAAAATAAAAGTAATGATTTATTTCAAATGTTAATAATTTTTCCTATTTTTACAAGTACAACAAAATCATAAGTGTTTTTTTTTCTATCGATTTAAGACTTCTTGTATTTTATAACATATCAAACTGTCATGTTCTTATTGCTTATTGTTTAAAATGAGAACGATAGTACATGACATAACAGCTAACGCCAATTCACCGTGCACTATACAAATATAGTTAAAATTAAAAACAGTACACCATACATAAATATATGAAAATATTTTGAACATACAAAATTAAACAGTTCACAAATATTATTGCTAAAAATGTCCACTTCTTTAGGAAATGAATTGTTAATTATATATTATATCCATAATAAAAGCTAGCTTAGATAAAATAAATTCTAGCTATGATTTGACGATAAATAAACATTCACCGAGGACTCTGCAGTTACTTGTGAAAAACACTTTTGGCTTAAGACATTTAACTTTAAAAAAATAAACATTTATTTGGACAAAATTAACATTATCTAAAAAATGTTAGGACTCATTTCGCCCATTACGAGCATTATCAACTTATAATGATCGTAATACGGACTACTGATAACTCTTGTCTAAATTACATTTTGTTTCATATTTGGCATTACAGCTAATGCTAACTTGCTAAATATTTTGAAAATAGATTAAAAAGTTCCGTCAAATATTTTTACGTATATAAAAGCTTTGTTCTTCTGCGTACTTCTGACGGTTTGCGAACCGTCAGTAAGCCATCAGAAGTACGCAGAAGAAAAGAGCTAATATGTTAAATAGCTATTTCGGTATTACGCCATCGCCAGAACGAAATACAGTGTAATAAAGACAATGCTGATATACTTATGTCGTATCGTAGTATTCCGTCATGATGGCATGCAACCGGACATTGCAAATACTACGTACGACAGAGAGAGTAAATAAAGTCAGTGGCGGTGCAGAGGAGGGGTGTGTATCGGGCGACAGTAGTACAGAGGCGCAGCACAACGGTAGCATCTTTGTTTCATGTTTGACAGATCACGAAACGGTTACGTTCCACCCGATTTGTATGCAACTATCTCGGCACGTACAGAGCGACTCGTAAATATTTCGAGTTCGATGGAGGAAAATTCCATATAGGGTATTTTTTTGGACGGCAATGTCAATTAAATTATACCCAACCAGTTTCAAAGGAGCTTAATTTTGATAAGTTTTGGTTTGGTTTGGTTTTAAAATATTAAATTTCATTCCTTCTGTTAAAAAAAAATGCCCAGACTTGAATGAAGAATCCGCCTGCTACAGACAAATAATCTAAGTAACTACACGGTTATATAATTGGATCATATAGCATCCTAATAGAGGTATCTAACGGATTATTTTTTTATGAGAACTGTTTGTTACTTAGTCGCTCAACTTCTCTTTTTCAAATAGAGTAAGGGGGAAAGAAGGATAAGGCTAGAAAAGAATTAGAGGTTAGAGGTTCTAATTCGGAGCATATAGCCACCTAATGGAGGTATGTCATTTTTTTTATAAGAGAACTGTTTGTTAGTCAGTCACTCAACCTCTCTTTTACAAAGAGAGTAGTAGAGATAGAAGGATAATGTTAGGACAGAGTGGTTAACTAATCGCTCTCGCTACGTCCTTTTATTGAAGGATCGGAAGGGTGGGAAGAAATTTTTAGACATCACAAACACCCATGCCTTCTTCGAACAGAAATTGATAAATCGATCGAAAAAATGCTTTTCATACTGGGACTCGAGCCCGAGAGATCCGACACGGAAGCCAACAACCGCTGCATCATAGGACCTGATATATTTCTACCTTTACCGAAAATAAAGTAACTGAATACCAACTGCTATCAGGATGTTCCACCAGTAACTTGTATACGTTCCACACTGGGAATAAACATGATTTAAAAGTTTTGAATTTCGACTGAAGGTGCTAGATGGAATTTGAATTATCTGAATCCTGTACTCTTCGATGAGTCTTGTCGCTAACGACGTCGTTTTCGCCTTTTCGTATCCCGCTTTGTCGCCCGCTGTGGTCTAGTTGGTTAGAGCTTGCTCTACCGACCAGGGGGGTCTGGGTTTGATTCCCGGTAAGGTCACATTGTGAAATTGGATTTTTTCAATTTTTCAATTGAGATCTAAGACATGGGTGTTTGTGACGTCAATTCTCCTTGAGTTAATCTCATGTGACTTACAAAAATTCTCATCGAGTATATCTCTTATGATCTTTCAACTTTAAAAACTTAAAAAATATTTGACGCATTGGCGTAAGCTGCAATGTCAAATATTTTTTTTTTAAATAAAAAAAATAAAAAATCATCAGGCTTTTCAAGTGCAAGTCAGTTCAAGTACATTCGTGCACTTGGAACGCCTGAAAATGTCGAACGGCGAAACTCGGGTCGTAAGTGACAAGACTCATGGAAGAGTACAGAATTCAGACATAACAAATATGATTTTTAAAAAATGTGAACTACATAGTTAGAATTTGATTTAATTTGTTTTTGGCCGCTCTGTATGCATGCGGGCCGCGTGATTTGTGTGGCTTGCCGGAGCATTCCCATACGGTCGACACTCGTGCGAGAGGAACACGGAAATGAAGTAAGATTTCTTCTATTCCATCTGAGGGGCAGTAAATTGGATTGCTGGGATTCAGTCGCTTCTTTTCCTGCGGCGCCATTATCGGCCTGACGCGACACTGCTACATGCGCTGATGATAAATTACCGCATCGATTCGTCAGAAATTCACCAAGATGGGATAAGACTTCGTCGATGGATATACGAACAGTTCATTGAGTCAACACCCGCAAATCGCTCAAATTATAACGTGTACAACAATGAATCAGTTGTATTAAACCATGGGTGTCCAACAGGTAGATCGCGATCGACCGGTCGATCCCAAAGCAAAATTTGGTCGATCCCGAAAGCTTTCGTGAATTTCGAAAAAATATATAACTTAAATATAAAATATACAACCATACTAAAATTGAATTAGTTTGTAAGAACATATTTATCTAATGATATGTATTTCGCATTCAAAATAAACATTTTTAAGTTTAAAAAGGGTAAAAACCCTACTAAATAAAATTCCTTATAAGAATCGTGTTAGAAGTCGATCGCGAGAAAATTTAAGATTGAAAAGTCGATACCAGGGAAAAAAGGTTGGAAACCCTTGTATTAAGCTATACATTGATTCAGGGGTGGGTTGGAGGGGGCTTGGAAGGACTCACGCGAGCCCCTTGTTAATGTTTTACGGAGGTCGGCGAGCCCTTTGTTAATTGAAGAGAAAACAATATAACTGTAATTTCTGACTTATATATTATAATATTATCTACGACAGCTTCAGTATACACAGTAGTACATTGTAGCCATTTTGATTGATAAGTTTACAGTGAATTGTATATTGTTACATATTATAAGTGTATTAAGTAAACATCGATTGCTCATTTAAGTATTGCATATTATTTGCATAGGTGTGATAAGAAATTCACTCCTTATCCAAAACATCGAGAATTGCTTTGTGATTAAGCGAGCCCCTTGTTAACGCATTGGCAGCCCACCGCTGCCTTGATTAACAAAGTAGATAATTTGATCGAAAACGTCATATTTTTGCATAATGACTAGTTCAACCAAAACAAGGGCGAAACTTATTTATCTAGGTAGGCTGGACTAAGCAATATATTTATTAAATAAATAGATAGAAGAGACTCGTATGCAAATTGAGGAAAAAATAAGTTAATTGTTCTTCTGTCATTATTACACAATTTTATAAAATGATCTTTACAAAAAAATATAAAAAAAAAAAAAAATACAAATATAAAAAAGCATTGACGATGGCTTGAAGCCGAAATAGCTATCACTAACTAAAATTATTCTTGTGAAACTAAATATTTTGTCAATTGTACGGTATTGTAACGGATTTCTAATGAATGACGCTTTCAACGCTTGCATTCTGCCGGTACTGCTTTACGGTTGCAAATCATGGCACCTTACGAAGACTCAGAAAAACCGTATACTGAGCTTCGAGAACAGATGCTTGCATCGGATAATGGGGGTGAGGTGGTTTGATTTTGTGAGGAATTCAGAGATAAGGGAGCGTACAAGACAGCGTCCCGTCACGTCAGTGGTTATGGAGAGACGTTGGAACTGGCTGGGTCACGTGCTGCGGATGCCTCCGGAAAGCCTTTATCCTGCCTGCCTCTTCTTTCGACCGATGGGGTTCCGGTGTCCCGGACGTCCGTCGGGTACTATCCATAGGATGTACTCGGCGGAACTGAGGGATGCTGGCATGTCATGGTAGGAAGCAAAGCAATTGGGGGGAGATAGGGAAACATGGAGGTGCCGCTTGGCGGCCATATGCTCCACATAAGGAGCAAACATGGCCAAAGAAGAAGAAGAAAGACAATTTATCGACTTGATGGCTGCCACAGACGAGATATCTATTAAAATTTGCCGTGCTCAACACGCCAGAGACGAGTTATCTCGTCAATAACTGATTAAATTAATAGTTGCAAATTATAGCCGGCATGCTAGGTAATCATCTACGGCAGTTAAAAGGTTAAAGGTTTTTTACCAAATGATACCACTCAACACTTCCCCCAAGGTTCTAAAAAATACTTTTCAATATATTGCTGGAATTTAAAGAACCAAGTGACAAAACATGTTTTAACACTTACCGGTTGATGAACGGTAAAAACCCAGGACGTGTATTTTTTAAAAACATGTTTTCAATTGGTTCCTAAAGGGTCAGTGACGTATCGGAAGTATTTTTTTAGCACCTTAGAAGAAGTTGTAATCAGAATCATTAACTTATTAATTAGCTGTTAGGTCAACTACTTATTTTGAGTAAATGTATTTGTCGTTTGATATTGACAATAAATGCATCTTTTGATGACCTATCACGTAGCAATGGCTAAGAAAAATAAACCTCCATCGATATTTTCCCACCAAGATAGCCGGACCTTTTGAGAAACCGAATGATATATTACAGAGTCATAAATAAACAGATCCCACCTCGATTTAAAGTCCAAGATGACTTTCCAGTAATGCGATGACATTTAGCGTTATTTGAACGTTTGATATTAAAGAAACGCAAAAGTTTCCAGCTAGGAAAACATGAATGATGCAACGTTAAACGGTCGCTTTCGTTGATCACGAGATAATTTTCATACTTTAATAGAATTTTACCGCAGGACTCAGAAGACATGTCGCGCCAGTTAGTTGCATCAACGCGCGGATAAAGTTGCTGCGGTTGGTTATATTTTATTTATTACAAAGTAGCAAAAAAAAAATTGACAAATCATAACAGTTATATAAAAAAAATAATATCTTTTACAGCACAATTTTATACACAGAACTATTAAATAGGATCACTTTTAGGGTGTTCACTGTCAATACTTGGTGGAAAGGCATTATATTAGTAAAAACACAATATTCCTTTGTACTTCATTCCACTTTATTTAATATGTCAGGACCGGTTTCGCTCATTACGAGCATCGTCAACTGATAAGAAATATAATTTAACAGTGCTATTTATACAAAAATGAACAGTTATAAACAACAATTGGATGTCATTATTTTTATTGTATCACTTTGTCAAAGAATTCCCAAATTTTAATTATGTTTGTAATTACTTTCAATTACCATTCTAAATTTATTAATCTGAGATGACTTTTTAATTATATGTTAGATGTGTTAAACATTTTAATTTTGTGCTATTTTAGAATCACTTTTAATGTAATTGGTATTTTCTTTTCAATGCCAATTGTTGTTTATAACTGTTCATTTTTGTATAAATAGCAGTGTTAAATTATATTTCTTATCAGTTGACGATGCTCGTAATGAGCGAAACCGGTCCTGACATATTAAATAAAGTGGAATGAAGTACAAAGGAATATTGTGTTTTTACTATTAAATAGGACATTGTGGTCGCGTGTTCAACGTCGTTGGCTACCGCTACGGAGTTCACGGGTTCGAATCCCCGTACGGACAGTTTTATAAATTCATTTTTTAATCGATTTATGAATTTCTGTTCAAAGTCATGGATGCATGTGATGTCTTGAATTCTTCCCTCCCACCCATCCTATCATATGAACGGAGCGTACCGAGAGCGATTAGCTAACCACTAGTCTTGTCCTAGCTCTTTCTTTCTATTCCTACTCTCTTTGGAAAAAGAGAGGTTGAGCAACTGAGTAACAAGCAGTTCTCGAAGAAACACTTCTGTTGAGATAAACTCCATAAGGAGTCCATATGCATGGTAAAAAATAAATAAAAAAATCATTAGTTATATAAAATAAAAAATCTTTTACTGCACAATTTTATACACAGAACTATTAAATAGAACATAGTTAATTTAATGTGATATTGAAACCTTTTTAATTATTTCTAAAATATATTTCCTGTCGAATTTATCCTACCAATCGCAAGTAAATAATGTTTGAAGTAAGTATTATTATTGTCATCAGTACTATTGTTGTGCGTATCAAGCAGTGGTGTAGTGGGGCCAGGTCGGCGACCTGGCATCAGAAAATGAGGAAGGCACCCTGCCACCTTTTTGACTTGTAACTTATTTTCAAGTTCATACATATATTTAAAATCATTTTTTCTTATTGGTTTAATAGTTAAAACTTGTGGTTTTTTAACTTCAAACGGATATTAAAAAAAAAAACAAAAAAAAATAGGGAAGAAATCAATGACCGACCTGGTACCTATTTATTTACCACTTCGCCACTGGTATCAAGCCATCTCAAAATATAATAGGATTTAAAATTTGTATTTTTAATCTATGCCTCCTCTCGGGCCCTCTCAATGTAGAGCAGGCTTCTGATTCGAGGTATTTCAACAGAAGATTCTTTGCGAGAACTTTTTGTTACTCAGTAGCCCAATATCTCTTTTTTTAAAAGAGTAGGAATAGGACTAGAACAGGATTGGTGGTTTACTAATAGTGCTACTTATTCCCGTTATTTTTGGATTGAAAGCGTGGGAGGAAGTTTTAAGCATCACAAACACCGATGCCTTTGAACAGTAATCAACAAATCGGTTGAAAAAAGTGCTGTTTGTACCGTCGTGACATCCATCACGGAGGCCAACGACATTGACCACTGTCACACAGGCCTGACATTGCTACAAATTACATCTCCAGTGATTTTCGCGTATAGTTTCAAAAACAAAAGATCCCGTTTTCCCTGTGATTAGCGATTATCAATAAAATTAGCTGTATGAGGTGATGTCCCGCGATCCCGTAGGACGTAGAACCGGGCAGCTAGCCTGTGATAAAAGAGCCTCTTTATACTTTCTAAGAAACGTCCACGATTTCTAATTCACCATTAGGGATGGATAATGTGCGCGGAGTGCCATCCTACAGGTCAGGATATCAGCAAAGTAGTTTAAATCACCTTACACCCACGCGGTACCGCATAATTTTCAGAAACATCTCTAAATATGGCATTAAGGCGCATCTATTACACTGGCCCAGAGGTCAATTAAATGTCGTTAATTTAGGTACGCAAAGCAGGGCTGAAACTTGTTACTATGGTATATCCATAAGGAAAAAGTGACAAATTAAGATTATTTAACATTGTTAATAGATTATGAAATATACATGGTTTTCTTTCTGCTAACCAAGTTATGGTTTCCAATGATATAACCGAGTAATCAACGCTTTAATACGTTCAGTTTCGGTGTCCATGAGCATGAGTTCTTTTACAGATAATTAAAAAAAATGATTTTTCACTCGATTTACGGATTTGTGTTCAGTCAAAGTTAATTGTATGAATACACTGTGTGGAAGTCACAAAAAGTGTGTGATTGAAAATATGTCTATTTCACATTATAACTGTGAGAATGTGTTAAGTGTATAAACTCACTGACAGGCGCTAGACAGAGTAGAAATGACATAACGGCTTAGATTACGTTAGTGTTCTAACAAGCGCTAGAAAATGTAGTAATTACTATACGGGTTAGGTTAGGTTTGATTTATATATTTAATAAAAAGAGTGTGAGAATGACAACAAAACGTTAACAATTTTGAGGTTATGTGAAATGTCAGTTCTCAGTAATACAACTGCGTGATTGCATGCGCACGTCAGTCGAGAGTGGCGTCTAACACTTTGAGTGCACACGTGACTATTTTGAAAAGTGTTGAAACCACTCGCGACACATTCTTTCACTAATAGTGGCCTTACCATAAATATTTGAAAGTATTCAGCCGCAGATTTCTTCACATTGAAGCAGAAAATTAAGACCTTTCACAAATTAAGACAATTTGGCTCGTAAACTGGCATTTTCAATCGAGAATATGATTATAATGCAGACACAAATCGATTAATGTTTCTAAAGGGTTAGTTTGAAGGATACCCAAGTTTATTGCATGACGTATACAGGGATAGGCTGGACGGGGTTCGGGGGGCTCGTGCGAGCCCCTTGTTAAATTTCGGAGTGGCCGGCGAGCCCCTTGTTAAGATAACATCATTCGTCTTAGATCAAATCGTCACGTAACTGCAATTTCTGTTGATGGTTAAATTTTAAAATTAATTGTCCCTTCATTTTTTCATTCGGCGTTGTAGGCTTCTGTGTGGGACCTCACGGGTTCGAGTCCCAGTACGAAACAGCATTTTTTCGATCGATTTATCTATTTTCTGTTCGAAGGCATGGGTGTTTGTGATGTCTTAAGATTGCCTCCCACTCTTCTGATCCTTCAATTCAACTGGGCGCTACTATTATTAGTATTATCATTAGTCCTGTCTTATCCTTATCATTCTATCCCTACTAATATCTTTGAAGACGAGAGGTTGAGCGACTAAGTAACAAGCAGTTCTGGTAGAAAAATAACTTTTTTTTGAGATACCTTCATTATGAGGCCATATGCTCGACATAGGGAGCGGGTATGGATACAAAATTAATAAAATTTACCGAGCCCCTTGTTAAGATATTGGCAGCCCACCGCTGGACGTATATGATTTATTTATTTCGACCACTAAAGCCATCTATAGGAAAACGGCGGAAGCAAAGTTGTACACCTTTATATATATATATAATATATCATACATTGTATGTATACCGAAATACACTGACCACCTCCACCGGAAAAAAACGAACGACCACTCAACCACTCGACTACGACACTACAGAATCTATAGAAATAATTAAAGACAATTTGCCTGCGATGAATAATGTATACGGTCGACCCTGCATTTAAATGTCTCTAATTTAGGTACCTATATGAAGTTCGTGAACTCTCACAAGTCCAAGTGGGGTATCGTCAGGTTACCTCGCCACGACTTGAGCGTTCCATCGTGAACGATCGAGTACCGGGAATGCCCGGTACCGGTCTCGGCAAGTACCGGCAGCTCACCTCTTAACTCTAACTCCAAAGGACCATACTCGCTGGGGGCAGGGGAATTGAACGATATCCGAACCGGTCACAATTATTTCGTATATTAACTCTTTTGATAAGGCCCACTTCTCAACCGGGGAATAATAAGTAATCAACATTGTATATTTTACGGTGGCTGGTTGTATTATATGTACGTTAATAAACTAATCTGTAATAAAATAATCTGTAATCTGTAATAATCTGGAATGAATGGCGTTTAATAGTTTACAAAGGCAGATTGTAAGCCATTATACAGTAACACCCCCATTTACACTATAGTCGGGACCGTGTTATTGGGGGTAGTGTAATTGGGGGTGTGAATCTCATACAAAATTAAAGATTTGGTTTTTTCCGCGGAAAATGCAAAAATAAGATTTCCCTTAGTGTTGCAAAAAAATATATATGGACGAAATATTTAGTTTTTGTAGTAGTAAATATTCCGCACACAGACAGACGCCCAGCTATGCGTGTATAGCCTGGCACGTGTTGAATACACCGACACTAGCCAAAATTTGACTGTATGCGCGGCACAGACCACCGTCTCGTAGTAACGACAAGGGAATGCGTCCGTGCAATTGGGGGATTTGCGGCGAATATTTCAAGCCGGCGCGTAATTCGGGGCAGTGTAATTGGGGTTCTACTGTACTTGTTTTCAATAGAAATTACGTGGTGAGACGTTGTTAACATTGATTATCTTAACTTTTCTTATAACTCTAACCGATGTCGCGTTTCTCAGGTTTTATGCCCCTGTATCAGATTATCACAAAGGGAGATTAAAAGGTCATTTAGGAGATGCTCATCCTTATTTGTCACAAATGAAGATGTACCGTATTGTTTAATGCGATAATTTTATCTTTACTTGGCTTTTCTTAAATGCTAAATAGCTATAATTTCTTTAGGTTAATCGTGAATAGCGCAAAAGTTTTATATACTTTGTTTATTAACGTTAGATATAATTTAAAAATATAACGGTTGAAAAAGTGTCAAGTATATCTTTTAAAAAGTGCCAATGTTTGATTTGTAGAAATGTTTTGTTTATTAGTCTAAGACAGAGATGGGGAGCCCGCGGCCTTTTGACTACTCCGGTGCGGCCTTCTGGCCAATTCTGGAAAACCGAGGTTTGGAGATATCTGGGAGAAAAAGATAGCGAATTGAGGATTTCAAATTCTTCGGTGAGCTAAAAAAGAAAACAAGGTTTGAAAATAAAGGGATTTAATATGAATCAATCCTGTCCTATGTTTACTGCGGCCTTATCTCGAATCAGAAAAATGAATGCGGCCTTTAGAGAAGAAAAGGTTCCCCACCTCTGGTCTAAGACAATGAAAGAATCTCGATTATCCGAAATAATTGGGGGTGAAGGTAGTCCGAATAAGGAAAAATCCGGATAATCGAAAAAAATCATAATTTACACGGAAAGACATGTACAGTTAGTGTAAATAATTTTTATTTGTCTAGATTAACATAAAGCTTTAGTATTAAATTATTTTTTATCAAGAAATTCATTTATTGGTTTTTGCTTAAATAAGCTAGCTGTTCTTTTTGAAGCTGCCAAATCGCGAATACTTTTAAGACATATTATATAAGTTATCCTGAAATACACATTTCTTGGTTCTCAAACCACTTCATGGTGACATCTAAGCAGTGCCGGCGCGAGGATATTTGGCGCCCTAGGCAACGATTATCGGCGCGCCCCCTTTTTAACAAATCATCCAATTTTTCGAAATAATAAAAAAAATAAGTAGGGATCATAGACATATTTTGTATATATTATATATCCTTATCCGCTCCCAATATAACGCATATAGTCTCTTAATTGAGGTATCTCATCAAAAGTTTTTCTACGTGAACCGTTCGTTATTAAGTCGCCTCTCTCTTTTTTGAATTATATATTATAGAATACGATACATAATGACAAAGAACAAATACAAACGTCAAAATAGAATAAACCTTTTTATTAGAGTACATAAAAATAATTGAAATACTCCATTTACGCGCCCCCTAATGGTTTGCGCCCTAGGCAGTTGCCTATTTCACCTGTATGGTGGCGCCGGCCCTGCATCTAAGCATTGAAAATCCTTAGAATGAGTATGATTGATATCTCTTTCTTCGCATATCTCTTTTTCGTCTTCTTGATCTTGTTTAGACAAATATTTCCTTGATCACTTTTAAGGTGTTCACTGTCAATACTTGGTGGAATGGCATTATAATAAAAATAATAAAAGATTTTTAGTACTTTTTCCACTTAAAATGTATTTGATCAGGACCGGTTTCGCTCCTCGCGAGCATTATCAACTGATAAGAAAAATAAATTAAACAGTGCTATTTATACATTTTTTTATTAAATATTTCCTTAATTATTTTCACATCATTCAAAATGTGAAATCCAAGATCGTTCGCATAAAATACAATCGTTTAAAAATTTCACCATTCATGTTGGTTTTTTTCTGATGGTAATATTCAACCGGAAGACTTCTTCGATTTCGAACGCAAAACAACGAACAAAATGGTATGCACTCCATCACATATGTAAACAACAGTGGAATCAATTCGTCACGATAAAATTAGCAAATTCTTAAAAAAATTGTTCCGGAAAACAATCCAGATAATCGAGAATCCGGATAATCGAGGTTCTACTGTAACATAGGCTCTATTCTTTTTGCCATAACTCCATGTTTCAAGCGTTATATTATACAATAATTAAGCCGTCGTACATAATATATGTCAAAAATACCAAATATACATTACTGCGTTCATAAATTTAATTATTATGCATATTTATACATTTTATAACGCATAGATCTAAGAATTTTGTATTCTTTAATTTGACAAGGTACTAAGCCAGTCAAAGAAAACTTTTAAAAAAGTATGAGTTTTTAAAGCAGTGGTATGAATCTCTTATTTTAACTATCTGACTAAAGCCAAGTGAAAAGATATCTCTGAATATAAAGACAATCTTTCACTTTAAATACTTCTATCTCGTTATGTCTCACTAAGAGAAAGTTAAATATTGAGTATTATTTAAAAAATCTGTTCGGATAAATAGTTTGCACGAAGGTTCATATTTAATAGGGCCACACAAAATGTATGTTAACAAATATATATTCTTAGTAAAAACACAATATTCCTTTGTACTTCATTCCACTTTATTTAATATGTCAGGACCGGTTTCGCTCATTACGAGCATCGTCAACTGATAAGAAATATAATTTAACAATGCTATTTATACAAAAATTGCTCGTAATGAGCGAAACCGGTCCTGACATATTAAATAAAGTGGAATGAAGTACAAAGGAATATTGTGTTTTTACTAATATAATGCCTTTCCATCAAGTATTGACAGTGAACACCCTAAAAGTAATATATATTCTATTTAATCAATGAACACTGTTTATTTTAAAGAATATATAGTATGATTTCTAACCACGTAAAGAAAAATATTAATGGTGTTCTGTCTCAACATTCTATTAAATGATTGTATGGTAAAATCTAAGCCAGTGGTCTCCAAACTCAATAAGGATGTGAGCTTATTTCAGATATTGAAATTGTCTTGTTTTCTACCTAAACATATTCTTTCTTTATAGTTTTTTTTATCATCGGCCCTTATCGTACCATACATAATATTACTATATAACTTAAAATAAATTAGAATATCAGATTTTCTAACAATACATAAAATGCTTACTTTAATTATTTATTTATAAACGAAATCATAATTGAAAAATAAATGTGAGTAAAAAAAAATAGTTATGAGATCATCATAATTAATCAGAGGCCATTAGGAGTGGACATGTATGAGATATAGAAAAAAACTTTAATAAATAACATTACGTGTTTTTTAATTCCGATTCCTTCTTCAATCAAAACACGACGAGACTTCAAATCCAGCTCCAGTTCTGCAGCCCTGCTTCTAAAGGTTAAGTGTGGGGGTATCACAATCGTGAAATTCCCAACCGGAGGACGAAAAGCGTGGTTTTGTCCAGGGTTTCCCAAACTTATTGTGCAACGGAACACTTCGCAAATCTAGAAATGTTACCGGAACACAACTTACTTTTTAAAGTTAATTCATCATAGTAAGAATATGTTATTGAATCACTTCTTATTATTTAATTGATTATTTTTAAAACATGTAAAAAAATGAGCTAACAAAGCTCTTAGTGATTCAAAATCTCCACCTTTACCTAGATATAATATTTGATAACATAAAATTTGACGTCTTAAACATCAATAGAGATATATAATCATTTTTAATATGAAGTAGAAGATGCTTAAATGTGTAACAGCGTATATAACCATTTCAAATTTTTGTAGAACACCTATTTAGGTCCCACGGAACACCAGTGTTCCGTGGAACATAGTTTGAGAAACCCTGGCTAAGTCTATTGTAATTGAGAAGTTGTACAGAATATTTTAATACAATAATCGATTTCAAAATAGCATTTCCTATTACTCATGCATCCATTGTCCAAACATCCGATGTATATTAATTTGAGCTCGGGCTGTAAAATAATATTTCGCTTTTTACGGCAATCGTAGGCGCTTCCCTGTCGAAGAGGCGGCCCATCTGTTTATTGCCTAGCGGAAAATCTTATACAAATCGTGTCTGAAATAATAGTTGTATTACGTTTCGTCACTAATCGCGAACTGCCGCGGTCTCTCGCCTCTGCCGTAAAAATTAAGATAACGCTAAACTTTGCTTTACGTAACGCGCCGTGTAAGCGGAAGAAGATGGTCGGCGTGTAAACTGTTTACCAGTAAGACAATCCTCACAGATAATGTGTTGTGAATTCGCGTAAGACAATATGTTGTGAGTAATAGAGTCTCGAATCTCGGAAACACGTAAAAATATTCACAACTCCTCGCAACACCGCGAATATCTTTGAGAGTGAGGGAGAGCTTAGTTTATTTCCAATGTTTTAACCCTTCCTAATTGATGCAACTAATTGGTTAATCATTTAGTAACGTTAGGGATGGGCTGGAGGGGGCTTTTTAAGATGAGAGAAAACAACATTCTCAGATCAAATTAGTGTATAAATACAATTTCTGACTTATATATTATCTATGACAGTTCCAGTATAGACGGTAGTAATTTTTTAGCCATTAACATTGACTAGTTTACGGTAAACTGTTACATATTATAAGTAAATTAAGAAACAATTGATTGCTTATTTAAAGTATTGCATATAATTGCATAGTAGTGATAAAAAATTCACTCCTTCCCCAGGACACCGAAAATTGCTTTGAAATTAACCGAACCCTTTGTTAACGTATTGGCAGCCCACCGCTGAGTAACGTCAATGTCATTTGTAGTATCGTTATTGTTTGTTTGTTTTTTATCATCCCCTCCTTGCCTCCCGTTTTTATTTTTATTTTTATAATATATCAGTATAGTAAAATTAAAATCATTCGTACTTTAACAAGCATTTGTGAAAGTAAGATTATCTAAGGATGCCTCTGGAAGAGGCGAAACACGTGTCACATTTTATAACACAATAATTAAAATTGTTTTAAATCTTATATGACCCCATTGTTAACGTATAAACAGCCCTCTTCTGGTAGAAAGAACTTGTTCTACCTAGAAGGGTGGCACCTTCTTGCATTTTATTTTTAAAAAAAAGATACGTCAGACGATTAAATTACAATTAGTTGTAAAAACATTTATGTTAGGACACTATTATAAGTCAAAAAATAAAATTATGACATAAAAGAAATAAAAAATATACCAACGTAAAGTTGCCTGCTCTGGCTCAGTTTGTAAGAGCTTGCTCTACCAATCACGCAGGTCTGGGTTCGATTCCCGGTAAGATCACAGTAAAATGTGAATTATTCAATTCAAAGTTGTGACCGAAGACTGGGTGTTTGTGATGTCAATTCACACTATTTTCTTTCCTCCCATCCTTCTGATCATTTAATAACTGGTTGTAGCAATAGCGATTAGTCAACCAATAGTTCTGTTCTAGCGTTATCCTTCTTTTCCTACTACTCACTTTGCAAAAAAAGTGAGGTTGAGCGACTAAGTAACAAACGAGAAAAAAACATTTGTTGAGGAACCTCCTATTAGGAGGCCATATGATCCACATTTAGGCGGACATGAATAAAAAAAAATTAAAAGGATTCCGTAAATTTTTATAATAAACATAGGAAAATTTGTATAATAATACCATAAGATAACGGAATGATAATACTGATGATTTAGTATGGAATCAGGCGCTGGCGATGTAACGTATTGCCCATTTGGGCGATAAATTAATAAAACTCGCGGACTACAATATTTTTGGACAGGGCGAAAACGTGCCAAAACAAAATTCAATGGGATTAAATCAAAACGGTACGGGTCTTGGACAACAGGGGTAGAAAAATATTTCTTTCAATTTCTCGTTCAGTATTTGTTGTGACTTTGCAGTGTTGATTATATTTTTTATACCTACAACACATTATTTTGTTTCAGTTTTTTTTTGAGATAAAAAAATAGTTTATCGAGTGTGGAAATGAAAAAAGACGTAACCCACAGTTTTTTTCAAAACAATTTTTTTTTTTATAATCACAATGTATGCAATTTAATACACGTTCTATCAAAAGGATGTAAGCTGAAAATGCCGAATAAGTATCTAAATTTTGCTTTTAAGTTTGAAAAATGAAGGGCCTGTAGAAATTGCGATCAGGAAAAAATACTTAAAGTCAATTAAAAACCAGTTTTTACCAGTCTTCATGCACTTCAAGGATGTGTATATTTCATAATTCTCATTTGGCCCAAAATCATTAAAAAACGTTTTTTGTATGTCCTGTATTTTTTTTTTATGTGAGTGTTACGTCCTTTTTCTTTTCCACAGTCGATGTGTGATATAAGAAGAATTTATAATTTAAAATAAATCATCTACAGTCATTTGTGTAGACTTATCATTTGTTGGTAAAATAGTTCACCAAGATTATCACACCGGTTAGACTTTTTAAAAAATCGATTTATAAACATTGTAAAAATTTATTCCATATTTCTAACTGTCACGAGTATTAACAGATGTCATGAGCTATACTGGTCCAGATCTTTATTGGAAATGTATAATTGGTAAAACAACGTTTTTTTTTTTGTAACATAATAGTCTTTCACCAAGAATTGTCAGTAAAAACATAATAAGTTATATAATTATTACTAGTTAAGTAAGTATAAGCATATTATAAGTAGGTATCTTTTGGCTACTTGTTAAATGAGGCGCTGAGTTGCTAAGCCCGCTCTGGAGATTTTTTTTGAGTTTTGAGTTAATCACGAAAAACTGTTTTAGGTATATGCAGTGATTTTGAGTGTTTTTAAAGTTATTTTATATATTCTGGGATACAAATAAAAAGAAAAATAAAACCTATAATTCAACTAACATATTGTATAATTGTTAATAAATGTGTTGATTTATCTCGAGATCGTACTTTGGCGTTTTTAGAGCAGGTTTTGCAAGTCGCGTTAATATTCATTTTGATTTTTTGACGAAACGGAATACAAGTTGTAACTCTAAATTTTAAAAACTGATAGTTTTTTTGTGGAGCCCTGAACTGCATTTATAGCTCATTTTCGTCAAAAACTGGCCAGAGAGGGTTTTGCAACTTGGCGATACAAATAAATAATGACTATTTTGCTCTTGAAGATTTTTAATAATATTTACTATAAAGACTGGCTAATTTTATAAATTGAATATAATTATCATTTAGAAATTTGAGAAGAAATGAATTCCATCTAAAATCACATAGTAGAATAAATTTTATTTGAAAGATAAATCACAGAAGAGTAAGCAAATTATCAATTTGGTATTTAAGTTGCTTTAACAAATTGAACTTTTTCACCTTAACTATTATCATTAGTATTGTGGGATCAGATGTATTATTTATTCGACTTTTTATACAATTAACTATTACATTAATTTATGTATTTGAAAGAATGTACTAACTGATTTGTTATGTTCGTCTCAGTTAATTAATATATACGTCACAGTTGATGATGAAATTACAAATGTATGAATTCGACACTGAGATTTGAGATTAAGTTCATTAAACATACAAAAAAACACCTTTTCGATTGTTTAAATTAAAGTTGAAATGAAAAATAATCTTAGAACAAATGTCTGTAGACTTTTTAACGATACGCCTACGACATTCCATCACAGATTAAAATTCGCCAGGAGCTATTTTGTTTAAAAAATTCTATCATATTTACGAAAAATTATGAGACCAAGATTAACCTTTCCTGACTGCCTTTACGTGGTCTCCATTCATTTTAGCTAAGCTGCCTGTATAGCCAAAGTGGAGTAGTTTTCACGAGGTTTACTGATTATAAATACTTCCACAAATAATTCGTCGGCAAATTTGCTCAATATAACCGACTTTTGGTATTTGTGGTTTCACGTTTGTCTTAACTGTGCAATATTGCAAGATTAAGTTTATTTATATCAAATATTCACATATTTAAGTGGACTAAGAAATCTCTTTCATTTTGTATCAGCCACTTTAAACAGTACCAAATTAAATAGCACTTCAAGTAAACACTTAACAGTTGTATTAAGCTATCTTTTAACAACACAACTGCTTGAATTCCTTGAGTAACGTAACACAATTTCAATCGGTTTTTTTTAAATATTTATTTAAAAAATATTTGACAAAATAGCCAATGCCAAATATTTTTTTAATGAAAGTTGAAAGATTGTACGAGATTAACTCGATGAGAATTTTTGTAAGTGACATGATATCAACTCCAAAAACAGCCATTTCTTAGATCACATTTTAATTGAACTAAGCTTTACCGCGAGTTGAGTCCAATGTGTGCACTTTATAAGATTAATTTTTATTTAAAGTGGTTTCAAAATGTAGTTGAAGCGGGTTTTGAAACTAAGCATTTCAAGCAATATTTTTGTTTTACTTTTCAATATTTTCTGCTTTCCCACCAGTATTTTACAATATTTGATACAAATCAATGTGTAACTATTTAAATTTTTCCTAAAAGATAGTTTAATCCAGTGCTTCCCAACCTGGGTTCCACGGACCCCTGGGATTCCGCAGGTTTTTCGCAGGGGTCCGCGAAAATATTCATTCTTTTAACATTCTTTATGATAAAATTTATATATATTAAAAGAGTAACTGAGTAACAAGCAGTTCTCGTAGAAACATTTCTGTTGAGATAAACTCCATTAGGAGTCCATATGCTCCACATTGGGAGCGGACATGGTCTAAAAAAAAATATATATATATTTTAGGAATATTTTTTTCGGGGGTCCGCAGATTATTGTTTTCAGATTTAGGTGTCCGTGGCATGAAAAAGGTTGGGAAGCACTGGTTTAATCAATGAAAATGCTGCATTTTTTTATTCAAATTATTTTCTGGCGATGAACTATCCGTGTAGGTAGTTACCTCTCTTGATGTATGGACGTACTCCGAACTGACATGTCCGAGTGAGCTTTATTTGTAGCGCACTTTATTTATTGTGGTATTAGTGAGGGGCCACCCGCGAATCTTTTGTGCCCATTATTTTATTAAAACGTGCCAAAACGGTAGTACAAAAATTCAGAAGCACCAAGCAAGAAATGCCATTGGATGTTTATGTTGATTTTCTAGGGACTTCGTATGATAATTCATTAGTATCAAATGTATACTGTAGAACAGAGGGGGGCAAACTTTTCGGATGAAGGGCCAAATTCAGGAATTCAAAATGAGCGGCGGGCCGCATGTAAAATACCATTTTTATATGCACATCATTTATTATCGTGAAAAAAACAATCTAATGAGAGGAATGGAACTTTTTTACGTCTTTTAACATTTTTTTAAAATTTACTTGTTAATTTTGTAGTTGAGATTCTTAAAACTGCTTGTAAATGTTCATCGGTGATGTTTGATCGTAGTTTTTATCGAGTTGATAGGTTGATCCAAAAATAACAATTATTTTATTTATTTTCAATCTTTCTTTAAAAAGACGTTAAAAGATAAAAACGTGAATCTTTTTCAAATCTACAATATTGCTCGCGGGCCGCAGAAAAATACGCGGAGGGCCGCATGCGGCCCGCTGGGTCACAGTTTGCCCGTGCCTGCTGTAGAATATTAACTTTGCTTAAAGACAGTTGTTGGGTATGGCTTTCGGTTTCAAATATACTTTTCAAAATACAAACACCTTACGACAAACGACATATTTAATCTGAGTATTTCGTTAAGCTATGAGAAATAAACTCATATCAAAATTCACAATATTGTATGAATTGTTTTGACTGATGGTTCTATTGAAAATCGAAGTGACTCTTTTTTAATTGATCTTTGCTTGAAACAGCATTCTTAAATATTATTTAGAAAATTGAAAACTGAAGATGGAGTAGTAGATTTACTGAGCAATTTTCAACAATAGTTTATTCTGACATTATTAAAATAGCATACGTTTATTAGGAAACCGTGAACCGGTTTTTGAGCGAGTAAACATTTTAATTTTTTACCATTTCCCCTTCTAATGTGAAGCATATGGGACTCCTAGTGAAGTTTACCTAAAAAAAAGTTTCTACGAGAAATGCTTATTAATATCTCTTAGAAAGTAGAGATAGAAGGATAAAGGTATGACAGGATTAGGTATAAGCTAATCGCTCTCGTTACGCCCTGCTTTTAGGATAGCCTGCGTGGGAAGGATAATTTGGAAAATCACATACATCCATTCCTTCGAACAGAAATCAATAAATTGATGAAAAATCAATCTATTAAAACTGTCCGTACTGGTACTCGAACCGATAACCTTCGTGTTCTAAGCCGAAAAATTAGATATTATAATTATGTATTTTTGAGGGATTCAAAAGACAAACAACTTGTAGTTAAACAGTATAGTTTTTAGCACATTAAATTTTAAGTAAGCATGCTTTATAAACTGCTATAAATCGTCATTATTTGTCTACAAACAAAAAGCCATGATATTTGTTGAAAAAAAAATATTTTCCACGGTTTTCAGAGATCTTTCAAGATTCACGGTTCATGGGCTTTCATAAGACGTAATGTAAATGGAAGCTGGGACTCGAACCCGTGATGACTGGCACGGAAGCCCACAACGCTAACCGCTGCGCCACATGACCCGACGATACATACATATTTCACTTTTAAGGTGCTTACTGTCAATACTTGGTGGAATGGCATTATAATAAAAATAATTTTAAAAAATTAGTACTTTTTCCACATAAAATTTATTGGATCAGGACCGGTTTCGCTCATGGTAAGCATTGTTAACTGATAAGAAAAATAAATTTTAATTCCAATAAATTTTCTGTGGAAAAAGTAATAAAAATGTTTTAATATTTTTATTATAAACACAAATTATTTTTTTTATGCATATCCACTCCCAATGTTTGTTACTAAGTCGTTCAACCTTACTTTTTTTTCAAAGTGAGTAGTAGGGAAAAAAGGAAAAAGCTAGAACAGGACTAGTGGTTTGACTAGTCGCTATTGCTACACCCAGTTATTAAAGGATCAGAAGGATGGGAGGAGAGGAAATAATGTGAATTGACATCACAAGCAACCAGTCTTCGATCACAACTTTGAATTGAATAATTCTCAAATTCACTGTGATCTTACCGGGAATCGAACCCATACTTGTGTGATCGGTAGAGCAAGCTCTAACCAACTGAGCCACAGCAGGTGACAAAATTCTTGCTTGATAAAATCATGGTTATTTTTTAGTAGCTTTAACATATTTTATGCCAACACATTTACTTGTGCTATAGCTGTAATGTTCCTCGGTAAACGGATTATAGCCATACCCTTTGAAAAGTTTGCCACTAGAGTACTTACTGATAACAACTCATGAACTCTGTTTGATTGATATGTGTAATCTGCCTGCTTATGGCCGGTACCGGTTAGTCGGTTAGTGAGCAACGTTCCGGTCTGGTGGTCCGATTGGTGACCTCTCTTTCCCTCGCGACTATTTTCACACCGCGCCATATTGCGCTGATAGCGACCGCTCTATAACAACAACACGGGGGACTGATAACACAGTAGTGCATGACCCATAAGAATAATTCAAAATTATATTTAATTAATTTTCGGCTCTTCACTTAAATGATTCACCCAGTGCCGTTGACATCAGTTATGAATTACGAAGCTACCGGGATCGAATTTTTTTATTTATATTTATTTATTAGTATTTTGTTGCATTTTTAAGAAGTCAGAAAATTACAAACCTATTTATTGAATAAGCCAGAAATACTAAAAATAAAATAAATATATCTCGGGGCATATATCGACAGCATGCCCTGTTGTATTTAAATTGTAAATTATTTAATTTTTGGAATAATGTTGAGTTTGCTAACAATTATTTTTCCTATTAGCAGAAATATACCTCGTAAATTACCTAATTTTTGGAATAATGTTTAAGTTTGCTAACATTTTTTTTCGTAGTGACAGAAATTTCGTCAAAATATTAAATCTTTGGAATAATGTTCAAGTTTGCTAACAATCATTTTTCATAGTAGCATAAATCGACCTCGGCGCATATATCGACAGCCCTGCAGTTTTAAATTGTAAATTACTTAATTTTTGAAATAATGTTTAAGTTTGCTAATAATCATTTTTCACATGCAAAATGGTATAAATTAATTGCACATTTTATCAAAACAAAATTATCAAAATGTTGACTGATTCTCCAAACAGAACTTATTTTTTAAAATATATATAATGATTTTTACTGAAGTTATTTTATTACACATACTGAAATTATGCTTTCGCCAACAACTAACTATACCACGTATGTACCTAGATTAAAAACAAATCTTGAAATAATTGCGTCTTATATTTATTTTTTGAAAAACATATTTCGCTAGTCAATCGGATTTTGTTATTTTGGTAGCATTTATTTTCATACGATCAAGATGTACTGTGATTTAAAAAGAAAGTTTTCAAAAAAAAAAATGTTATAAACCCAAAAAAAAGCGCTCTAGGCTAGATTCGAACCAGCTTCCCACAGATTATCAGTCGAGCGCCTTACCTCTAGGGTACAGTAGAATTGAGAAAAGCTCGTAAAATAAAACATATAATATGCATGCTGTTTTTTAAATAAAAAACGAAAGGTTCCATTTTCAAACGAAATTTAATATATATTATATATTTTCATCATTTTGATAATTGTGACGTTAGCTCAGTTGACAAAGAGCTCGGCTGATAATTCATAATTATGGGATCGATCGACGGTCGCGGCGATTTTTTGTATGAGAATTCAATTTTTCAGCCATTTGATAATTCAACTGTTTATGTATGCATGTGAAGTATGCGTATTTTGGAATTTTTAGAATAATTTAAATGTGTGCTTAATATATATAATTAAATCAGATCGATGCTGACAGTTGTTCGTTTGCCCGAGCGGTAACGATTTCAACTCATAATCCAGAAGCGATGGTTCGAACCACGGCCGCGGCGCTTTTTTGTATGAGAATTCAATTTTTCAGCCATTTGATTTGTTTCGTCAAATAACAGTGTATTAATTAATGGCGACAGCGGGGCAGGATGGGGTGGGGGGGGGAGGAGGACCATCTTTCTTGACGTCATCTTTCCGTAAATAAATTTTCTAATCGATTTATAGATTTATGCTCAAAAGCATGGTTGTCAACGATATTTAAAATTACCTCAACCATATGCAACTCTTAAATAAGTAGGTAGCTGGTGCAAAAAACTAATTTTCACATTTTCTTATATCTTTACTCTCTTCGAAAATGTGAGTATTAGTAACAAAGTTTTCAAAGAAAACTTTTATCGGTTGGCTCTATTAACCCTTTGCTTACTTACTATGCAAAAAAAAACACGCGCTCCTGAGCTGTGTATCCGTTACACATCAGGCAAACATGAGTGAATCAAGACATATATATAACACTACTTTTTTTTTGGCCATGTCCGCTCCCAATGTGGAGCATATGGACTCCTAATGGAGTTTATCTCAACATATGTGTTTCTACGAGAACTGATTGTTACTCAGTTGCTTAACCTCTCTTTTTACAAAAAGAGTAGGAATAGAAGGATAAGGCTTTGACAGGACTAGTGGTTAGCTAATCGCTTTCGATACGTCTTTTCGTGGGATAGGATGGGTAGGAGGGGGTTATTCAAGACATCACGCACATCCATGCCTTTGAACAGAAATCCATAAATCGATTGAAAAATCAATTTATAAAACTGTCCGTACTGGGATTCGAACCCCTGCCCTCCGTAGACGAAGCCAACGACGTTGACCACTGGACCACACAGGTGGCAATAAAACTACTACAATACTACTATTATTGCGTTAATCAATGCGTAAATGTATAAGGGAGGAATGCCTGAACTTTAGACCGAGTATTTATTATATATACAGAAAAATGTAAGTGATTAGAAGGTATGTGTACTATTTACACATCTTAGTTAAGGAAGGGTTAAAAGCTCATATGCTCCACATTTGGAGCAGAAAAGGCTAAGAATGTATTTATGCATATTAATATTTGGATATACACTAGTTTTATCTTATACGCGTTGAATCCACACGACATGACATTAAAGATCGAGAATTTGTTTCTGTAGATATGTATATGTGTGTGTGTGTGCTGATAGAATAAATATGAAAATATATTTTAATTAAACTGTTTTCTGATCGATTAGTGAATATTTATATCGTTGAGTCGATGCTTATTGATTTAATATTTGGTGGTTTTCTAAGTAGTGTTTCATAAATACTAATTTCTGTTTGAAGGCATAGATAGGTGTTTGTGATGTCTAAAAATTCCTTCCCACCCTTTCCGATCCCTTAATAACTGGGAATAGCGAGAGCGATTAGTTAACCACTAGTTCCGTCCTAGCCTTATCATTCTAGTCGTACTACTTTTTTTGAAAAATAGAGGTTCAGCGATTGAGTAACAAACAGTTCTCGTAGAAAAAAATATGTTAAGATCCTTTTATTAGGAAGCCATATGCTTCATATTGGGAGCGGGCATGGACTTAAAAAAATATATTAACGGTTAAATATAAATAAGAATAATTGGTATGCTGAGCTTTCTTGTGTGGAAGAATCATCAAAATCTTGTTTTTGTTACGTAATGATACATTTCGATTTAACGAATTAGTAAGAAAAAGTTGAACAAGCTAATCGTTTTAAATTATTCAGTACGCGCCGACTCATTCGACACTCCCTAGTATATATTTACTAAGAGTTATTACAACTTTTTAACCCACCCGTTACATTCTAATATTGGTTGTCATCCGGTCCGGTGTTTTATCAATATATCCCCGATGCCTGCACACATAAACATGTACCTCCGAGCCTATCATTCATGATTACGAAACCATAAGGGCTTAGAAATACAATATCACCTATTTCAATTATTGTTACTTACATGCACACCGTGTTTTATTAAACACTTGAATACCAAGAGGACACCGGTGTCCGGAACATGTGCAAGCTAACACAGATGTCCAAGACATTTAAAAAATCAAATAATTAGTATTCTAATTGAATATAAGCAATATTATCAATATAGGTTTTTAAAATATCGAATTCGAGTGTATATTAGGCAAAATTATTTTTCTCAAAAACACGCAGTATCTCTGGGACATATTAATTTCCGGTTCTAAGCTCAAGAAATGCGACCCCAATAGCCACATTTTCTTAAATATCTATTCTAATATTGGTTTATAAGGTTTAATAATGTTTATAATTAAGGTTTTCTTATATCATAGTTTTTTGGACCTTTTGTAGTTTATATAATAACGCGATAACACAATAAGCGCCCGCGATAAGCGATCGTTCGTAAGATAGCTGGGCTAAACTCGTCAGTTGCAATTTCATATGTGTGCTGGGATGACGTCTTTTTTACGTATTACGTGTTATTTATGTTACGTAACTTAAAATATGATTATTTATTAAAAAAACACAGATTTTTATAAAAAAAAATGTATGAGGAATGATGCAGAGAGATATTTTAAAGCCCTTAGACTATTGATATAATTTAAGATTACCACCAAGCCCTTAGACTATTTTTTTTTTGAAATTCATAAGAATAAGGCCAATAATGAGGAAACCACTGGGGTGGGGTCCCTAAACGACCCTCATCGGATGAGAATTATTTTTCTAGTCTCCGAGCCGCGAGAGTTAAAGATTTATTTGCGCGGTATTCAAGCGGTTAATATATGACTCACGATGCAAAGTGCGCGCTGAGCCAACAAAACTTAGGAAATCATCGTCCGAGAAATAATGTCACTCTCCCACTGATATAAATTTTATTTGAATCGTTTTGTGTTTTAATGTGTGCAATAAACTTTAGTCGCACGTCTTCATTGTTAGCGTATCCATTTTGGACTTTTTGGGGCGAAAATCGGGGGACGTCTCCATTTATAAACTGCACGAATATACAGATCCGACATCCGACTGCGCAACAATATGTTATAATAATTTGTCTAAATTATATGATTTGAAAATTAAACGGTAATAAATTATCCATTAAGATTGCTTTACAAACTGTCGAATCTGTAATATGAGTTGTTGAGAAATAAAAATTAATACATCAACCGAATCGTTTTCAATATAATTATATTATGTCAAGGTGGTGATTGTGAAAGCAAGTAATACATATTTTTAATAAATATATCAGACGCGGTTTTCATTCATCACAAAACAAGGATATAAAAAATCGATAGTCTAACTGGCCCTATCTAAAGGCGAATTACCCTATAAGCCAGCGATTTCCAACCTGGGAGGCGTGGGCTATTGCAAAGGGAGGCGCGAACAGTCCAAAATATTTATTTACTCTTTAAAACGTGTCTTTATTACTATATGAAATAAAGGATGGGGAGGCGCGAAGATATTTTTTTCTTCAAAGAGAGGCGCATTGATATAAGCAAATAAAGTGCGCGTTTTGGGCCTGCGAATTTTAAGGGCCTCAAAATAACTCGCGAAATTTTGCGACGCTTTGAGGTTATCCGAAAAACAGGGCCACCAAATTTTATTACGCTTGGAACCTTCCAAGGACATTATCCGCCACTGGGCTTATCTTAGTCTTAGTTATATAGCTAGTATTAGTTTACCTCTTTTACATCAACCTCACTCCGGCTAGAGGCTTTTCTAAAATTTCTGGAAATTGGTAAGTATATCATCCAAAATAAAAAAAAAGCGACGATAGTCCTGTCCTGGCTTGAACAAATTCACAAAGTGGATACACAAAGAGATCCTAAATCTTGCCCTACTCTTCTACCAAACGAATGGATTCCGTTGTCGAGGGTGGTCACTGATGACAATCCGTAGGAAAAGAGGTCCTGCCGCCCGGGGTGGTCCATGAATTCGCCGTCAACAATATTTCCTCAAATTTTGTTTTTCAATCACTTCTACTATTTTGTATCTGTGAACTAGGAGTTTTTACTTCAGGAGGCTTAATTTTTTTTTCTATAAATAATTTTTCGAAAAGTATTGTATTTATTTTTGAAAATACCGCCCCCAAAAATGTGCCCGCCCCTGCCGCACCCCACTTGCTACGCCAATGTTCCACACCCTTCTATTGCTACTATCTCTAGGCAAATAGATTGAGTAAATACTATCACCTTTCGTCTATGTTGAAAATTAGTTGAAAATGCTCGTAATATGCAAAACGAATCCTGATGTAAAAATAACAATAATATGCACAAAAAAGTGTTTTATTTATTTTTTTACTGAAGTAAATGTCAATATTTTAATAAAAAAAACATCGTCAACGTGTAAATCAGTCAAAGAGCAGAGACAGCAAATAGAAAATACTTTTCAACTGTTTTATTGACTATGAAAAACAATTTTATGTCATTATTTGAACGTTTTACTTAATTCTATCTCAATCGTACTAAAAATTTGTAGTCTTTTGTTTGTTTTGACTGGTCTTATATCAAATTCATTTTGTAACTAACTTTTTATTCACAAATACACGTAGCGATGGGCACTCCTGTCTCGGTAATAAATCACGTGGGCCACTATGAATTATTTCACTCACAACGTTTCACTGAATTAAGAATCGAAATGATTTATTGGCCACATCTGCATAGACTTTTACAGATGCATTATTCTTTTTATTTGTGTGAATTTTTAAATTTTTCGCAATTGTTTTCGACACTTTTTTTTAACACTCAATAAATAAAATGTTTGTTGCTTTTTTTGTAAGTGATAATTTTTTCTGATTTTTTAATATTTAATTATATACTAGAAATATACACAATCTTTACATAGATTATATTTATGAACACTATGTCTTATGGCGCAGCGGTTAGCGTTCTGGACTACCATGCCGGATCTCACGGGTTCGAGTCCTAGTACGAACAAGTTGGTTTCCCACCATCACCCGTTGTGTATATGCAGCCAACGTTTAATGGCCGTCTTCCACAACGCTATCGACAGAAAAAAAGGAGTCTACTCCTTACATTCATGGCCCGAGCAGTACTGCACGGGACTGATTTTGAACCATGCACTAATGTGTTTAAAATAATAATAATAAAAGTGTGACTAGCTCAGCCACTTAAATCAAGTTGATATTAAGTATCTTGTGTATAGTCCGTATACTGAGAGCTCGTCGATGTAGACGAGTTTAATGACTCTAGAGAGGAATCAAGGTTGTGACGATCCCCATATAAATTGGCAAA
This sequence comes from Himalopsyche anomala, assembly GCA_031772345.1. Lineage (NCBI taxonomy): Eukaryota > Metazoa > Arthropoda > Insecta > Trichoptera > Rhyacophilidae > Himalopsyche > Himalopsyche anomala. Next base: position 20,279,298 of record CM062837.1, on the reverse strand, counting down.
CTTTTCAAATGCCGTGAAGTTAGCTTTGGTTGCAATCAAGTCAGCGTAGCCTAAAGGACGAACCACAGCAAACAGTTCTGCTCGTTCGAACTCCATCTCAGGACAGTCCCATAGTACGAACAGCACGTTTTCGATCGATTTATCGATGTCTGTTCGAAAACATGGGTGTTATGATCAACGTTCCCTCTAAGCTGCGTGCGTGCGTGGCCGCGCAGCAGTTGGGAAGCCCCCGCGCATTCATTTCCGGTTGGCGCGCACTACAAGACAGTTGTTCAATTGACACTTGATCGGTCCGCGCAACCACCGCGCAGCTTTTGAAATTTCCGCACAGCTAACCTCTTGCCTTAGACTTTTAGAGGGAACATTGGTTGTGATGTCTAAAAATTCTCTCCCACCCTTTCCGACCTTTCGATAACGAAAACGATTCGTTAACCACTAAGTCTTGTCTTAGCCTTATCATTCTGTCCCTACTAATCTCTTTTAAAAAGAGAAGTTGAGCGACTGAATAACAAACAGTTCTCGTAGAAAAACGTCTGTTGATATATTTCATTGTAAGGCTATATGCTCCACATTGGGAGCGGACATGGATTAAAAACAACACAATTCTCAGTCATAAATTTTCGTGTAATCGCGCAAATATTTAAGCTAGTTTTTTGTTTTCTTACCCCAGCACTGAATTGTCAATATAAAAAACAAAGTATATCTCGAGAATTACAAAACGGATTTCAATGATATTTGATTTATAAAATTCTTATTTACCTAGAATAGCAGAATAAGCATTAAAACATCGGAAAAATATCACGGAAAAGAAATTATAAAGAAAATAAATATCTTCATACAGAAAAAAATTTTCAAATGACGAATAGCTTCATCAAACGATAAAATGTCGTAAGCTGGTTTCAGAAAAATCCACCAGATCGCACTGTTTTCTATATTTGTTTGTTTTTGCTTCTTTTGCATACGATTGGCTTATAAATAATTTTAAATTTAGAATATGGATTAGAATAAAAGAAATCGATGATATGAAATGAAAACGAAAGAAAATCGGATAATATTGAAATAAGGTTATGTTTATAATTAGGTATGATAAATTTTTGACAACAATATTTTGCACGAACGTTGCTTTGCTCTGAGATGACACGTTATTACACTTGGAACGCTATATCGAAGAAATTTTAACGTCAAAAGCAAAGCGATGCGGTTCCTGATCACCCGAATGCTCTTGGTCGCATTTACACAGTTCATCCGAAAAATGACGAATGTTTCTACTTGCATGTCAAGAGCTCAATTTGCTTGAAAATTATACTTATTGGGACATGCCAATTTTACAGACATTTTACATCGAATTCGTGTCAGTTCAAGGAATCCCGATCTCGAGGTGAATGAAGAGATAAATAACCAGGCTTTGATTTAGATCGAAGACATGTGTTACCTCATGTGAGGCATTTTGTTAATCAAGTTAGGAATGCCAACTTTAAACTAAATCGAAACTAAATCTTCAATATCCATTTAAAAAAAAAACTTTTAGGAATTTATGTCTCATGTTCATCACCGTCGCTAAAATATATACTGAAATGTGAAAAGACGAATGAAAGTACATAAAATCAGAAGGTATGTAAAAAAAAAATCAGTATACTTTTCATGTATATTATATTGTTATAGAATACTATCAAATCATTATTTTATTTTTGATCCCTATATACAGTCAATCCTGTTTTTATGCGATTTCGAAGTAATGCGGTTTTTTAGAAATGCATTTTTTTAAATGTACCATATTTTACGATATATAAAAATGTTAAATATTACATCGAGAGCATATATTGTTGTATTTTGGATAGAATAGAGAGAATCATAAACACAACCGACATTTGAAAAAAAAATACGATTTCGGACTGTTTAAATCATGTTGCATCTGCCATCGCTGAATTAAGTCCACCTAATTAGGTGTGTTACAGTCGATGAAACCATTGAAGCATCGGTAATATCAGCTGAAATGATTACTTTAGCACCTGAACTTGGCGAAGAAAGGTTTGATACCTTTAGCGAAAATTATATCGACGAATTACTTACAGATAAAGCTATAAGTGACGAAGATGTTCATAATTTAAATTTAATTATTGACAAAAAACCAGAAAACAATGACGAACTGAAAGAAATTCCAGTTCCTTCACTGCGAAAATAATTGAAGAAGGTATCCAACTTTTCAGTAAATTAGAAGATCATTTCTTTCTAAATGATTCAAATTCTGATCGCGCATTCAAGTTTCAACGATAACTTTAGAATATATTATATATATGGGTATAACAAACTGCATAAACAATTAATTATCGAAAAAGAAAATCTGAACAAACTCTGATCACTAATTTTATTGTTAGAAAACAACCATAGTTTTATGAAATTGATGCGCATACTATTTCTTCTGAAAAAGAGTGATTTAGAACCACATGCTTTAAAACACACATAGAATTGTCATACAGTGACTATTTTTTAATATTTTTACGCCGTGGTTTTCCCCTAATTTTCTTATACTTTGCGATTTAGTGTATATTTTAACTCGCTGTTTCAAAGTTATGCGGATTTTAAAATTTAAGTAACGCACCCCACTATTTCTATGGAAGTCAAGTTTTTTTTATGCGATTTTTTTTTTGCGATATTTCGTGGAACACATCTACCGCATAAAAACAGGATTGACTGTATAACTGTTTGTATGTGTGGAACATTAAACAAAAATATATATTTTTTTCTAATGAAAGATAATCTCATAAATATAATATTGAAGATTTGGAAAATGTTGCGTTCTTTGTTATAATGAGAATTTATGTCATTTCGTAATATAAAAAATATGAAAATTTAGAATGAACTTTCGTAAAATTATAAAAAAGTATTATTTGAATAATTTTGAAAAGATCCCTGTCATTATGTTGGTGACAAGCATTGAGAACAAATTTATCCTAGACCAACACATTTCTTAGCAACAGTCTTTGTTTGACAGTTACTGTCAAACAAAAGTAGTCGTTTGTCAACATTGTGAAGATGTAATTTTATTATTTAAAATACAGTGAAATAAAGAGGTATTAGCTATGCCAAGTACTTCTAAACCAATCAGTAAGAGTGCTCGGAATGGTTTTCTAAGAGTCTTTCAGTTCTGTGAACATGAAAAATCTGAAAAACAACCAATAATTCCCTTCGGGTCGACATTTCGAATCATTTCGAACTGTCAATGGCGTCGTATGCCTAACATTTCGTGCCGCATGTCAATAGCTCAATTTGCTTGAAAACTAAACTCATTGGGACATGACAATCGCTGAAGCAATTGTTTCTGCGTCTCCAAGTCAGATACGCACATTATTTGCTATCATTTTTTTGACATGCTTCCCATCGAATCCACGTGAATTGTGGAAAAAGTACAAGGATGACATGTCCGAAGACACTTTACACCGAATTCGCGTCAGTTCAGGGAATCCCGATCTCGAGGTGAATGAGGAGATACATAACCAGGCGTTGCTTTTGATCGAAGATATGTGTTACCTCATGCGCTGCATGATGCGTCGCCAGATCGAGGAATGAACGACGCTTTCAATCGAGAATCGGAACGTAAACGTGAATATGATCGAGATGCATTGAACCAATCACTTCGAACGAATGTACCACTGTTGAACCCCCAACAGAAAGTGTACGATACTTTAATGAAGGCAATTGATGAGGGAAATGGTGGCTTATTTTTCCTCCGCATTGGAAGCACTCAACCGAACTATGAAAGATCAGCGCAATGACTCAAAATGTTTTGGAGGCGCAATGATTCTACTATCTGGCGATTTTCGCCAAACACTACCAGTTATTCCAAGATCGACCGCTGCCGATGAAATAAACGCTTGACTTAAAACATCGACTCTGTGGCGCTATGTTAAGAAACTTCAGCTAACGACAAACATGCGAGTTGCATTTCTAAACGACCATCTGCCGCAGATTTCTCCAAGCATTTGCTGACTATCTGTAACGGCCGTGTTCCTGTCGACGAATCGAATGGATTGATTTCGTTTTTGCCGAATTTTTGAAATTTCGTCTCATCGAAGGACAATCAACAAAGTGTTCCTGAATATCATTGCTAATCACAAACATCATAATTGGTTGAGTGAACGAGCAATTCTTGCAGCAAATAACAAAGATGTGGATCATTTCAACTTCACAATTCAAAATCAAATCGTTGGTCCACTGCATTCCTTTAAATCTATCGACTGTGCCACGTGAATAACATCATTTCAATGTAATTAAAATACTTTTCATTTTTAATTTTGCACATTTATTGAACTTAATTCATTTTGAGTATTCATTCAAACTGAATTTAACTCATCCAATAAATTAACACAACATTTATTGATTCTGAGGCGGTACGAAGTTCGTCGGGCCAGCTAGAAAAAAAAAAAAACAAATGTTTCACGCTGAATCTAATAAGAATCTAACTGTGATTAATTTGTTTTCGCTGTGTTGTGATACTAGTTAAATGACTAATATTCATCATATTATGCGATTAATTTATAATATTTAAATAACGAAACGTTAAAAATGTCCTTGTCGATTTGTAGCATGAAATATTATATATATATAACGAGTCACATTAACTGATTGACATGTTGTGGCAGTCAGGTCATCCTAAACGATACTTCCCAAGCAGAAAATGCATTTAGTTTATTAAGTGTCCGCACATTAGGAGAGTGGTCTATCACATATCGACCTACTGGCAAACATAATCTGTTTCGTCTATAATACACCATGTCCGCTTTTACAGTAGTGCATATCGACACTCGAAAAGAAAAAGGACGTAACGCACAAATAACATTTTTTACAGGAGATACAATAAACGTTTTTTGATGATTTTGGGCCAAAGGCAAATTATGAAATATACACAACCATGAAGTGCACAAAGACTAATAAAATGGTTTTAATCAACTTTATCTAATATTAATTTAATTATTTTTTCAAAAAAAAATCTTTTAAGTCTTCTTTCATAGCTGCAATTTTTGCATGCCCGTATTGTTTCAAACTTAAAAGCTAAATCATGATACTTGTTCAGTATTTTCAACTAATATCCTTTTCATGGAACGTGTATCAAGTTGTATAGATTGTGAATATCGAAAAAAGCCATTTTGAAAAAATTGAGGGTTACTTCCTTTCCACAGTCGATGTGGAACAGATCACCATCGCCGATTCGGTAAAAGCTTCGTAGGCGAAAAGTGGTAGCCGGTAAATTGCTCGAATGGAAATTGCTCGAATTACAAATTATTCGAATTGTTTGGTTATTTAAACGATTTTTCACGACTTTTTCTACGAATTTCATTTTTATCTTGTGCGACACTTGTTTAGAGAGTGAAATATAAAAATAATTTTCGTAAGTATTTATTTTAACCGTGTTCGCTCCAAATGCGGAACATATGATCTTTTAATGGAGTTTATCTCAACAGAAGTGTTTCTACGAGAACTGCTTATTAATTAGTTACTTAAACTGTTTCTATATATTTTCAGAACACATAGAAGACTAGGGCTAAGACAGAACAAACGGACAAAACAAACGGAAACAAATTGATTATCTTGTTATTCGAGCAATTTACCGGGAACCGCGAAAAGTTCGTGTGATGCATTCATAATACAATTATTTTAAGCTCTGTTTTTTGAAACCCTCAATAACATCAAAATGAAATGCAAGAAATTAATCACAGTTTTTGTAATCAACACCAATAATATTTTTTGTTGATTTTAATTAAAACAATTTAATCTTATATATATATATCTAGCTTGGCGGCGTTGTCTAGTTTTCAACGTTATTGACTTAAAGCACGCAGGTCACGGGTTCGATTTCCAGTACAAACAACTATTTATTAACTGAATTTTCAATTGATTTTTGGATTTCTTTTCAAAGGTATGCACGTATGTGATATCCTGCTTTTACCTTTCTCGTCTATTATAATACATTAAAAAACAAAGCATAGAAAGATCGATTAGCTGACCAGTAGTCCTGTCATAGTATTATCTTTCTATCCCTACTATCTTTTACAAAGGGAGGTTAAACAACTGAATAACACACAGTTTTCGTTTTTGATATAAAAATCTCAGACAGCAGATATGGTAAAAAATATCTACGATATTTGAGTAGTTATTGAGCATTTTTGATTCACTTTGAAATAATATTTGGCTTGACTGTTTTGTTATAGAACGGCGGTAATATCAATAAATAATATTTGAGGAATATTATATACTTAATTATTTTAATGAATAAAACTCCTTTACAGAAAGGGTTGAAAATGGTGTTATAAGACTTTGGTGACATCATAGTAAAATTTGGTATCTTTGCATCGTGGATTCTAAAGTATAAAAAGGTAATTACAACATTGTCTATCTATAATAAAATTAATAAGTATGTAATGAAAAAGAAATTAATCCAGATCGAACAGTACAGTATCAAAAGATAATTAGTACGCCATTTCCGCTTTTAACATTGTCATTACGAAGCTATTGAACAGAAGAAGAAAACTGGTTGTAATTCAGGCGATACTTAGTTGTTCGATCTTAGTTTCGGTTACGGAGGAAGTTAATGAGAAATAATTTGAGCGTCACAAACATTCATGCCTTTAGAAACTAATCAATAAATTAAATAAAAATATAATATCAATGTATGAAAAATTTGCGTTCAGAAAAGCGCCCATTTAACGTACGACCAAATAGTATATATCTCCAACAGAATACCTTTTTTAAGTGCACTATTTTTTAATTTTACTCTGGAAAGATTGTCGGGAAATACCAAATATAAAGTTTTAAAGTAACAGATTACCAAAGCCGTTATATCGGCTATTAGAGTTGGCATTCGGTTGTCCCGATGTCAGTATAATGGCTACCGGAGTGCAAGATATGACGGCCTTAATAATCAATCAAAAATCGTCTTATTAATACATTCTTCCGGTGTATAGTTAATTTAATCAAATACCTTTTTGCTTAAAGTTTCTTTATCCCTAACATACGCTTTCTTTGGCCATTTCTAATGTCAGGCGGTTACAATGTTAAATCAATTAAATTATACGACTGTGTATTGTTTAGTGATCATTTTATTTAGGTATTCTATCCGTGGTCTAAAGTAACAGTGTTGCAAGATCAAAACGTGGGAAAAGTTTATTGTAAGAGATGTCGTATTCTTGCATACTTAGAAATAATAAATACTTACCATTATTTAATTTATTTTCCCTATACAACACTTTCAAGGATTATTGATTTATTACATTAATATTAAATGAGAATTTATTTTGAAGGATTTCAGCGGTAAGTGCATTAATACAATGCGTGGGCATCTCTTAATGTTATATTTCCATTATCTTCTTACATTGTGAAAGAAATTCTATGTGAATCTTATAACAGATATTAGAATGCTTTCCATATTTATCTAACATCGTCATCTAGGTGCAGCGCAGATATAAAATTTGTACACGACTCCATACATCAAAATAAAAATTAATGTATGGGAGTCTATTGAGGAAGTCAAGATCTTTAATTCGCAGCAAAGAATGACAAAAATTACAGCGTTTCCTTCGTACTGCTATATATATATATATTGATTAGAGGTCGGCAATCAAAGGTCTGAAAGTGCCCGCGAAGCAGGTACCAGAACAAGCACATTAAAAAAAAATATTTGTCATTCAAAATCCGATTTTTTTTTATAAATATTCCGTCGGAAACACAGTGGCTTGTTAGCCAAAGTGTGCCTTGGCCACTTTTGTAATATGTTAGCCCAACGTATTTTCTGTCCTATTAAGTAAAATAACAGTAATTACAAGATCAATGGCATTAAGATTTCAGTTACCTTTTAGTACAGTATTATTTATTTTTCGATATTTATTTCTTGGAATAATGTACATAATATTTATTGTAGTATGCCTTCTCTTACAATGGATATAACTGTAAAAAAAACCGGATTTTTGTTTTGTATAATAATGTTTATAATTCCACACATACATAGATAAAATTAAATATATTTAAAAAAATCTCTTCTTTTTGTTTCTTAAAACTTAACTAAAACCCGCGTAGGACGTATGAGTCGCCAGTTCCAAGGGCTGTTCAACTAAACAACTCATTGCCTAGAGCAGGGTTTCCCAAACATTTTCTGGAATGGAACACTTCGCAAGTCCGGAAAATATAACGGAACACTTAGCTGAATTTTTAAGATTTTTTTAAAACTGTGTTGCAGCGTATAAAGCCATTTCATTTTTTTTTCGGAACACCAACTCTGGCTCTGCGGAACATAGTTTGAGAAACCCTGGCCTAGAGAGTGGAAATTTTTAGTGATAGTATTTGTGAACTGTTTGTTATATTTTACTTCTTTACTTATTGATTTTGTATGTTGATTTTAATGTATTATGTACTGTTTTTTTAATTTTAATTATATTTGTCAAGTGTATGGTGAATTGTCGTCAGCTGTAATGTCATTTACTGTAATTTTGATTTTTAAACAATAAATAAATAAATAAAAATGGATAGATTTATTTTCTTATACAAGTGCTTTGAATACGTGTATTCCCAAACAAAACAATATTTTACTCAAAAAGAAATTACATAAAAGTAAAAATAGTGTTTACGATAAACGAAATATGTCGGGAGCATTATAAGAACATGCAATAACTAAGTATGTACATACAAGAAAGTGTTAATATTTTTTTAAATAAATGAGGCGTCACAAATGACACGCAAAGGCTCTAAGATGATTAATTGCATTAGGCTAGATTACAACACCTAATGAAAAGAAAACAATCATTTAAAACCATGCTCAATACCGATAAAAAAAGAGATAAATCATCCGAGAATGGAGTCAAGGCCGCCACAACTAGTTTCAAAATCAGTAAACGTCAATTATAACGTATTATGTATTCCGTAATGCATATACTTATAAGTGCACCATAATTTGAGGACGCCGATGTGGTCGAATGCACTTAGGAGAGTATTATGCAACTCATTGCCTATTATGAGATATTGTTTGAATTGTGGCATACGATGTTAATTATTGTGCTTGTAGCTTAATTTGCAATTAACACTCTGTGCGCCTACTTTGTCGATGTGATTAATTTTATTCTTACTGCAAGTAATGAATAATGTTAATCATTAGCGATAAGCAATTATAACATTTAGTAGTATGTAGTAAGTAGCACGTCAAATAGCCTAAAAAAATGAAGTTAAAGTTTTTTTTTTTACCATGTCCGCTCCCAATATGAAGCATATGGACTCCTAATGGAATTTATCTCAACAGAAATGTTTCTACGAGAACTGCTTGTTACTCAGTTGCTCAACCTCTCTTTTTCCAAAGAGAGTAGGAATAGAAGGAAAAGGCTAGGACAGGACTAGTGGTTAGCTAATCGCTCTCGATACGCTCCGTTCATAGGATAAGATGGGTGGGTGGGGGGAATTCAAGATATCACATACATCCATGCCTTTGAACAGAAATTCATAAATCGATTGAAAAGTCAATTTATAAAACTGCCCGCACTGGGATTGCTTACTAGCTTTTAATTTTCGTTTTTTTTTTATCATTGTCCCCTCCCAATGTAGAGTATATGGCATACTATTGGAAGTATCTCAACATAAGTATAAATAGAATGATTGGACTTGGGTCAGGGGTGGGCTGGAGGAGGCTCGGAGGGGCTCGCGCGAGCCTCTTGTTAAATTTGACTACGGCCAGCGAGCCCCTTGTTAATTTAAGATAAAACAATATTCTCAGATCAAATTAGTATACAACTGGAATTTCTGACTTATATACTATCAACAACAACTTCAGTAAACACGGTAGTACATTTTTTGTAATTAGCATTGATGAGTTTACGGTAAATTGCATATTGTTACATAATATAAGTGAATTAAGTATCAATCGATTGCTTATTTAAGTATTGTATATAATTGCATATAAGTGATAAAAAAATTCACTCCTTCCCCAGAACATCAAAAATTGCTTTGAGATTAAGCGAGCCCCTTGTTAACGTATTGGCAGCCCACCGCTGTCTTGGGCTTAACTAATCGCTCTCACTATGGCTAGTTATTTAGGATCGAAAGGGTGGACAGAAATATTGTTATTTCAATAGCTACGTTTTTTGTTTCAGTTCTACAAGAATTATAAGAAATACAAAAAAATTAAACACTTTTTTTGTACTAATTCCTATTTTTTATTAAATACTAGGACCGATTTTTCTTATCACTAGCATTATCAACACAGTTGGTCTTTGATAAATGTAGGATTCTTTTTATAGATTGAAGGTAATTTTGAAAAATATGCAAAATATAAATTTTAAAGTTGCTAAAATTTTATATGATTTACTAGTCTTTCTGAAAAGTAGCTCTCTCTCTCTCTGTCTGTGCATCGTTTGCTCTAAATCATAGGTTCCCAACCTTTTTCGGGTGGCGACCCCTTTTTATAAAGCCATGTGACTAGGCGACCCCCCGAGGAATTTGAAATCCTCGATTTGCTATAATTTTTCATTATTTTGTTGTTCAAATCCAAAATCCAAAAAAGTTGGCGACCCCCCTGAAAACCCTTCGCGACCCCCAGGTTGGGAACCCGTGCTCTAAATGATATTGTCAGCATACAGTAGGTATTCAACAAAATGATTTTTTGTACCTATATTAGTCATATTTTTTTATTCTAATGAACATGTTGAAAAACGTTTGAATTTGATGTATAATTTTTAATTGTAAATTTACTAACAAATAAAAAATTATAACTAATTTTAATACACAATTAAAATATCATTAATACAAGAATGAACATATTAAAATATTAGATTAATTCATAATTAATTGATTTAGGTGGATACATTTGAATATTGATACATTTCATACTCATGGAATTTTCCTCATTTTCCCCAACTTACCGAACCGTTAATGAGTTAATCGAGGCTCTCCGATAGTCAGCCTCGTGTGTATGAGTTAGGGCGTAAGGCGTGGACGTGTCCATAAAAGGGCTACCAGAATTATTACCGCCAGAGTTATTTCCCTGCCCACGGACTCTGCGATGACTATCGCTAAGGAGTTTCGACAGATCTGATGAGTCACGCGAGTGTATTTCTTTTGGTACACTTCGCGATAGATTTTCTAGACACAGTGTGTTTTTATTGCTAAACGTTTTGCAAACTGAGAATACATACGCCTTTTGATTAAGCACGGCTGAAAAATGCAATGATAATGACTTTTCGACCTGAGTTACCTCACTGAAAGAGAGATGGAAAAATGAAAACATTTTGTGTGAGCGCAAAAGAATGATCAATATATTTTTAAGTTTTTTATTTTATTCAAATGGCCAATTGGACCACTGTATACATTTATGCATATTTTAGTATATTTGATGTATTATAATAAACACACATTCAAATCCATGGATGTAAATATGATACAAATGTCTTATTTCCTCTTCCAATGCAAAACATATAAAAACCTTTCGAGGTGTCTTGAGAGGGCAGCTATTTTTAAAATAACTGGTTACAAGTCAGTCACAAAACCTACCTTTTTTAAAATGCCAAGACTAGAAGGATTGAGGAAAGGCTGATCCCTACTCCAAAGCTCCTAGAAACGAATAAGGATTTCTTTGATATAAATAAATCTACGAATGTTTCATATTTTTATTCATGTTAGCTTATAATGGAGGTCCCTCAACAGGAGTTTTTCTACGAGAAATGTCGTTCAACCTCTCATTTTCAAAGAGAGCAGTATTGATAGAAAGGATAGAGCAGGACAAGACTAGTAGTTGGTTAATCACTCGCTACACTCCGTTATTTTTGATTTTTTAGACATCACAAACATCAATGCCTTCGAATGAAAATCGATAAATCGATTGAAAAATGCTGCTTATGCAGATACGTTGACCACTGTGCTATGGACTCGAAAAATCATATTAAGTGCATAATATCTCATAATATATTTCTTCCTATACTGAACGATAAACAACGCCAAATCAACTGTATATAATATTTTAGTTTTAACATATTCTGTTGCGGTAAATTTGGATATGTTCAAAACTTTGTTTAATTATACAAACCATACTGTATATTGTAAAATAATCATTTTGAATGAATTACAACGTAGTAGTAATTGATATACAATTCGCTGACCATTCGTTGGTGAAGGAAGTTTCGACGATGTTTATTTGGCAATCAAAGTTCGAAGGTTGAGTACATGACGTTGATATTTATGATGTCGACGGCCCACGCGCCCAAAATAGTATTAAACAATAATATCTTTGGTCAGTTTCTGGATAAGACACCTTGGCAAGTGTGGGCGGGGTAGGGCTGTCCGAAAAACCAATCATCAACTTGCTTTTAATTTATCAGATCTTATTTTAAAGCTTCGTAAAAGCATCTTTAATGACTTAAGATTGATATTTTATGATGAATTTACTTTGAAATCGATTGTTTCACCTGTCATTACTAATAATATTATTTTGAATTGAAATTTTCGAAATGATTAGATCATTTGACAAAATTGTGAGAACAGTAAAAAGTAATTGTGATTGTGCTAAGAATAAAATGATACAATAAGCATTGTTAAAAAAATGAGATCGTAAACCAGATGACAGTGCCACCTGTTGAAATCGCCTAACACACACTCGCACGCGTACTATTTTTTTTTGTACCGTGTACCGTGCAGAAGCGCTGCAATGTACTGTACAGGTAGATGGATATATAACGAAAGTTTTAGATTATAATAGATATTTTTTTAGATTTTTAAAATATATTTGGCGTTACAGCTAATGTCAATGCACCTTATATTTTAATGTTGAATGATCATACGATATGAGAATTTTTTTAATTCACTCGCGACCAACTCGAGGAGAACGCCCACATCTTTCTCAAATTTAAATTTAAAAAAAAAAACTTAATTCGACATTGATTTTACCAGAATTTGAACCCAGTTTCATCTGATCAGTAAAGCTAAGCTTTTTTTAACTATACCACAAATTGGAATTAGTCTAAAAATATATACAATCGATGAAAAAGTCCTCTTCTACACTTTTAAGAGGTCGGTACTCAGAAGTATTTTTTAAGCTACGCAAATGCTTAACATCATATTGATGCTGTTAGTTAAGTCAAGAAAAAAAAAACTTATTTTTACCTATATGAAGTATTAAAATCTCCATAAATGACTTACTGTCCAACCGCTACACTGCCCATTAAATTGAAAAAGATTGAGAAAACAAATCACTTAATCGCGAGTCAATTGCTTTCTTAAAGCAATGCTACGACTCGAACGAACGAATCAGTTGAAACGTATCGTAGAAAGTAATCAATTAAGAGTATTTAATATTACCATCAAACTAGGATTGGCCGGGCTTCGCACATTTCAAAGGTGTAGTCAAAATTCTCAACAAAATGAAACTGACAATAAATAACAATAGACAAGTATATTCAGTGATACAAACAACCGGTGCTAAGATCCGCACTTGGCCGAACATCACTGTGTGGGTATTGATTTTGGTAACTAATTGTTTATGGCAAATATCATTCGTGAAGATTATTTATTGCTTTATTGTTCTTTATTTGAATATTGATGTTTTTTTTTAAATTATTTGTGGCTTTGGAAAACAAAATTTACTTATTGTGTTATAAAATAGTTTTGTAATATCTTAACTTATTTTTTTTACGTAATTAAATAAAAAAAACTATTTTATTTTTTGTTATTCTTTTCAATTCATACATATGCTAAAAATTAACTTAGAATAAATAGGTATGGTTATTATAATAAAACAACTTAATCCTGGTCATTTTTTGAAAATATATTTCATTAAGAAATCGTTTAAATTATACAGTCACTTGAGTAACTATAGAACTAGCACAATCATCACAAAGTCTGAGGGTGCTTAAAGAAACTTCTATTTAAAATTTTAATTGTTCAAATGATGTAGACTTCGATAAATGTTGCCACTAACGACCTGGTTTTCACCTTTTGATATCTTCATGCAATCATGAACTTGAACTGAAAGTAAGTAAACCATTTATATCGTTTAAATATTAAAATATAAATATGTCAAAAGAAGTTTTTTTTTATGAAAAAAGAGAACTACTGGCTATCCTCATTTTTTTTTCAAAAACAGTTAGTTTAGAAAAGAGAGGACTATGACAGAACTAGTTGTTAACTTATCGCTTTCGTAACGCCCTGTTATTTAAGGATTGGAAGGGTGGGAGGGAATTTTTAGACATCGCAAACATCCTTGCCTTTAAAGAGGAACCGATAAATTGATTGAAAACATGGAGCTCGTACCGGGACTTGAATCCGTGAGATCCGTCTCGGAAGTCAACGACGTTGACCACTGCACCACTGATCCGACAATTTATATTATCCATTGAAATTTTTTAATGTTTACCTAAACAATAGATATTTAGGTAAGTAAAATGTAATGATCTTTATCATTTTTCTGAATATCCAACTACAAAAAAAAAACAGTTTTGAAAAAAACAGAGACCAAGACATTGGCCTTGCCCCCTAAATAAAAATCGGAAGCATAAAAATCTTTAGAAACTCATAATTTTTATTGTTGGCTTGGCTCCATAGAAGCTTAAAAAATCCCGTACATTTTCATGTCATATAATATATTTAATATCATCCTAAAAATTAAATATTTCGTTTTTAAGATAAACCTATTATTTGTCAAAATTTTACGGCTGACAACTCCATGGTTAGAACTATTTTTGTGTTTTAATAAAATAAACAAAGATATCGCAAGTTGCTTAATGAGAACGAACAACAGATGCAAATTTGCAAGTTGGTACTTTGATTTACAGACCATGGGCCCATAATATAATTGTAGTTTCCAATTAGTAGGGCTTCCAATCAGCGGTGGGCTGAAAATACGTTAACAAGAGTCTCGCTTAATCTCAAAGCAATTCTGAGTGTTATAGGAAAAAAGTGATTTTATTATCACTCCTATGCAATTATATTCATTTCTTGAATAAACAGTCTATTGTTACTTATAAACTAATAATATCTAACAATATGCAATTTACCGTAAAATTATTAATATAAATGGCTAAAAATTTACTACTGTGTATACTGAAGCTATCCTAGATAATATATAAGTCATAAATTGCAGTTATATACTAATTCGATCTGAGAATATTGTTTTCTCTTAAATTAACAAGGGCCTCACCGGCCTTCGTAAAATTTAGCAAGGTGCTCGTGCGTGCCCCTTGCAGGTCACTCCCTCCTCCAATCCCGGGATCCTGGATCCGACCAATTTTTCATTCCGTACATTCCGTTTCTGGGAATTAGTACTAACTTATCTAGATGTATCAACGTGAAATTTACCCATTCAGTAACGCTTATTTGACTGGTTCTCTTACTATTTTACGCATATATTTATTATGGCATATTCAATTCATTTCTATTTTTTTTTAGACTAAACGATTTTTTCTTTTCCCACACAGATATACATACAACACAAAAAACCTCTTCCGATTTTCATATATGTATGTGATCTTTATCAGATAAGACTAGTAAACAATAGATCTTCAAACTAACCACAAGCTAGATTTAATCATAGTTTATGAGATATAGTGACCACGATTAAATAAACTTAATAAAAGTTCTGATAAAAAATATCTTTAATAATACGTACAAAATGTATTGTAATATTTTATCTGATGCAATGATATTATGAATGGATCTGAACAGTGCGTAGGTTGAGTGTTTACTCTTTAGCTTAACAGCAGCTTAAAAAAGTGGTTTGATGATATATTATTTTACTCTATTTGGCGTAACAAAATATTTCAAGTGACAAAACACAATAAGTGAGACATTGATTGAACATTGCTACTTTATAGCCACTTACTGAAAGTAAAAAAAAAAACACGAAACGGTTGAAATAATAATTTAAAATATCATCTAAATTTGACTGATATTAATAGTAGGCTAATTAATTAACGTTCTCAATACGTTATATTAACTAATTCTTATATTTAAATAAAGTTTTTTTTGTCTTTGACATTATTTATCTGCACCCATTATAGATAAAGATATTTGAATTTCAACTAAAACGGAAATAGCAATGGGTAAAGCGTATTGTTTGAATGGAATAAAATACATATTAGAAAAATAACAGCAATCTTAAACTGTTGGAATATCATAGCGATAAAATATAATATTAATTTTTCATTTTGACTGCGGAATTTGAAAAATTAATATGCTATTTGGCCACTTTTTCTTGGTGGCTAAAAATGGCATTGTTATAAACATTGCGTCACCGAATTAGCTATCTCATACAAGATTATCCATATAAAATAATCACTGGACGCGTTGGTCACCTATAGTTTAATTAAGAACAGGTCGATGCAGCGGTGGTCCGCTAATACGTTAACAAAGGGCTCGTCTAATCTCAGAGGTATTAGAAGTGTTCTGGGAAACGGTTGATTTTATTTTATCGCCAAAACAACTTTATTCAATAATTATTTAAGCAAACAACGAATGAATTACAATGAATGACGACCGACTAATCTGACGTATGTATAATTATATCGTTTTGAGTAATTTATTTTTTTAGATTTTTATTTTTTTAAATCCAAGTCAACTCCAATGGTGGTATATCAACAGATTATTTTCTACAAGAACTGTTTGTTAGTCAGTTGCTCAAACTTTTAAAGAAAAAACAAAGAAAGTAGTAGGGGTAGGTGAATAAGACCAGGACACGACTAGTAGTTAACTTGTCGCTCTCGTTACACCCAGTTATTGAAGGATGGGAAGGGTGAGAGGGAATTTTCGGATATCAAAAACACCCATGCAGTCAAACAGAAATCGATCGAAAAAATGTTGTTCGTACTGGGACTCGAATCCGTGAGATCCGACACGGAAGTCAACAACGCTAACCACTGCGCTATAGGCAGTGATGTTCTTAGGCTATGTGCCTCCCTAGGCATAGTTTAAAATAGTTCTGAATATTTTTTGAAATAACCTTATCTACCGCCTGTAGTACTGAGATCGGTGAATGCAATATTTAAAGAATATTTTTGCGATGAAGTTAACTACTGCTTACCCATATGTCATAATATTATTACTATTTAAAATGTTTTTAGTCGGCATTTTTTTATTAAAGACATATAGGTATGTATTCTCAACCGAATTCGTGTGTCAAAACTATTTAGTATTTTTTAGAAAAACTGTTATCATTTGCCGCTCTCTAGACCTTGCCGCCCCTGAGCAACTGCTTAGTCGCCTATGCTCACGGGAAGTCCCTGGCTATAGGACCCGACAAATTGTATCTTTACTATCCTAATATTATAAATAAATTTGATTTGGTTGTTTTACTCTGTGGAAGATAAGATATATTTTGCCAAGTTAACTTGACGATTTATTTCACCACTTTTTAATGTAAGGTTATATTATTATGTTTCAAAATGCCCCAAATGCAGCCGACGGTAAGTTCATATAGAAAGCATTATAAAAACGAGCCTCGGCGTTATCAGACCTCTGCCCGCATGGCCGCTCACCTCACGGATACGGGGCTAACCCAATTGAATTTTTGAGGACATCGCTCACTCTTTGTTTTAATTTTGAAAGTTATTTTTCACATTAGATTCTGTTTGGATAATATTCCATTCCTGTTATGAGTGCGTAATATAAAGTCTTAAATTAACGCGACAGAATTGCTAATTGATTTGAATATAACAGTCATGAAAAAGTGAATTAATTGCTATTAGATTGATTACCGAATATTTTTTTGATGCACTTTTTGTTCTGTGACGAAATGAAAACAATGTTTGATAATTTCAGCTACATTAAGAAAAACATAAGCAATCTTTCTAGAAGAATGATATTTGGTACGATTATAAAACCAATAAAAGTGATGATATTTACAAAATAACTTTAGGAAAAATATTCTTTTATAAAAAGCATTCGCATTATAATCGGAATCAGGTGAAAATAAATGATTTGTGTAGATTGACAGTAAAGAATTTTAATTTTACTTTTTTTATACAACAATCCGTCATTAAAAAATATGTTATTATCGTATACTAGTTGTATTCATAAATAACTTAGTTTCTTAAATTAATAATATATCGATAAAAACACAATATTCCTTTGTATTTTATTCCACTTTATTTAAAAAGGTCAGGACCGGTTTCGCTCATTGCGAGCATTGTCAAATGACTAACAATATATCATTGAAAACCTCATCAATTGTATTCTGGAACCTGTCAATATTTATACAACACTTTGCAGATTAAAACTATTTTCATTCGCTTGAACAATTTAATTAAAACGGGTGATTTTTCTGAATATTCAAAATTCTACTCTGGATATTTTGCATTTTCAATTTTCGGTATTAAAAATGCATTACATATACTAGGATTCTCGTTTCGGTTATACCGTTATTATAATCCTTACTTCTACTTGATATTATAATGAACGCAAAGAAAAGGGTATATTTGTCTTCAACTGCTATATTCGCATATCTAACATTATTTGAAAAAAAAAGTAACAAATAATTATGTTAAGTTCCTTGTGATGAGTTTTCCAGTTGGTTTTACCTAATATACTAAAACCTTTACTACGTTATCTTATCTCGGTGTGGCGACTGAAGGCTAGTATGTAAACATAAGCCAGGTTGACAGACTTACGCTTTGTTACAAAATGACAAATAATACCATTAAACGACTTTATACATTCATATAATGGACAGTCAACATTTCCGTCTGACAAAGTTTTGCTTAAAAAATATGTATATTTTAAAGTAAAGAGTTTTAATTATTTTGCTATTATAAATACACAAAGGTATTTATTTATATGTCGTTACGTCACAGAAGCTAGTGAGGGCTTGCATACATATAATAAATTTCCCATCGTCGTTTCCAAGTCGTAGGTAGACGAATTCAGACCATTTACTTGTATAGCATTACAAATTAATTTTCGGAGTTTCCGATAAGATTCTCATATTTTTATTTTGAATGAAGAAGAAAATGACAAACCAAAGATGTTTCATCAGCCAGCAACGGACAGAAAAAAACGTACATAATATCTATCGCCACCGAGTCACTCACTACAATACTAAGTCAAAATACACAAAAAATATTCCGTTTTTTTTTATTCGTTCGAAAGATTTTTTCCGTTTAAATACTTATTTTCGATTGATACAGCCGAAACTTTGCGGAAATTTATTTAAAAAAAAAAGATTCAATTTGATAACTTCGCTCCTTCACTAATTGTGTTACAAATTATGATACGCGACATTTTGTTTTATATGTTAAGAATTAGAATCAATGTTTACTTTATTTAAACTAATCTATGAATATGATGATTTTTTACGTTGATTCAACCCCAGCTGAAACACTTGCAATATTGAAAAATTGATGCAGCAGTAATGGTATTCAAAAAAAAAATGGGAAAAAAGTCATTCATATACTTTTTCGAAAGATGTCATGTTTGAATTTAAACAAATTACATACCAGCTATCAAACGCTCTATTATCAGTGTAAATTGTCAGTTATTAACTAATTACTTAAAGTTTTTCACTGCCAACATTTGGTGGAAAGGAAAGAATAATAATAAAAAAAGATAACACTCTTTTATACCAATTTAACATTTATTAAATATAGGCCATCAGTGAGACGCCCTTACATCTACAAAAAGTCACTGTTTGGTGTGCTTTATATCGCTGAAAAGTGTTGCTAAATCGAAAAAAAACCCTATATTTTTATAGAATGTAATAAAATACAAAGGAATATTGGAATCTTACGAAAATGAAGCTTTACCAAATAACTGCTATTTTTTTTTGTTACAAACATATTCCAGTTTAGACATTGTTATCTTGTACAAATCAAAGCCATTAATAAGCCTAACCCAAACGTATACAATAAATATTTAAATTAAATATCACAATTCAAAAAATATTTAATTCGATTAAAATCAATATTAATAATTTACTCCAACAACTGTTATATCGACGTTATTTATGTATATTTAATCAACGTCGATACCTTTTATTTGAATCCTTTATAAATAAAGGATATCTCTCTGATTGTTTTTATTGAACAACAAACCCGGCCATATGTTCAGTTGTCCATGAGGGATTTTGTTTCAGCACCTGTTGCGAGTTACAGTTAGGTAGTGTTTTGTTTCTTGTTCCCATACTGTGGTAGAATTTAGGTAAAAAAAAATGCATTCGTCCTTAAGCGAAATGGACCTGAACGCTGCGGGATGGCTGACTGTAGGACGGCCATGCTGTAAATTATTATTTTATTTATTTGGTTCCATGAAATCTACGAGGTTCTACGCTGTGATAGAAATGCATAATAACGCTAGAGCTCATACAAATTTTCTAAAGAAAATTTTATTAATATAAAAAACTTACACTACAAAATCAACTGTGGGCACACGTTGGCGCATCTATCGTGTGTCACTCTGTATTGATTTATAATATATTATTATAATAAATTATTCTGCTGAAGAGAACAAGAAGCACACTTGTTAACTTCCAACTCATTAGTTAATCATTTCTTAATGTAAATGTCATTTGCATTACCATTATCGTTTGTTTTTCTATCATCCCCTGCTTGCCTCCCATTTTTATTTGATTTTTATTATAATATATCAGAATAGTAAAATTAAAATTATTCGTACCTTAGCAAGCATTTGAAAAAGTATTTGTCTGAGGATGCCTCTGAAGAGGCGAAACACGTGTCACATTTTGTAACACAATACGTGGAATAATCTATGTTATTTTACTTTATATTAAAATGAACTTCCACAAAGTTACCGGCGAATCCATCGAAAGTATATTCAAGCATATTTTTACCAATGCATAACATCTCTACAATTGAAAATATATTTACTGAATTTGGCAGTTGGTTAATGACTAACGAAATCATATAAGGTGATAAAACATTTATAACCATTCAATCAATCACTCTGTTCAGGCATAGGTTTCTACTGTTGGGGTGAGGTTACGCTAGGTACGTTTAACTTTCAAATATAATTTCACTAAATTAAGGAAAATATTTTAAGATACACTTCGACTGCCGTTTATTATCATTGAAAATATTTGTACAGAATTTGTTATGGTCACTCTGTGTGGAACGAATCGGTTTCCTATAAAAATAATATAACAAGGGTGGACTTGTTGATAAAAAAGTTTCAATTGAAAATATTTACCCGCATGGAAACTTCCTTTAAGCTGTAAAATTTATTCAACCTGACATATAGAGTGGATTTAATACATTACTTCTTTTTCATTTTTTTACGAATGTTTCTTTGTCTGTCAACCATCTTAAATACAATTGTTTATATTGAAGGTAAACACACAAATTGCAAATTTTCTACTCGAAATAGTCGATCCATTTTGTGTTCATCAAAAAAACAGACATCATAGTTCAATGGAAGGCAATACAGATATTTTATTCCATGCTGTCTTTTGTCAAGTACTATTTTTGTGAGTTAACTTCGTACCAACCACAAATAAAGTTTCAAATAGATCGACTACCAATGACGCTATAGTGGCTATGCGAGTAGACTAGAGTATAGCCCGATGGCAGTATACTGACTATCGGAGCGCAAGACGTATATACAAGAATCAAATATCCAACTAGATTTTTTGCTTAAATTTAACGAATTAAATTTTAACTGATTTTTTTACTACGTTCGCTTCGAATGTGGATCATATAGAATTCTAATGAAGTTTATTACAACAGGACACTTTCTACAAAAACTGCTTTTTACTCAGTTGCTCAACTTTCTTAAGAGAGTAGGGATAGAGGAATAGGGGTAGAACAGAACTAGTGGTAAGCTAATTGCTCTCATTACGGCCTATTTTTTTTTTTTTGATAGAATAGGTGGGTGGGGGTAATTCAAGACATCATAAATCCATGCATTTGAACAACAATTCATAAATCGATTAAAAAATTAATATGTAAAAATGTCCGTACTGGGACTCGAACTCGTGACCTTACGAATCTTAACCATCTTTTAATGAGAAGGTCCACTTAATTCCATGCTTCGAGAAACACTTGTTAATTACACACTTTTACTTCACAGGCTTTTTATAACTTGATAGACATTGGATAAAAGTACATTTACTACAAAATTAATACATGCAATACAAAAATGAAGTTGCGGACTTGAAACCAAGATTGTAAAGATAAAGTATCATACCATTTACTGTTAGACCGATACAGTTTTACTTTTACAATAACATTATTCATATCGGTCATGTTTTTGTTATATAAATACGATAAATCCTAAAATAAATATCTTTGTAACAAACGAGAGCTTAAATTAATCACTGATAACTTTTTTTAACGTTAAAAAATTCTCATGGAGATATAAAAAGATAATTAAATTGTTTGTGTTGTGGCGATGCGCGAAATTTTGTAAAGAACGAAGATAAATTAGGGGAAAATTGTTTCCCACAACCTTGCACACTGACCTAACGTGTTTTTTTTTCAAATTCTTATTGATAAATAAAAAAACAGCATTCGTAAAAAGGACGGTCGGCCAAAAACAGTTGTACCGTTAACGTGCAGCTTTAAAAAGTGTAACATGAATATTATCTATTGATAATATGACAAAAATCACTTTTGTATATTTAACATTTAGATGGCAACATTTTGAAGTAGTAGATTTTAGATATATTTGGTCAAAAAATTGACACAATTAAACTGATTTGTAAATATGTAATAATTACTATTTGTGTCATCTTTTTAGTGTATCATTTATCTCAATTCAAATCAAATTTATTGAAACGTTGTCAAAACCATAAAATGATAATTCGCGTTGTATTTAAATGAAACTGAGAGAAGATTGTTTATACCGAGAAAAAAACTTGTATTTTCTTCTAGTTGTACTTTTGTGGAGCTATGAAAATTATTCGAATATAATGGGTAATATAAAATTTTAGACCGAAATTCAATACGTAAATGCCAATAAATTGGTTTAATTGGCCAGTAAAATAAAGAAGGGTGATTGCTACTTTACAGAAATACAGAATAAATAAAAATATGTTTTATTTATATGTAGATGTACATATATTGGAACCGTGGTGCAATGGCCAACGTCGTTGGCTTCTGTGACGGATTTCACGGGTTGGAAATCTAGAACGAACAGCATTTTTTATCGAGAATGATTAGCTAAATGCTAGTCCTGTCCTAGCTCCATCTTTTCATTCTCTACTCTTTTCGGTTGCGCAACTGAGTAACAAACATGTATCATACAAAAACTTCCGATAGAATGCATCCATAAAGAGGCTATATGCTTCACATTGGGAGCGAATATTATAAATATGTTAGTAAAAACACAATATTCCTTTGTACTTCATTCCACTTTATTTAATATGTCAGGACCGGTTTCGCTCATTACGAGCATCGTCAACTGATAAGAAATATAATTTAACAATGCTATTTATACAAAAATGAACAGTTATAAACAACAATTGGCATTGAAAAGAAAATACCAATTACATTAAAAGTGATTCTAAAATAGCACAAAATTAAAATGTTTAACACATCTAACATATAATTAAAAAGTCATCTCAGATTAATAAATTTAGAATGGGGATTGAAAGTAATTACAAACATAATTAAAATTTGGGAATTCTTTGACAAAGTGATACAATGAAAATAATGACATTAATAATGACATTAGTAATGAGCGAAACCGGTCCTGACATATTAAATAAAGTGGAATGAAGTACAAAGGAATATTGTGTTTTTACTAATATAATGCCTTTCCACCAAGTATTGACAGTGAACACCCTAAAAGTGATTATAAATATGCTTAAATAAAACTAATCATATATTATTTTCAACATTGGCCATTGAAGAGGTATTATTTAGGCTTTTATCTATATTGGCAATGCCTTTGTATAAATAATCTTTCTATTATTATGTTGTGAAATAAAAGTAATCTTCAGTAAAAAACTCAATATTTCCAATGTTTTGTGTGTAGCACCATTATGTCCCTATGTCCGTTTTTTAGTCTCGGGGTAGATTCTGCGCAGATGGTAGAAGTTGATATCCCGTCGTCGGTAGCCAAGCGAAGTTTTTTTTCAAATTTCACCCCCGGGGTAGTATTACAAACCATCCCTTTCCGTCTCAGTTTGATTTTTTACGAAAATATAACATTGGTCGACAAACTTCATCTCTTAGAGATGTTTGCTAGTAA
The DNA here is from genome assembly GCA_031772345.1 of Himalopsyche anomala. Taxonomy (NCBI): domain Eukaryota; kingdom Metazoa; phylum Arthropoda; class Insecta; order Trichoptera; family Rhyacophilidae; genus Himalopsyche; species Himalopsyche anomala. The sequence continues at coordinate 20,255,145 of CM062837.1, read as the reverse complement.
AAATTGACATGCATTTTTTATTTTATTGCTTACTAAAGACGTTTTTAAAAATTGAGAGGATATATAAGAAAAAAACATATTCAGAGCTTGAAACCGGATCCTTGTATATATATTGTAGGTTATCAAGGAAAGTGAGCTTGAAATTAGATATAATCAAAATGTCAGATCCTCATATAATTTTAGCACCAGAATAAGGAAGAATTGTATTTTAAAATCTTGTTTTCATTGAAAAGTTTCGGTATGAGATTGTTGTTTTAAATTTTAGTAACGGTTTGAGGATCTCATCTATAACATCGCCGGCTGTGGCCCAGTTGGTTAGAGCTTGCTCTACCGATCACGCAGGTCTGGGTACGATTTCCGGTAAAATCACAGTGAATTTGAGAATTATTCAATTCAAAGTTGTGATCGAATACTGGTTGTTTGTGATGTCAATTAACACTATTTCCTTTCTTCCTATCCTTCCGATCCTTTAATAACTGGGCGTAGCAATAGCGGTTAGTCAACCATTAGTTCTGTTCTAGCCTTATTCTTCTTTCCCCACTACTCACTTTGAAAAAAGTGAGGTTGAGCGACTGAGTAACAAACAGCTCTCGTAGAAAAAACTTCTATAGAGATACTTCTATAAGGAAGCCATATGTTTCACATTAGGAGCGGATATGGATAAAAAATAATATTTAGAGACTAAGATGATGTACTCCGGAAAAACATTTGTTTTGCATATTGTAGTAAAAAATATATTGTGCATGCTTATGTTATTAATTAGAATGTATATATTTTAGTATTTTACGTATTTAAAGACCAATCAATCAAATCAATGATGAATTTAAAATGATTTTTTACTAACACATTATTGTGGTTAGAATAAACAATTATCGATGATTTATTTCATTTCGTAAATAAAATAAGATCTTCGAAAAAGAATGTTTAATTACATTATAAGTTGTCTCATATTTCACACATTCTCCACTGGTTGCCGTCCACTTACGTTACCTATTGTACAACATTATAGTTCCTTGCGATAAAAAACAAGGTCCATTCTTTGGCTTTTCTTTATGGCTATGAAAGCTGCCCGCTCACTTGAGGGGTGGGCATGAGATCGTGAGAGAATAAATACAAAAAAATGAATACCCACGTATTGCATTACCCTCAGGTGTCTCCGTACGTTTTTTTCGCTGTATAAAATATAAATGTGTGTACATAAGCAGGGTGACCATTATTTTGGACATACAATCAATTTTATTTGCCTCGACAATTTGGACTACACTTACTTATTTAATCAAATAGCTTGATATTATTTACCAAGCGTTTCACAGTTATCTGTATAATAGACAAATTAAAAATGAATCTACAGTCCATTATTATTAAGAGCATTTTTAAATTCGCTTTATTTAAGTGCAAATATTTTTCAATAAAATTGAATAATTACCCTTTTCCAAATTTATTCAGCAATACTTACTGGTCTTATTTTAAAAAAAATATCATATCATCGGTATACTGGCAGAAGGCGTTAAAACAAAACACGTCTGTGTTGAGTTATTAATGCAGATAGATAGATTTTATCACGTTGTATCTTCTAAAAAATAAAATTTAGCAATATTCTATGTATTTATTTTTTACATAATTATAACATTATACGTTGAGCGAGTGAGTAACAAACTGTTCTCGTAGAAAAAACTTATGTTGAGATACCTCCATTAGGAGGCTATATGCTCTACATTCAGTGGTTTTATTAACATAATTGTTGGAAAAATGAGCATGTTTGATGATTCTTGTAAAACTAATTGAATGTTTCTTATTATTTTGTATTTCGACAATTGAATTGTTTAAATATTTAATTGAACAAATTTTTCTTTCTCTAAGCCGCACCAAAACTTATAAAACATAGTTAGTTTTATTTGCATATAGGTACCCTATTAAAGAAATATTATTTTTTTAACACTGCCAACTCGTAAGTTTTATTCACAATTTTTCAATCGAAAATTTTTGGTAATACATACTATAATTTTCATTTTAAAACCATTTATTTTATACTAATACAACATATCTGCCGGAAATATAGAATTCATTGTAGATTAAAAAATTGAATATCCAACAAAGGGTGATATTTATTTATATATATATATATTTTAATTTAAAATATTAATAGTAGCAAACTTGTAATTAATATAAATTTAGCTATACTTCTAATATGAAAAATAAATCTTTTTTTTCGGTAAACAGCAATGGTTACCCTACAAATGGTAAGAGACCATAGGTCATGGGATAGTTTTTGAGAGAATGTGTACCGAAGCTTGCGTGAATAACTGTTCCACATTTTTTTTATTTCGCACTCGGTTGATCTCAAATTTCAACGAATTTTTAAAAAAATTCTACAGTTATTCAACAGCATTGTGTGCAGTCGTATAAATAAATAAGAAAATTCGGAAAACTTTACCGAACAGAAAAAAATATGTTCGCTTTTGTATAATAATTGGATACGTGTATAGTTCCAATACAATCTAGTTAGAAACACTGTTTACTTCCTAGATATAAAAGATAACTATCTAAAATTTTCATTATCAATTTTAAATTATACATTTAAACACTAAAATATATAAATCAGATGAAACTTCTTTAGAATAAGCTAAAAATAGTATTAACTAGCTAAACAAAAATTATGACTATCTTATCATTTGTTATGATTCCAATTAAATTGAATTCCTTGCTTTGTTCACCTTTTAACAAATCATTTCTTAAAAGATCAAATACTGATTCACTTATAGAGTAAAAATTCTAAACCCTTATGGTTTATGAACTTTTATTCAAATGTATGTTTTCATAACTTCCCAAACACCCCCTACCTGTAAACACGGCGTAAAAAAACAATTTAATGCTCTATTAAGATATTATATCGACTGTGGAAAGGAAAAAAGACGTAACCCACAGTTTTTTTCAAAACAGCTTTTTTTCGATGATCACAATGTATCAAACTTGATACACGTTCTATCTAAAGGATGTAAGCTGCAAATGCCAAATTAGTATCAAAATTTGGCTTTTAAGTTTGAAAAAAGATGAGCTTGTGAAAATTAAAACCAAGACAAAAACTGAAATAAAGATTTTTCTTAGACAATTTCTTTAATTAGTATTAGAATATGTCAATTAAAAACCAGTTTAGAAGTCTTCGTGCACTTCAAGGTTGTGCATATTTCATAATTTGCATATGGCTCAAAACACGTTTTTTGCGCCTCCTGTAAAATTGTATAAGTGTGGGTTACGTCCTTTTTCCTTTCCACAGTCGATATGTAATGATTCTAATTAAATTGAATTCTTTGCTTTGTTTACCTTTTAGCAAATCATGTTGCATTATATCGAGTATTAATTCGCTAATAGAGTAAAAATTCGAAGTCCTTTTAGTTTATGAACTTTTATTCAAATGTATGTTTTCATAACTTTCCAAACACCCCCTACACCTGAAAGCGCGACGCAGAAAAACTAATTAGATGCTCTTTTAAGGTATTATATGCTCCACCCTGTGACGAGATTAATTAATTAAATAAATGGTAGATATATAGAGAACTAGCTAAAATATGAAAGATAACAAAATAAATCGCGGCATCGTACGATATTGATAAGCCAGTTTTTTCATTTGGAAATATTATAATTTATTTCACCTGGACCACTATGATATCAAAAAAGAACACACTATTCGATTCTAATAAAAGATTAAACGATGATTTATGTCATTTGGTAAAAGGGATTTTTTTTATTCACTTATGTGTCACGTTCGTTTTTTTAATGCCAAATGTTTTTAGAAGCTTTTATTGTCTACTTACTAAAACATACAACGTACTGAATAATACAATCATATTTAAAATGCAAAGGGTCAAAAAATATAAAATAAATGTCCGTTTAATGTATTAACTTTAAAGTTAAAACTTAGTTTTAGAAAAGTGAGCGACTTTTTGATAATTCAATTTTAATTATCTAATGTAATATTTCAATAGATTACATATATGCCACATTAATTTACTGCCGAGGAAGTAAGCTTATTTTCAGAAGATTTTCACTTTAAAAAAACTGTTTTTTTTAATATTAATCTTTTGAATGATTTAAAACAAATTGGAACAAATATTTACTGTTAGCAAATCACGCATTTGTCCTTTTAAGAAAACTTAAAAGGGAAAAAAGATGCATTTGAAAGTTAGTAAAGCTATTTTTCTAAAAATTTTAATTTATTAAAAACATTACATTCAATCATACCCGTGAATATAAATTTATATTTTTACACGTTTGCTAATATAAATAAGATTCTGCTTAGTTTTGCATGTAATTAATTATCATGTTTTATGTTTAAATATTTTAAATACATTAAAACATAAATTATATTACGTTGTCGTAGATAATTTTTTTATATCATTATATATCGAAAAGAGTTTTTTTCAATCTGCTCCACATAAGAAATGAAGCCGAAAATAGTTAAGATCATCCTGAATTACTAAAACAACGAAAGTAGTTTGAAATATTACCGTTAAAACTAAAAAATAAATAAAAGTTAAGAGTGTATTTTGGTTTATTTTAATCATTAGCATAAAATAAATTAAATTAACTGCATAATTAAATAGAAGACAAATAAATGCTACGATAAAAAAAATCAACTCAAGAAAAGGTTTCATTAGTGTTAATCGTTAAATAATAATTAAAAGCGATAGTGATATTTTTGAAAATTTGGCTTTATAGCGTATTAACCCTTTAATGTCTGGCAATTGTAAGCGGTATTTTTTTCATTGTTTGTCTTTGCCTTTTTATATATTATAAAAAAAGTCAACCCTCCCTGTCTTGGGGACAGTTGCGTTTGCTTTTTGTACACATATTTTTATTATTTTTTTGCTGCAGCATAAATAATGAGGGAACAAGTCTGCTAACTGGAAACTCGGTTGACATCTGCATTTGCCGAGCTATGCTCATAAATAATTATGAAACACGGACTCATTTACTTTGACAGATACACATTTTAAAAGGATAATTTTAAATATTTTTGTTTTTAATATAATGCTATCAATACATAATTGTTGTTGATTAACTGCTATATAAAATCTTTTCTATGTTTTTCTCCCAATTCCTTGATACAAAATGACTCGCATTATTTTTTTAATTCACAGATCAATATGCCAATTTTTAGGTTGTAGTGTTACCTCACTATTTCCTTAACTATTCCCAATGTATTGCATAATATGGAATATGGACATTTAAATCTAATGGATACATCTTAACAAAAAATGTTTTGCGAAGAATAATTGTGATTTAGTCACTTAGGCTTTTAGGATATAACTGGTTAAGGTTGTTGCTAAATCTGCCACCAAATTGTCAATAAGGTTAGAAAAAACTGTTTACGGTTGTTAATCAGTCGCAGAACCTCTCTTTTCCAAAAAGAGTAGTAAAAATATAAGGATAAAACTAAGACAGGACTAGTGGTTAACTAATCGCTCTCACTACACCCAGTTATTGAAGGATCGAAAGAGTGGAAAGAATTTTTAGACATAACAAACACACATGTATTCGAATAGAAATTGATATATCGATCGGAAAAATGCTGTTCGCACTGGGACTCGAACCCGTGAGATCCGGCACGGAAGCCAACAACAGCACCCAACAGTAAATATTAATGTGAAAAAATAGTTTATAGATAATACACACTCTTATTTTTTTTATTATATTTGTTTTATTCATACAGAATTCTTTAGTTTCTTGCGTATGCTAGATTAAATCAAAATCAAAATAATTGATAGAGTAGCTTTGCAACCCATTTTTTTTTAAATGCAGCTAACCAACAAAACGCACAAAAAACTTACCCATCTGATGGTTGGCTTTTAATGGGGTTAATTTTTGACCTCACCCTCGCGGTAACCTACCCTTATGCAGATTAGATTACTGTGCGTATTGTTTTTTTTCATAATGTGTATTTTATACGGACAAAAAATGTGGGCACATTTTTTTGTTGATTAAAAAAACTTAGTTAAACAATGACATGAAATACGGTTATGTCAGTTAGCTCGTTTGTACATTATTTAGTGAATAATTCACATAGATCCATTAGTTACAGTTTTTCTGAAGTTAATATAAATCTTCGGTGACAGATAAATTGGTAGTAATTATTTATTGTTTTCAATTATTTTATTCTATAATTTAGCATTTTATTTTGCGTGACTTATTTATATATTGTATCAAACATGTTTTGATACTTTTTGTATTTGAAATTATCACTTTATTATGCGAAATTTCAAATTCATTCATGATAATCACAACGCTAAATTTACTTTATTGGCTTTTTTTGTTAAATATAAATATTTTCCTGTTTGCTCAACACTTCCCTATACGGTGCTAAAAATACTTCCGATATATTGCTAGCCCTTAAAGAACCATGTGAAAAACATGTTTTAACGCTGACCACTCTGAAGGACGGTTAAAACCTAGGACGTATATTTTGAAAAAAAAAAACATGTTAATCCCTTGGTTCCTAAAGGGCCAACAACGTATCGGAAGTTTTTTTTAAGCACCGCAAGGGATGTGTTAAAGCAGCTTTAATTCGTTGAGAATGTTCTTCTTTAACTTTTTCTGTTCTAAGCTCAAGAAATGTGACCCTAATACCCATATTTTCTTATTTATCTTTTTTAATATTGGTGATACAATGTTAATAATTAAGGTATTCTTATATCATAGTTTTTTGGACGTTTTGTAGAAGAAAAAAAATATTCGATCGTTAGTTCCGTCTCCATTAAATAAAATAGAAAAGAAAAAAATTTACTAAATAAAAACAGTAGAACAAAAAACGGACGATTTGTACGAAGTTAAAGATAATAATTTATTTGAATATAAAATTAAAATAACTTAGATTATTCCACGTATTGTGTTACACAAAGGCATCCTCAGACAACTATTTTTGCAAATGTTTGCTTAAGTACGAATGATTTTAATTTTACTATTCTGATATATTGTAATAAAAATCAAATAAAAAATAAATAAAAAAAAAGACTGAAAAATGAATAGTCTAGAATTTTTAGAGACAAATAAAAGCATTAACAATAAAGAAATATTATTAAATAATATCTTGAATAAATCAGGTGGTCCACCACTGTTAAATATATTTTCTAACGGCTTAACCTGTCCTAATTGATGCAATTTGTGTTTCAGAATACTAATTAAGTATTCTAAACAAAAAACAATCAATGATTGAAATTACATGTGATCATTTAAGAGTTTAATTTATGAATAAGGGTTAATAAAATACTGCATAAAATATCCCATATTAAATTATGATAGAGAAATGCAGTTTAATTTGATACTGCATCAGAGAGCAAAGAACGACGGACCGTTCTGATTGCTTTCTGCTAGTAAAGAAAATTGCATCGTCGTGTCAACAAAATAATATTTTGTAGCAAAAGGCTGCTACAATTTCAGGGTAATTCAATTAATAAACGAAATAACGGAAAATTCAGATAAGTTAATAATAAGTAAGGCTACGGAAGAGGCTTCAGTGGTGGTAAGGTTTTTTGGTAACAAAATGTGCATGCTTAGTTAATACAATCTATATAGTGATAAATTTGATAACATTTTTACTCAGCTTGTTGTGTGAAAACTTGTGACAAGTGTTTTTCCTCTTTAAGAGGTATTATCACACAGAATATTGGAAGGTATACGAAAAGAATTAATTGGTTCTAATTGTTACATTATAAATTGTCTTAAATCTTGTGATATTCTGTCTTACGATGCTTGTTAAAGTTATTGTACAATTGATTAAGGTCCTATAGGTAAGTTATTACAATTATAAATCTTCCAGCAAACAAAAATAAATATAATTCTTGAAATTACTCACCATTCAAATCTGTAGACATTCCCATGGGTTAATCCATTTCGCCAGCAATGTCTTTAAACTTAGTGATACATTTATTTACTGAGCGTCAGTTCAAGTTTATACGTGCACTTGAACGGCTGAAGATGACGAAATGCGAAACCCAGGTCGTTAATGATAAAACCTTTGTGAATGTACATAATTTAAACGATTCAAATTTATATATTTATAACTCTTAATTTATAAAACTATATAAATGGGTAGAGGGTTTATTTTCTTTCAACTGGACAATCGATTTTAATTATATATCATATAATAAAATACAATTTGTTCGACTTCTTTGTAACATTTATTATTGTACAGGAATCATGACGAAAAAAGAATAATTATAGATTTTCCTCATCCAGACGGTCTGAGTGTACAGCTGCATAAAAAATATTTTCCCATAACATCTCCGGTCAAAAGAAGATTAACTAACCAGCCGTGATGAAACACATTTGGAAAAAAAAATACGCACAACAATAATAAAAAAATATAGATAGTGCATCTCTTGGGTTACCCGTGAATACGTTTTGAGTGCGCACATCCCTCGTGAGAAAAAATAAAAAATACAATCACACTCATATGCATTTCAAATTAAAAACTGCGACTTCATTGTTGATAAAAAAATTCGCTGAATAAAAAATAGTATCGGGATCTCAGGAAGCATCCACCCCAAGAAAGGAAATACTCACCCAAATGTATTGTCGTTCAATAGGACCCTAGTGTAATTTTGTGCTCCTGGCATGCAATTATCTCTACCTGGACCTTTAGTTGGAGAACGGAAGTAAATCATACAAGTTATAGGGATAGATATCGAAGAATGACTTTGTTTATAATAGATCCACCTTCCCTAATAAATGTGCAGTGGTTTTATGAATAGAAAAAAAAATGTTTACATTTTTTGGGCGATGTTTTTTTATTACCGTGAAATAACGCTGCGTTGTTTTGGATATTGTATCATTTTGCATGTCGATTTAAAATATGTATATGACATCAGAAATGTATAAAATGCAAAAATGTCTTTCTATGAATTAAAAAAAGCAACTATTTAGAATGTGCACTACAAACAAATCCAAATATGAAGGATTTAATTTAATTTGATAAAAAAAAAATAACACTTTTTTGTAACGTTTGTTTGTGCATTTAAGGCATAGTAAAAAAATATAATTGCGTAATTTAACAGCTTAACGACAATTTGTTTACAAATTATAGTGAATTTAGTAAAATTACAATTTTTGCGAATTTTTCGCAAAATTGTCCCGGCCGCCAGGTGAATTTTTTTTAAAAAAATTTGCGTTCGTTATGCTGTATACGTTGACCACTCGACCACACAGGCGGCGTCGTTGGCTTCGGTTACGTAGGTCACAGGTTCGAATCCCATTACGGACAGTTTTATAAATTGATTTTCTCAATCGATTTATGAATTTCTGTTCGAAAACATGGATGTATGTGATGTCTTGAATTTCCCCCTCCCACCCATCGTATCCTATGAACGGGGTGTATAGAGAGCGATTATCTAACCACTAATTCTGTTCTAGCCCTATCCTTCTATTCCTACTCTCTTTGGAAAAAGTGAGGTTGAGCAACTGAGTAACAAACAGTTCTCGTAGAAAAACTAATGTGGAGATAAACTCCATTAGGAGTCTATATGCTCCACATTGGTAGGGGACATAGCTAAAAAAAATTAAAGATAATTATATTTAAAAATAAATCAACATCAAAAATTTTGATTTCTTCAGAAGTCTACAAAGGATGATAAAATTTTAATGATAAATATATATTTAAATGTAAATAATACAAGGCGAGTTTTATTTATTCTTTATATTGATAATTCTACTATATACCACCATGGGAATAATCAATATGTTTACAACATTTTTTTATTACGTGCATGATTAATATAAATCGATTCATAAGTTTACAAATAGAAAGAATCTTTTATTAAAATTTTAATTTCAGATGTAAAGATATATTATTTGAATTTCACAACATAATGCTTTGAAAATTGCTAAGACTTTTATAGTGAAAGCTTCTAATGCAAATCCCCTTCTTTGTTCATTTAGTGGGACTTTTTGTGAGCTTTTTTAGGATCCCTATTCTCACGCAGATTTTTCTTCCCATGCCCAAAATGTCCTGTACAGTACTGTGATATAAAAAGCATTCTGTATTAGCATAACTGTATCATTACTGGTACTGCCTTTTTTATTTAAAATAGTCGAGGGGTAGTTTTTGAGATGAAAAAAACACGTTAGATAAATAATGTGATTTTTGTCTGTCGCGCTGAATTCAGTGATGAGGAAACATTTCATTTTAGATAAACACTGAAAAAAATATATATAACAGACCAACAAAGTTTTTAGGAAAAAATTTTTTTTTGTTAAATCTGTATATTTTTAAATGAATTTATTTCAATGGCGTAGGAAAAAAACTTTTTTTGTAAATCATTAGTTAATTTTTTTAAAAATTACTTTACGGATATAATATAATTGATATAAAGGTTTTACAAGGCATTACAGTTAAAATAGTAAATTATGATTAAGGTGGAAGTATCACTTTTTGTATACCCAATTTTTTTCTTTTAACACTTTTGTAAAGTAAATGTAGGATATACAATAAATAGTGATTATACAAAGATATTTCTTTTTTCAAAAATAAATGAATTTATATGATTGTACTTTTGTCCACTTACATATATATGTCATCATTCGATTATGTAGTGCTTGGTTAATTTTATAAAACAAATATACGTTAACCATACTACGTACTATGTATTTTTATTTGTACTTAAAAAATACATTTTACAAAAACAAGTATTTTAAAATGTGTTTTTTTTATGTAAAGGTGCACCGTCACTGTCAAAAACTGAAGTCTCCCTTGAGGTGGACCTAAAATTCTGCGTAGAATTGCGACATACAAAAAATAATCGTTAAAAAATGCTCGTGTGGGAATGCTAGTGTGATTTCTGTGGACGTTTTTTGTAAGAAAAGGCAAATAAATTTGCATTAAATTTGTCTCCCATAAATTTAGCACATTTACAATATTTAATATTTTTAGGGGGTGAATTTCAACAAAAAAAAAATACTCTGAGGACCGGCAAGTACTTCTCTGCTGTTTGCGTGTATTTTTTTTAATACAATTATAAGATATTTATGTCATAAAAACTTGTGTGTAGGAATATATTTTAAGATAGATTATTTGTTGGTTGGTTGATGTTTTATAAACATTAAATTCCATTCATAGCTGGACTTTCGAATATTTAAAAGTAATTCAATTTGATTTCAATTTGATCGACTTTGTTCAGTGGTAATCCATTTCGTGGTCAAGGAATCGACTGCAAACATTGTTTTTTGAGATTCTACCAAAACGAATCGTTGACTGTTATGTTTTTAGAGCATACTCAATACCGAAAAATAGATAATAAGAGAGTAATTAATGGTTAAATCTCATCCGCTTACATATATACTTAAATTTCTTTTGTTAGCATTACAGGGTTATTCTCAAACTTATTAAGACTTAAGCATTTGTTATGGGGGTCTCTTATACTCGACATGATTTTCGTATTTAGTTTTTACGGTTAGTATAACTTAATATTAATTATTGCTGCTCTGTTCATTGTTATTATTGTCAAATTATCAAACGTCAACGATTATCACAATATTGTATATGTCTGCTTAACCCGTAACATGCAATCCTAAAAAAATCACGTTCCCTGCCATGATGGCATCTCAGTTTCACTGTATATTGACAGTATTTAAACCTAAGCTAGAAGCTAAAAAATAATTTAAAAATGCATATATGCTAGAATACCTAAAATGATAAATACTTATTGACAATATTAAGAGAAATATTGAATGATTTAATGACTCAACTGTTTACGATTGCATCATGGGCATGGAGGTGTTAATCATGTATTTTTGCTCTACTTATAAGATTAATGAAATAAATATTCATTACAACATGAGCTTGCGCTAATATTTAGGATTCTTTCAAGATAACCACTTACTAACGTCCCATTTGATCTTTCGGATTGATCATATCATAACATTTAAAAAACCAAAATTTATTCCGCGGAATGCTAGTGTTCCGTAGGACATGGATAGGTGTTCCGCCAAAAAATATAATTGTAATATACGCTGCAACACATTTTCACATCTTCTACTCCAGGGCTTCCCAAACTATGTTCCGCGGAACGTTGGCATTCTGTGAGACCCAAATAAGTGTACCGCGAAAATTTGGAATGGTAATATACGCTCAGTACCGGCGCGAGGTTATTAAGCGCCCTAGGCAACGGCTATTGGTGCGCCCCTTTTTTAACAAATCGTTCAATTTTTTTTCGAAATAATGAAAAAAAACAATTCGGGATCATTAGAAATATATTTTTTTATGTATCCATGTCCGCTCCCAAAGTGGAGCATATGGCCTTCAAATGGAAGTATATCAAGATAATCTTTTCTACGCGAACAGTTTGTCACTCAGTCGCTCAACCACGCTTTTTCGAATCATCTAGAATACTATACATAATTACAACGAACAATTAGTACAAACATCAAAATAAAATAAAATGCACTTTTATTTATAATCATTAATGTAAGTACATACAAATAATTATGAATACTCTATTTATGCGCCCCCTCATGGTTTGCGCTTTGGGCGGTTGCCTATTTCGCCTGTATGGTGGCGCCGGCCCTGTATACGCTGCAACACATTTAAGCATCTTCTACTTCATATTAAAATTCAAGCAATGTTAAATCTCCAATGATCTTTAACTACAGGAGGCGATTTACGAATCACTAAGAGCTTTATTTACTCATATTTTTATGTTACATGTTTTAACAAAAATGAATTAATAAATAATAAGTTATTTAATAACTTATTTTTACTATTATTATTACCCGACGTAAAAATAAGCTGTGTTCCGGTAAAATTTTCAGATTTGCAAAGTGTTCCATTGGGTTTGGGAAATCTTGATCTAGATTAGGATATGTTACATTTCAGAATAAAAAGGTCGCATTATATTTGGGCTAAATCGATATGTTTTTATGACATCACATAGTACCAACAGGGATTTAAAGACAAACCATAATTAATTAAAACGTTAAATAGACAGTAAAAGTAGACATTACGAGGTTGAATTCATTCCGACGGAAAATACTTAGGATCATTTAAAATTGAGAGAAGGTATCATGTCCAAGCACGATTTGCGACCACATACTTTTAGTTGGTTTACCTAACTGCTTATTTTCAGAAGACGCTAGACTTCCAGAGATATTAAATTGACAAGAAAGTTGCGAAACAGACTTTGCCATACCTTTTGACCTATTGAGGCTCTAAGAAAATCTGATTTTTCGCAAACATATCTGCTCTAAATGTGAATATTCCACGTGAAAGTGAGTGAGTTTCGACGAATGTTATTTTTTATGTATAAAAGTAGTGAATGTCGGAGATTACTCAGTTGACTTCTTTCCCAATTAAAAACATATTTTTTTCGACTGCTTTTTAGTATTGAATTATATAATGTTTTTATTCATCGTAAAAGTTTTATATTTATAATTTGTCAGTCTTTTAAAATTTTAAAATAATATAAAAAAATATCACTTGGCAATAATAGTAGTACAAGATATTTTTAAAATACGATTTTATTTTTTCTATCGTATTGTTTTTTTTTAATTAATAAAAATACACTGTTTTAATAGATTCGCTCAATTCAATCAATAAAATCAAAATTAAAAAAATCATATGGACATTGAGTTTCTGCGAATAACATAGCTGTAGATTTAAAAAAAAATGCCAGCTCCATGGTGCAACGGTCAACGCTGTATCAAGATCGTAGAACGTAATAACGATCAAGAAAAAAACAAAATTATTCATTATGCTTTTGGTTTGATTCAGGGCTGCAAGGGACCGACCTTTTAACCATGCACTAGTGTGCTTGTCGGGTCCGTAGTGCAGTGGTTAAAGTCGTTGGATTCCATGACAAATCTCACGTATTCGAGACCCAGTTGGAACATAATTTTAAAACTTATCGATTTCCGTTTAAAAGCGTGGTTGTATATAGACATCACAAAAATTCCTTGCCCCTTTCAAATCATACCAAAAACACTAGTCCTGTTCTAGTCCTATCCTTTTGTCTTTACTCCTCTTTTAGAAAATATAAAGGTTAAGAAGCAACTGAGTAATCAATAGTTCTCGTAGTGAAATATCTTTTTAGATACCTCTATAAAAAGTCATTTTAATTTGTATTCAAATATGTAGAATTAGTGAAGAAACACAGCATTAATTATGTCTACACCTTTGCTTATCAATAGTGCTGACTGTTAAAATAAACATGATTGAATTGTCTATTTTGTTTCAGGTCTGTCGGAGTGGAGTCAGACTGTTTTAACTGGAGTCGTTTTCGAAAAAAACTAATAAACTCGATTCATTTGGAGAATAAATACTATTGTAAAAAGTGGCGCCACTGCATACTACCAATCAAAGTTTTAAGCTATGGTCGGAGTCCAGCGGTGGGCTGCCAATACGTTAACAAGGGGCTCGCTTATTCTCAAAGCAATTATTGGTGTTCTGGGGAAGGAGTGAATTTTTTTATCACTTCTATGCAATTATGTGCAATACTTAAACAATCAATCAATTGATACTTAATACACTTATATTATCTAACAATATGCAATTTACCGTAAACTTATCTATGTAAATTACAAAAAATGTACTACCGTGTATACTGAAGTTGTCGTTGATAGTATATAAGTCAGAAATTGCAGTTATATACTAATTTTATCTAAGAATATTGTTTTCTCTTAAATTAACAAGGGGCTCGCCGGCCGTAGTAAATATTAACAAGGGGCTCGCGCGAACACTTCCGAGCCCTCTCCAGCCCACCCCTGTCGGAGTCGGAAGCTTCTTATTTTTCAACGACCACAGCGTTATTTTATTTAGTAAAAATTAAAGTAAGATTTCACTTTGGCTTCAAATGTGTTAAAAATCTGAAAGTACCGTTTTTGTTGCAAAAAAATATGAAAACAAAGTATATACTACGTATTTATTTTGCGGTTGTAATGTTGACATTCTATTTCTATTTAAATTTGAATCATCAATTACGAAAATTGTGCAAGACAAAGTTTAAAAACTAGTTGTAAATAAATATATATTCTGACCGTAAAAAAATCGTCGACATGAATGTAATACGACTAACTCAATCTTAAAATTTTACGATCATCATTTATTGATGGGAAAATAATAGTTTATTCTCGTAGCAATAAGGTGTGCAGTGTGCACATCTATTGCCCATTCATTTTATATAGTTGTTTATTATAATAGGAGGTTTAGTGTTGCAACTTGCAACCAACTGCCATTTATCAACGTTTAATATTTAATATTAACTGGCCGGTGCTGTTAAATAATAATGGGCTTAAAGTACAAACAAAAAAAACTTACTTTAAAATATTAGGCATCAGTTATGAATAAATAAATTAAACGATTTTCCGGAATCGAATATTTTTTCGATGGATATTTTAAGTCTATTTTCCTGATCGCATTTTCCATAGACCCTTCTTTTGACAAAATTAAAAGCAAAATTTAGATACCAATTCAGTTTTTTCAGCTTACATCCTTTTGATTGAATGTGTAACAAGTTGAATTTTTTTTAACCATGTTCGCTCCCAATGTGAACCATATAGACTTTTAATGGAGTTTATCTAAACAGAAGTGTTTCTACGAGAACTGCTTGTTACTCAGTCGCTCAACCTATATTTTTCCAAAGAGAGTAGAAATAAAAGAATAGGGCTAGGACAGGACTAGTGGTTAGCTAATCTCTCTCGATACGCCCCTTTCATAGTATAGGATGGATGACATAAATCAATTTATAAAACCGTCCGTACTGGGATTTGAACCCGTGACCTCTGTATCCAAAGCCAACGACGTTGACTACTCGACCACACAGGCGGCATATTGATAATTGAAAAAAAGCTGTGGGTTACGTCCTTTTCCCTTTCCACAGTTGGTATTTTACAGTTTAAAAATCATGAAGGTGGTCCGCGAGTTAAAAAATATAAATTTAGTAGTCCATGCGGTCTTCAAGTTTGCCAACCGCTGATCTACTGCCTGAAATGATAGTGGCATACTGATATGCACTAGAGTATACCTAAATTCTGATTTCCCTTTGATAGCCTGCTAGCTAGCCAGTTTCTAGAATATATGTTTCATAAAAACTTTTATTTGTCCGATAAGAAACAATGAAGGAAACACCTGAAGAGTTAGTCCACGCTTTGTAAACAGCCCAGTGTAAATATTTGATTCAGTGACGTGCCGAGACAACAATTTGGACAGTCAAAATTTTAAAAAAGTACTCAAACATCACACAATATTCTTGCAATTTTGATTATTTCTTTACGCAGGCAATGTGATGCTTGTTTGGTTTCAAAAGATTGTAAATTTACTTTTAAATTTTATTATTAATTAAAAAAAATAAATTTGACATTACAGCTTACGCCAATGCGTCAAATATGTTGAAGTTGAAAGATCATACGAGATATGCTCGATGAGAAATTTTGAAAGTCACATGAGATTAACTCAAGGAGAATTGAATTCACAAACACCCATGTCTTAGATCTCAAATTAAAATTGAAAAAAATCCAATTTGACATTGACCTTACCGGGAATCGAACCCAGACCCACCTGATCGGTAGAGCAAGCTCTAACCAACTAGACCACAGCTGGCGACTAACTGCGAAATAAAATGTATAGAAAAAAAAATATTCAATTTCATCTAGAGTAGTCGTCGGCAAACTTTTTTGCTTTGAGACTTTCTTGTGAAAACTTTTGTTTTCAATGGGTGGCCATAACTAAAACAACATTCAGCTTAATCGGGTTTGATAATCTTTATATCAATGATATTTGAATGATTTCCAGCAGTGCTTTTTAGTTATACCATCACTTACAATGTCAATACTATTAAAACTCAAAAATAAAATATAAATTTGTACTAATTCCCACATGATCTATGTATGCAGCATTATCAATTAAAGTCCTGAACTGATCAGTTAATAATGTTCGTCATCAGCGAAACCGGTTCTGATTTTAATAAATAAAAGTGGGAACTAGTTCAAATGTGTATTTTATTTTTTTAATATAATGCCTTTCTATCAAGTACTGACAGAGAACACCCTAAAAGTGATTTTACATCCACGCGGAACATATCGACATTCAAAGTACACTCAACTCTTTTTACACGATTTTTAAATAAAACGGTGCACTTAAAAGAATACATACCATATTTTTAATTAAATTATTCCTTCACTCGAAATTGAACAACACAAAACAGTCATAACAAATAAAAGATTTCAACAAATCTTAATAAATTCTACTTGTCAGATATTTCCAGCGATAAAAGCGATTTATGTTAAGTCCCTCATAAATTTCCCTATATATAATCAATCCGGTTTAGCTCATGGCGAGTATTATCAACTGAATATTGATAATGTTTGTCATGAGCGAAACCTATCCTGATTAGTACAAATACATATTATATTTTCTGTATATAATGCCTTTCCACTAAGTAATGGCAGTGAACTTATTAAGTTCATCCAATTTTTGAAATATTGAATTAAGACTGTCGACTACTTTTTTTTTTTTTTTTTTTTTTTACCATGTCCGCTCCCAATGTGGAGCATATGGACTCCTAATGGAGTTTATCTCAACAGAAGTATTTCTACGAGAACTGCTTGTTACTCAGTTGCTCAACCTCTCTTTTTCCAAAGAGAGTAGGAATAGAAGGATAGGGCTAGGACAAGACTAGTGGTTAGCTAATCGCTCTTGATCCGCCCCGTTAATAGGATAGGATGGGTGGGAGGGGGGAATTCAAGACATCACATAAATCCATGCCTTCGGACAGAAAATCATAAATCAATTTAAAAATCAATTTATACAACTGTCCGGACTGGGATTCGAACCCGTGACCTCCGTAGCCGAAGCCAACGACGTTGACCACTCGACCACACAGGCGACAATACGAGGTTTTTTTTTAATTATTGAAATAAATCATCATCATCAGTTGTTCCCTTTTTCCTACGTCGCTGCCTATTATTGAAAGCATTTCGTATCTAAGGACAGTCACTCGAGTTTTGCTGAACGTTTAAAAAACGCTTGCCCGGTGAGTAAATATCCTGTTAAGATTAACAAACATATGATTATAATACAAAACATTCTTTTATGTAACGTTTTTTTTTTGGTGGGTCCGATAAAAATTCAAAGTATTACCATTTTGTAAATGCATACATAATGCAGTGGTTTCCATGTACATTTAGTGCGTCTATCTAGTAATAAAATAAAACATTTATCGCACTCACCTAAATGAGTGCTTGTGAATTCAAGTATTATTTTTTTTTACCATGTCCGCTCCCAATATGGAGCATATGGACTTCTAATGGAGTTTATCTCAACATAAGTGTTTCTACGAAAACTGCTTGTTACTCAGTTGCACAACCTCTCTTTTTCCAAAGAGATTAGGAATAGAAGGAAAGGGCTTAGGACAGGACTAGTGGTTAGCTAATCGCTCTCGATACGCCCCGTTCATAGGATAGGATGGGTGGGAGGGGGTAATTCAAGACATCACATATATCCATGCCTTTGAACAGAAATTCATAAATCGACTGATAAATCAATTTATAAAACTGGCCGTATAAATAAATTAAATAAAAAAATAAAAATCGAACAGGTTCAATGACCCACTGATTATTTGTAGCGCCGATAAAGTTAGTTCTGTATTTAATGGACGGCTTAAGCCAACGGTCACTAAACTACGGTCCACCGAAGATTTTTATCCTGCCCCCCAAAATTTCTTAATTTTTGTATAAAAACATTCATATAAGATGCTTAGAAGACCTCGCGCAAGTCCTATGTTAAATGAAAAAAAATATTCTCAGATCAACTCCATTAATGGTTTATATGTAAAACGATACGAATAAATTTATTCATTTGAAAATTTATCGTTAAATACATTTATTTCTGGTGTATAATAAGAAACCTGGCCGCTTAAATAATGTAGGTTTTTATTTTAAATAATATGCAATTGTTTAATAATTATTGCATATACAGAAGAAGCAGTGATATCAAATGTGCCTTTCACTTCAAAAACAGCTAACGCGTATGTTGAATTATTGATGTAAAATATGAACCACCTGACCACACACCCGGTGCTAGTACGTGGCTAGCCACGTATTAAATATGGTGCATGTGCAGTAAGATCACATGGTTCATATTTAATTGATTTTTTAAATGATGTCACATTGTTCTTTTTCGAATTTCTTTAATATGTTATATTATTATTTGGTTCATACTTTTTTTTTAAACCATGTCCGCTCCCAATGTGGAGCATGTGGACTCCTAATGGAGTTTATCCCAACAGAAGTGTTTCTACAAGAACTGCTTGTTACTCAGTTGCTCAACCTCTCTTTTTCCAAAGAGAGTAGGGATAGAAGGATAGGGCTAGGACAGAATTAGTGGTAAGCTAATCGCTTTCGATACGCTCCGTTCATAGGATAGGACGGGTGAGAGGGAGGAATTCAAGACATCACATACATCCATGCCTTTGAACAGAAATTCATAAATCGATTGAAATAATCAATTTATAAAACTTTCCGCACCGGGATTTGAACCGTAGCCGAAGCCAACAACGTTGACCACTCGACCACACAGGCGGCAAATACTTTAGAAGGCGGAAATAAAAAAGAAAAAAACTGTATATTTAAATAATTTTCGTAAAAATTGTCACATAAACCATATTTGATGTGCAGCGACGATATACATAACTGTAAAGGAGTGATTAAAAATCCTCCTCTTCTCTGTTAAGTGAGCCGCGTATTAACGTATTGGCACCTCACCGCTACTATGAAGAAGTAAAAATTAAAGAAAAAATTAAATTAAATAATTTCGCCGATATCACATCTCTTTTTTTGGCCCCTATTAGTGTATTGTAGACAATTGAAATGTGTCGTCATTTTAAGCGTGAAACTGCGTAGAATTTACCTGTGAATTACGTCGTCTCTTGATATGCCGAGCACGGCCGAAGTGGCCCATTTCAAACGGTCCGTACGTCCGCTAGTGATAAGATAAAAAGCAGGAAAGGTGTGTTGGAAGAACGCGGGTCCTGCCGACTGGTCTGATTGCGAGCGCACCGGTATAGTAGAGCGATACTGCCCTGGCATGGGGGCCCGAACAAGGATATGCATATCGTATTTGGCCTCATATTACAAACACGGTTTCAAAATTTATTTAGGTTACGAAAGTGCATATTAAAACTTATTCGATCGTGGTTTTAAGAAGGTCGCGGTAAAAAATTTGAATGAGTTATATTGTAATAAAAATATAAAAATAATTTCATTTCATCGTTTTTTGACGTGTATGTAAAAATAAATAATATTAATAAAAAATCATCATTTTCAAAATGTTTGGTCTTATTCAATGTTATGATATTCTTTTACTGAGTCAATTAATTTAATCAATATATAATATAATATATTGTGTTTGTGTAGGGGTTGCAATACCGGACGAATATGTCAATACCGTTTATCTCCATATTTCATATTAAACACCGGTATTAGCAGTTGTGTAGTTGTAATTAAATAGGTACCGGGTCGGTCATTGATTTCTTCCTTATTTTTTTTTATATTCGTCCGAAGTTAAAAAAACCACAAGTTTTAACAATTAAATCAATAAAAAAACGTGCAATTATTAAAAAAAACTGTACTCACTGTTTTGTACTTGAAAATTAAGTTAAAAATCAAAAAGGTGGCAGGTTGGTGCCCTGGCTCATTTTCAGGTGCCAGTTCGTCGACCTGGTCCGACTTGGCCCCACTACACCACTGGGTATTAGAAATATCAACACCGGCAAATACTACTGTTAATACATTATTCTTCACTAATATTTAAATAATTCGTCAGGTCATGCCACAGTGGTTAACGTTGTTGGCTTCCGTACCAGATCTCACGAGCTCAAGTCTCAGCACGAGCAGCATTTTTTTTATCGATGTATCGATGTCTGCTCGAAGGCATGGGTGTTTGTGTTGTAAAAATTTCCCTTCCACCCTTTTGATCCTTCAATAACTGGCCGTAGCGCTACTACTCTCTTTGGAATATAGAGGTTGCGCGATTGAGTAACAAATAGTTCTCGTAAAAAAAGTTCTGTTGAGATACCTCCATTAGGAGACCGTATGCTCCACGTTGGGAGCGGACATGGATAAAAAAGAAGTACTTATACACAATTATAAACGGATGATTTTCACAAAGAACTTACTTTCTTCAAATAATAAACAGTCATCAATTCTAGAACATTTTAATATTGATACAACTATTAGTAAAAACACAATATTCCTTTGTACTTCATTCCATTTTATTTAATATGTCAGGACCGGTTTCGTTCATTACGGGCATCGTCAACTGAAATCATCGCCAACGAATCAGTTGACGATGCTCGTAATGAGCGAAACCGGTTCTGACATATTAAATAAAGTGGAATGAAGTACAAAGGAATATTGTGTTTTTACTAATATAATGCCTTTCCACTAAGTATTGACAGTGAACACCCTAAAAGTGATTGATGGCCGATTTAAAATATTCAAATTCATTCCGAATAATTTTATTTAAATATATGATAATTTCCGTACTTTAAAAATAAGGTATTTAAAAATCGTTATTTCAGTATTGAAAAAATACAATAATAACCGGGATCCCAATTATTTTAATATCGGTATTGCGATCCCTAGATCTGTGTTTAGTAATTGAGCGATTACTGATTAGCTTGAATTGGTTGATGGGGTAATTTTTCCGTACTCGTTGAAACCGGGCACGGTTATCCAAACAACACCTACTTACCTGCTGTTGTACGAAAATCGATACGGTTTTGTTATCACACTTACTGAGTACTGTACGTGCTGTGGATTTAAATGAATTTCAGTTTTCGTCAACGGCTTTGGTTTTGACAATGAAGTACTCGCATATCGTTTACCTTTTGTATATATGTCACTTTAATGTTATCTGGTAATCCTCAATGACATGGAATTAAATTTTCGAAAGTAAAACAAACAACATTGTTTACTTTTTCTAGTGGCTCAATTTCTAAATTCATTTCAACTGACCAGTACATACTGCTGGACGAAATATTTTATTACCTCTCTATAAATGAAACATTTTATTTTTTGTTTTTTAAAAACAGTTTTATAAAAAATATTAATATCAGTTTCACATATCGTGAACATTTTTAATTAATGGAAATAACGTCTTCGTACTACCAAATTTTCGTAAATAACAAATTGATAGCTCTGTGTGCATATGACTAATTTTAACTCTCAGAAAAGAGCTTCTTATTTAAATATTTTATGTAATATAGATAATTTACCAGGGCTGTGGAGTCGCGTGAAAAAAAGACGACTCCGACTCCGACTCCGAGGAAATTTTTAAATAATTTAATTTTAACTTATATATATGTTTACCATCAGATCATCTTTAGTCAGCCAAGCATGAAATAAATGTTAACACTTTTGACTATTTTGTTTAAATACACATCATTAAATATATATTTTTTTTAATAATCGAGCCGCTTATTTTTCACGACTCCACCTTCGACTCCGGTCAAAATACCGCGACTCTGCGACTCCGACTCCATAGTCCTGGCAGTTTCACATATCGTGAACATTTTTAACTAATGGAAATATCGTCGTCGTAATACCAAATTTTCTTAAATAACAAATTGATAGCTCTGTGTAAACAGCATATGACAAATTTTAACTCTTAGAAAAAAGCTTCTTATTTAAATATTTTATGTAACAAAGATAATTTAAATATCAAAATATGTATGAATTTGTGTCTGCCTGGCGCTTAAGTGTTAAATTAATATGTATGGACAATCGGTTTTCATCAAATGAGCATTTATCAATATTTATCGTTATTGTTAAAGACCAAAATGGTCTTTCTGTTAAATATGTATCACATAGTTGCATTTGAATGTTTTTTTTAGAGGTTTGTTATTGAATTGTCAAAACTTTTTCCAGCGACAGCCAATTTATGGCGCGCGCTGTATGGCATGTTGCGCTTTCTTATTGAAACCAAAGCTCTTGCACATTAATTCCATTCAATTTGGGAACGAAAATGTCAGTAATCATAGATCAATAACGGTTTCGATTGACTTTAACGTTCTGGCTGTCGTCATTTGCGAATAAACGTTGTTCTGGCATTAGTATGTTCATGATTAAATAGCAAACCAAACTGAGCATAAATCAGCTGTTAGCCGTCAAAATGACTGTCGCTGGATAAAGTGTTGCTAATTTGAAAATCAAGCTCTTAAACAGTCTACAGATGTAGAATTCATACTGCTTAACTATTTAAATAATTAATTTAACTTGCTTTCAATTTTTAAATTAGTTTATTGATGTTTTATATTTATTGTATAATTAGTCTTTTTTTAAATACCTTAATTTATGTGACAAATATTTAATCAACGATAAAAACTTATGAAGATAATATTGTTGTAACTATCATATTAGTAGAAAAATGTACGGTTTTTTTACTATTTTTGTACTAGTGGCTCGTGACTGCAGGTGAGGTCCGAGGATTATGCAACTTGTATAGATATTTCAAAAACTAATACACACGGAGTTTCATTATATTATATATTCTATCTCAACAAAATAAAAGGATGTTTTTGGATTTTATTTTTACTATAGTTTTAATCTAGAACATGGACTGTCAAACTTATTCGAGCTATTACTCATTCATCCTGCAAACTTTGACACGTTTTTATAAAAATTATGGCAAAAACTTGTTTAAATTTATATCTGAGACAAAAATATTATGTTTAAATAAAAGTAAAACTATTTTTTATTGACTAATTAATTTAGAATTGAGGGTGTAGCATGTTCGCAATGAACTCAAAAAATACTTGAGGTGCTATTCAACCGCTATCACTCTTTCCAATACCCCAAGTCGAAGATACATATCGAGCTATTCTTTTTGGAACTCTTTGATATTCAAACACAATAAGAATATCAAAAACTGTTCCGTTGGCTGAAAAGGTAAACATAACTGTAATGTTTGTTTTATGATGTTGAGTCTATTGCGTGAAAAAAGTTTTAATTATTGGCCATCAAAACCACAATTATGGGCCAGGTGGCCAACACTTATATAGGATTGTCGGAAAAGTCTGATAAATACATAGGTGATTAATAATATTCTCAAAATACCATTTTCGAAATAAAATTGAACATTTTACTTATAAGTCATATATTGCATTATTGGCCAGCCAGGCCAATAAAATAAATTCTGCAAAAAATTGGAATTAATTATTGCCCACCACCATTATAACTTTTTACAAAAGTATATCAAATTCAATCAGTGAATGATTTATAAATTCACTAAAGACAAACTACGCAAATCAATTTTCAATTCATTTAATGGACATATAAATGTTTAACATACTTTTACACGGAAGTCACGACATCGCTTCAACAGTAAGTTTAAAATCAGTTTTTAGATTATTTAACAATGCTTTAAATGGCAGTTATCTGCTATACTAACGGATGAATAATTAACGAACTTCTTTATTAAGTCAACGAGTGGTAATCTATATATTAATAGTCGATAATGTCCGTCAGTCCGTCTGTAAATTGTCCCCGAAAAATAATTGTTAGCAAACTTAAACATTATTCCAAAAATTAAGTAATTTACAAGGACTATTTTTGCTACTATGAAAAATGGTTGTGAGCAAACTTAAACATTATTCCAAAAATTCAATAATTTACAAAATTTTGCTACTACGAAAATAGTGTTGCAACTTAACATATCAACAATTCAAATTACAATCGTACTAGAAAATGGGTGTTAGCAAACTTAAACATTATTCCAAAAATTAAATAATTTACGAGGTCTATTTCTGCTAATAGGAAAAATAATTGTTAGCAAACTTAAACATTATTCCAAAAATTAAGTAATTTACAATTTAAATACTACAGGGCAGGGCTGTCGATATATGCCCCGAGATATATTTATTTTATTTTTAGAATTTCTGGTTATCAATAAATAGGTTTGTAATTTTAAGACTACCTAAAAATGTAACAAAAATCCCCCCGTTGAGGTCAACGGGCTTACAGCTAGTGTTTGTTTAATATCTTATAAAACTAGATTTTATCTGCAAGTGGCCAATAATTGAAGATGTCCAATAATAGTAGATTTTACCCTATATACAATATTTTTCGATAATCAATAAATCAACTGTGATTTATTTAAAAGAAATTATTTATGCACGTTGCGTTTTCTTATATGTATGAAAAAAACATAATTTAATAGCAAAGGTAGGATCAACAAAAAAAATCATCATTTAGCCAAGTCAGTCAAAAATAACATTCTGCGGATTTAATTTACTCGCTTGATTTAGTTTGCAAAAAAATTGCTTTTATAATAATCACTTCCCCGTGGCTGGGCACATACGAGCGAATTGACCGACCGATCTATTGTGAAGACAGGCATTTGAACCGCATAGATATGGGTAATATTTTTTTGGCCGAAATCCCCAATGGTTTGATAATGAAATGGTGTGTACTCAATGTTGGCTAAAGAATTTTTATACCACCTGAGTATACAAGAGTATCGTCCGATACACGTTTTATTAAAGGAATAATAATTGAAAGAAAGATGGTTCTTAGAAAATAATATATCAAATTTATATTTTATTGAATAAAAGACACATAATATCCAAGTCCATGGAAAAATATTCATATTTTATTATTTCCAGTTATCAATACTTTTTTTGTAGTAAGCTCTTATTTCGAAAGAATTGAATTATATTTAAGTTGTTTATTTCTTTTAAAAAAATATTTGATTACGTATCTACTAATTTATAGTATTTTTAACGGTAATGAGAATATTACATACAAACTTTTTTAAATCATGAAAAAACTTTACTAGTATATATATATATATTGACTGTGGAAAGGAAATAGGACATAACCAACACATATAAAATTTTACAGGAGGCACAAAAAACGTGTTTTGATGATTTTGGGCCATATGCAAATTATGAATTATACACAACCTTGAAGTGCACGGAGACTTCTAAACTGGCGTTTAATTGACATAATCTAATATCAGTTAAAGAAATTGTCTAGGAAAAACCTTTATTTCAGCCTCTTTTCTTGGTCTTAATTTTTTACAAGGGCATCTTTTTCAAAATTAAAAGCTAAATTTTGATACTAATTCGGCATTTGCTGCTTGCATCCTTTTGGTAGAAAGTGTATCACGTTTGATACATTGTGATTATCGAAAAAAATCTGGGTTTTGTCCTTTTTCCTTTCCACAGTCGATATGTATATGTATATTAAATTCAAACAATAAAACAAGGTTTACGAATCTATCGAAAACACATTACTGGTATTTTAACCACTTTTTCACCCAATATTATGAATAACAAATTGATTTACGAAAACGGTTTGTTATTCATTCGCTAAAGATATCTTTATTTCGGAGAGAGCAGGGTTAAAAGTATGGGGATGGGATATGGCTAGTGTTAATCTGACACCTCGCTACGCTTTGTTTTTTAGACTGAATGGATGGGAAGAATATAACATTTTGCTACATTTTGTGGTCTGGTTGGTAAGAGCTTTTTCCTAGCTATTGGGAGGGGGGATGGTCTCGATTCGAATTCCATTAAGGTTTAATATAGATATTTTACTGTGATGTTTTTTCTCGAGTAGATACTCAGTGACTTATTAATTTTTTTTTATTAATTTTATCTCGTATGATTGTTTAAAATCTAAATTAGAAATAAATCGTTTTTTTTTCCATATCCGCTCCCTAGTCGGATCATTTGGCCACCACATGGTTCCTCCAAGATTCTCTGTCCCCAGCCAGTCTTCTTGCTTCCTCCTATGTCATTCCAGCGTCCCGTAGCTCCGCCGAGTACATTCTATAAATAGATGGTCATCAGTAGTCTTCAACGATGGTGAAAATTAGTCGTTTTTTAAAAAATGCTAAAAATTAGATTTAATAAATATTCAATCGTTTAACTTAAACTGTTTCGGCGTCATATTTATTAAGAAACAAAACGACTGTTCAGTTATCATAAAAATAATATAATAATAAGTATAAGTTTATGAGAATTTTTTTAAAATGTAAAAACTGCTAATATGTGCTTATGATATCAAATTACACGATTCATATGTAGCATATAATTAATGTGAATAATTTAAAGATTCTTAATATCATAGAAAAAAACAAAAGCGTTCAATAAATATGGTATTATACATACATATATTCAAACGCTTTTAATCTAACGCTTAAAGCCTAGATGGTTAGTATTCATTTCCGCTTTGATTCCGTTTGCAAAAAAGCTTAACTAAGGTTTGAAATTCTGGACCACCGGCAGAGCTTTTGACAAAAGCTTCAAAGTGTCCCAATGCAATTTGTCCATATTAGAGCGATTTGTGGTTTTTATGTGGGGGATTAGGCTAAAATCTTATTGTGCAAGAACGTGTGTAGTTGAGTCTTATCGATAACATATTGTGCATAAAAGTTCCAATTGACTATAGCTCCTATTATACAAATATATTATACCTTTACAAAAAATACGTGAGATTTATTATGCAACATTTCGTTAACGTAAATATACTATTTGAGATACACTAGATGTTTTATTTTTTTAAAATACTTAAAAATAAAATAAAATGCCGATAATCATATTCCATCAAAGTGTGCTTAAGAAATATTATTATTTTGTAGAAAATCGACATTATGTAATTTGTATTACCTCATGCTTGTGTTATGTTTAAAACTTTTAATTTTCATATAATTTTGCTTGGGTGGTATATTAAAAATTGTGGGATTCCAATACGTTAACAAAGAGTTATTCCCGATGTTATAGGGACATGACGATGTTGACTTTTTTATTACACTTTTATATTTATATTTAATAATTATTAAACCAATCAAATGCTTCTTAGCTTACTTATATTATGTAACAATACATAAAATATAGTAAAGTAATCAATCTTAATAATTGAAAAAAACACGATTTGAATCCCAGTACGGACAGTTTTTATAGATTGATTTACTGATGGATTTCTGTCCAAAAACATGGATGTGTGTGGTATCTTGAATTTCCTTCCACTCATATTTTCCTAAAACGGGAATAGCGAGAGCGATTAACTAACAACTAGTCATGCCCTAGTTCTATCTTTTTATCCATACTTATCTGAAAAAGAGAAGTTGAGCAACTGAGTAAAAAACAGTCATAAATTGCAGAATGGGAGTGTTTGGACTGATTTGATCAAAGAATATTAGTAGTTTTTAATTTAACAAGACGCTCGTCGGTCTCAGTAGAATTTAACAAAGCGTTCCCAAAAGTTCCTCTGAGCCAGCTTCTCCAATTCACCCTTGTATACATCATATCAGCGGTGGGCTGCCAATACGTTAACAAAGAGCTAGCTTAATTTCAAAACAATTCTCGGTGAAGAGGAGAAGGAATGAATTTTTGTATCACTCCTTTGCAATTATATGCAATCGGTTGTTACTTAAAACAATATTTTCAGATTAAATTATAATATATAAGCAATTTCTGGCTTATATATTATCTGCGACAGCTTCAGTATACACGTTGTTAAGTTTACGGTAAATTGCATATTCTTACATATTATAAGTGTATTAAATTAACAAGGGGCTCCTCCAGCCCACCCCTGCATCATATTATATTGCGTATGATATTATATCAAATACTGATATTATTTTTCGATTATTCGCTAATGATGGCCGACGCCATCTTATCACTTATTCCGGTTCAGTGGCGACAAACAAACACGTCCGCGGCAAACTTTTCAACAAAGGGAAAAAATGTATTGAGCAATATGATTAAGTGACTCTGGCCTGTGGAGAACGGAAAAAAATATTATATATACTCAGTTTTACCTCTAGTATTATCAGCAGCCAATATCTCAATAAAGACATCGTTGATGACAATGTTTGACGATGACAAAAACAAGTGAATGCCCAGTTTTTCATTTAAGGAACCACCTTTATTCTTCGTATCGTCTAATATTAACTTGTTCTTACACGTTGAAACCTGGATCCGTTTTATCTCATGATAAGCTAGCTTTGCACTAAAACATTGCAAAAAGGCTGTATTCATTTTTTTAAAAGAAATAAAAACACATGTTTTGTATAAAATGGCTTACTTTCAACCAAAGTTTCCTCTAAGCTGCGCGCGTGCGTAAGAAATTTGAAATAACTAAATTAAATTATAAAATTAAAGTTTTGATTATTTAAATGGAAATAAATTATTATCATTTATCATTTTCATATTATTAATAAATATTATCATATTATCATTATCATCAAATTAAGATCATTCAAAATATATACTTGATGAGAATTTTTTCAAATTTAATTTAAGTAGAATTGACTAAACACTCCCGTTTACATCTCAAGTTTAAATTGAAAAAAAAAACTGAATTCAACATTGACCCTACCAGGAATCTTACCCAGACCCGCCTTTTCAATAGAGGATTTTAAAGAACTACAAAAAAACAAGAAGATTTAAAAAATATATATATAATGTGCGAATGAATATTTGTTTCATTCTGCCTATTTTTTTATTTGGGCTTAATTTTATTTTATCTAAAAAATGTTTTATTTTAATACACTAATTAGTATAAATTATTAAATGATAATAATTTTCACGTTGCAAATCAAAACAAAAAAAAACACTACTTTGTATCAAATATGACAAATTGTGTCGCGCATTTGTTGGATTGGCCTGCGCAGCCTTTGATTCTTTCGCGTAATAAACCTCTCATCTCAGAGGAAACATTGATTCAACACGGTTGTGCGATTCATGTAAAAATGAACCTCATCTGAGATTATGAATATTGATGTGCGCAATGTCTTTTTTCTCGATATGTCTAGTGATTTTAAAAAAATATTTCATGTATTATAGTTTTAAAATTTAAAAATATTTTTCGTAATCATAATAAATATGCTTTTAAAAAATGTATGAATTAAACAAACGTTGTAGTTATCCATTTTCTGTTCTAGTCCAAGCGAAATATGCCTGTTTTGTGTGAGGGCGTTAGTCTGTGAAGCATTGGTAATTAATGATGTTTGGCTTTATTGCGTCACTATAAAGCTGTAAAAAGAAAAAAAATCGCTACAAAAAATATATCTTTCGTCATACTTACACACAGATCTTCCTCGTATATCTGGATCTACAACATTTTTTTTATATTTATATAATATATAAAGCAAATTATTTAATGCTAGTCTTCCTTCTCTACAAAATGTTAGTTTGGAGAAACGAAATGGAAATCTATCGAACGAGTGGTCACCATATATATTTCAATAACTAATACAACAATAGTCTGAATTGTTTTACATCCATTCAAAAAATAAAATATACACTTGTACTAATTCCCACTTTGCTCATGACGAGCATTATCAACTGAACACTTTGCAAAAAAGTGAGGTTGAGCGACTGAGTAACAAACAGTTCTTGTAGAAAAAACTTCTGTTGTGATACCTCCATTAGGAGGCCATATGCTCTACACTGGGAGCGGACATGGATACAAATAGGAAGTATGTTTACACACTTAAATCTCAGCCATGTAAAACGAATTCAAATTTTATCTGCATGTCGATAAACTGCTTTTAAAAATCATGGTTTCTTATAAAACGGCGCCAAAATAAAGTAAAAAATACTAGATAATATACTAAAAATAAAAATAAATGATACTCGGACCAAATATTGCCAAGCTGTGTTATTAAAAGTTTGATTATCCATGTCAATCATGTTTCAATTGTTTTTGACTGTGTACTTTCTTCCATAATAGGCAACGAACTATTGCATATTATTGAAAGTGTTAAAATTAAAACGATGTATTTAATGAAAACAATAAGAGAAACGAATATGTGGGACGTCCAAAATGATTGTCTAGAATTAGATAATATATGATTTCTTAAAATGTGTACATTTTGCAATCGGCATCAATTATTACACGCACAATTCAACCCAAAAAAATGTTTGGTTACTTAACAATATCTCAATGAAATATTGTATAACGTTCTAAATGTCTATTGTTACAAAGTGAACTTGATGCAATACGACTAAAACTCATCATAGCTAAGAATTTATCACCTCCCCATTTTCGATGTAGAACGAGGAATTAAAATCAGATACTACGATACACTTTTAAAGTTATAAATAGTAATAAAAACATGAGAAATAATTTTGAATGAGTAGCATAACAACTTTGATATAGTAAGAAGACATATGGAAAAAAATTGTTCGACGATAAGTGGTCGTTCAACCTCTCTTTTTGGAGAGAGAGATAGAGAATAAAAAGAAATGACTAGCTCTTGATTAGTAGTCGGCTAATTTTACTCGAATTTTAGGATCAGAAGGGAATACAAATATATTAAAAAAAAAATTTAATGAAGATTCGAATCCGTAGCACCCTAAGCAAAAACGACGACGTTTACCACTTACAAACGCTGTAACGTTACTCATTTTATCCCCGGGTTCGAGTCCCAGTACGAGCAGCATTTTTTTGATTGATTTCTGTTCGAAGGCATGGGTGTTTGTGATGTCCCTCCCACCATTTCCGATTATTTAACAACCGGGCGTAGCAATAGCGATTAGTTAACCATCCAATTCCTGTCCTACCTTTATCCTTCTGTCCCTACTACTCTCTTTGAAAAAGAGAGATTGAGCGGCTGAGTAACCAACAGTTCTCATAGAAATAAATAAAATATACTCCACATTGGGAGGTAAATGGATTAAAAAACAAATATTTTAGGACTACATTTTCGTAAAAAACCAACGTTTTGATAAATTTAAATAAACTTTATTTATAATACTAATGGTCTAACGAACATAAATATGCGCTTTTTCCGGTGAAATATTCTTCTCAATATGGTTTATATCGATGCTAAATCCATTTTTACCCCCAAATACGTTAGCGCGTTTGACCCCAGTGACCCTAGGATGAAATCCTGTTAGGGTGGTTTGCTATTTGCTCCAGATTTACGACAGCAAATGGTTTGTATATCCTGCATATTTTTTGCATATAACGGTCCTTAAAATTATGTCTAATTTTAAGGTTTTTAAAATTAAACCACATTTATCAAATAAATTATGAATTTTAATAATGAAATATAACATAAACATATTTTAAAGTCACGTCAAGTGTTTTATAACCATTGCCAACATGGTCAATATTAAATTTACTTTTATTAACCAAATATTTTATTACAATAGGGGATAGTTTACAAATAAGTTTTAATCATCGGCCAATGTGTCTTTGCCCTGAGGAACATATGGATCTGGACTCAATTCCCTGATAGGTAAAAATTTAACTGCCTTTTCTTAAAATTTAAAAATTTAAATCATGAGCATGTCTTTCTTCCTCTAGTTTGGTGACTTTAAAAAAATCTTGCCGAGTTTATTTGTAAGCGTATGCTAGTAACATATTGTCCGGTGGGATTTTTGCTGCCTTTACATCAGGGATCACTTTAAAATTATGAATAATATTGTTATTTCGACTCCGTTTTTAATTCAATCATAAAAGTGTTCATTTAATAAAATTAATTTATTTTCTTTATGAACTATATTAATTTAAAAACATTTTAATAAAAAAAACAATACGTTTAAATATAAACTTTAACAAAAATCTAATTAAATACAATATACGTAATTCATTCCAATGTTATATAATCTTTCAAGGAATTAATCGGCGATCAGTATTTTTCATAGAGTATAGTATAGAGCAGAGGTGGGGAACCTTTCTAAAGGCCGCATTCATTTTTATGATTCGACATAAGGCCCCAGTAAACACCGAGAAATTTAAAATCCTCAATTCGCTATACTTTTTCCCCAGATATCTTCAAACCTCGTTTTTTTTTTTAGCTCACCGAGGAATTTGAAATCCTCAATTCGCTATACTTTTTCCCCAGATATCTCCAAATCTCGTTTTTCCAGAATTGGCCAGAAGGCCGCGGGTTCCCCACCTCTGGTATAAAGTAATAGTATATGTTGCATCTTAGAAAAGTTCTATTTTTCACATGCGTAAAAAAATCATGGTAATTGAAAACATTTTTTATGGTTACTGTGGTTTTTTGCGATTTTCTTTAAAACTAGATTTTTGACAAATGAGTTTTGATACTAAGCCCCTCAAATACGAATATAAATATTGTCAATTTGATTATTAACTGAAATTAGGGTTCATTTAAAATTATATCATTAAAAATCTTCACTGCAGTACTTTCAATGTTTTCTATAAATTTCTTAAATTAATAAGATAATAAGAAAAAAACGAAGATTTTTACAAACAAAATACCACGATGGTAAGACAAATCTAGGAAAATAGATACTTACGTATGCATTTTTCAAATAAAACGATATACCCTGTTGGCAAAATCAAGTGGCACTTTCAATCTATACGAAAAACGATCCTTATTTGGCACTTCATCAGCACATTCAATACTACATAGATACATCATCGTCATCATCTAACAAAAAATGGTGAAATCATAAATCCGCCGGTTTCGAAATAATTCCGTGCAGTAATATTGAAATGGAAACCGCAAATGTTTTGTTTCGTGATATAAAGTGATCCCGCATCGTTCTGAACGACCGTCCCACGCTTTATCGATCACTTCCCCATCATTATTCTGCCATAAACTGAAGATTTTTCAAGGAATTACACCCAATACAATTTTAACATTATGTATTATGGGTACCAGAGAGACACCAATTTTTTCTTGGTGTAATCGTGATATACATTATATCATTAAAATTAGTTGTCGAAAACATCATCTCACTGCCGCTTTTACGATGCCGAAGTTAAAATTTTCTGTTTTTATATTAAAATATGCAACCGGGTGGTTTTGTACTTGGTCTACTATGTTTATTGTTTAAAAATCAAAAGTACTAGACATGACATTACAGTAGACTCCAATTCGCCATGCACTTGACAAATATAATGAGAAAAAAATATTTAAAAAACACTACATAATACATCAAAATCAACATACAGTATCAAGAAATAAAAAAGTAAGACTTTACAAACAGTTCACAAATACTGTCTCTAAAAATGTACATTTCTCAACGTTGCTATGTTATTTTTTAGGGACTGTCCAATTGATCTTAAAAGATAAACCTTGCAAGAGACTACATACAAAATGTTGAATAAAGTGGATCTACTATAGTGACACTTACATCAGACAAAAATATCGACTCATAATAGGCAGAAAATTGTAACCAACAATTTATGAATTTCACAGAAGGTTTTTTTTTTAAATTACTCGCACTAAATTCAATTAAATGATTAATTAAATATGGTTAGTAAATAGTAATATATGGTCAATTTCTAAATGCACATATATTATACTTACTAGATCAGAGTTTCTCAATTGGGTTCCACGTAGAACAAACGATAACAAGTCAAAATACTAAAACGCACAGGCCCTAAAAAAATCAGGCGAATTCAATTTTTTTTGTCACTGACGCCCTTGGCGACATTGAACGAATAGTTTAAAATGCAATTTAACCAATTGTGTAGTTTAAGATCTTTTGCCGATTATGACACGCTATAATCTTACACCTTTATTGCTCAAATTTCGCATCAAATTATTGAAAATGTTCACAATGAGGTTGTCTCTGTTAATACTTAGTATAATGCAATTATATTTATTTAAAAAACAAACAACCTTCTGGACTAATTCCACATTTGTTTAATATGATTAGGATAAGTTTCGTTTATCACAAGTACTGGCCTAGATCATATTAGGTAAATGTAGAATTATTAAAAAAGAGTGTTTTTTTTAAAATACTGAAATTGCATTTAATAGAGCTGAAAGGGGAGGGCAAACTTTTTGGACGAAGAGCCACATTCGAGAATTCGAAATGTTTCCCGTGTCCGAATTAAAGAGTATCGGACATCATTAGTTTTAAATTAATAACCAAACTATGAGCAAAAACTTTTATTTCTAAAAACTTATACCTCGCTTAGGAGGTATGACTCACCAGTTCCTAGGGCCGTTCGATTGATCAACTCATTGCCTAGAGAAGTGGACATTTTTAGTGATAGTATTTGTGAACTGTTTGTTAAATTTTACTATTTTATTTCTTGATTTTGTATGTTGATTTTGATGTAAGTACATGGTGAATTGTCGTCAGCTGTTATGTCATGTACTATAATTTTAATTTTTAACAATAAATAAATTAATTAATTAATAACCATACACAATATTGTGTACAACGGTACAAGGTATCTTTATTATTGCTTTTGTCTATGATGATTTGTCATTTATATTAAAATTATATTTTAATTACAGTGCTTATAACAATGTGTTTTGTTCTTCTAGCTATCCAATGTAAGTTCTTCTGTGTATGGTTGGATAGAAATAATGGATTTTGTCGGTGTTTAGCGGTTCACATTTGCCTACTCGATGCTTTGTGCCTGTCATTTTTCCATATCACATATAAAATAGATGCAAGGAAATATTCCGTGTGCTAAGCGCTTGTAAGTCATACAAATAATTAACCGTTTTTCGTAAGCGCAAAAACTTTATCATTTTGATAATTTTATTTAATTATTATTGCCAGTTTTTATGATTTATTTAATATTTAATGCCAAACATGATTTTTCAAATAAGTTTGTTCATTGAAACAAAGCGCGTCCTGTTGAACACAGTTATTTTAATCAAATTATTAGTTATGATATTTAATTTTGAGATTAATAATTTATATAGTTTATTTATACTCTGTCTAGCACTCTTCGGTAAGTTTATACACTTACTTGTTTATTTATACAGTGACAAGTCAAATTGAATGTGACGATTTAAAATGATTTAAGATAATTGAATAGATATATGTATTGATTAGTGAATGCATACATTGACAAGATTTTACATTTCAACTATGATATATATAGATACGATAACTTTTTTATCACGATGTAACTTTTATCACATTTCTAAGAAGAAAATATTTGAAATTTCGAAAGATTTTTTTGGTTTAAATGAATAGCTGATTATTTAAAATTGAGGTCAGCTTATATACGACTGGTTGAAATTTTTTTTCGGATACTTCTTTGTATAAGTGAAATAGGTTTAGCAGCATGTCATTTTAAACAATTATATGTAAATAAAAAATAAATATAGTTACGACTTTTATATTTATTTATTAATTAATGAAAAAAAAATTCAACTGACAATAAATTACATTTTTTTGCCAGTTTTGTTTTAAAAAAAATACTTTTAATTAAAACCGGTAGCAAATTTAATATAGTAAACTTTTAAATGCACATTATTTAAAATTGAAGTAATAATTTAGATATAATAAATATTCACATTTAATTAATTTTAGCTTGCCAGTTTGTTAAATAGATAACACTGAACACAATTTTAAAATTGGAGCTATTGACTTTTAAAAGACAAACATACATATTGTAATGATGGCTTCGATTCACATCCGATTCATCATATTTCATACCCACCATCAAAAGTGTGTCACATATAATAATATACGAAATAATGTTTTGTGATTTTTGCTGACCATTATGCCAGGAGCACACAATGTTCAATGATTATCATTATTCCTATTATTGTTATTATTTCAATGGATTTATTGATTTTTGAGGCAGATTTTGGCACGCTCCATCACATTTTGACACTAAAAAGGTGCATACTTTACCCCAGCCCCACGAAAATATGACTCTTGCGCAATGGGACAATAGATCTCATAATCCCGCGGATGAAACTTGCGCAATATTTGCCAAACGGACAATGTTAGTCTCGATTGGTATTATTGAGAAAAAATCTGGACAAAAATGCATTCTTTTGTTAAGTATTTTTGCTGGCGTGGAGTAATAATAAAGCATTGTCGATGAATGGATATTTTATAGGTATGCATACGAAATGACTGTGCTGTCCCCTAAGCTGTGCACTTTCCCCCAATATCAATCAATTACATGCGTTTACTAGAACTGCATTTGCTATGCATAAAAATACTGATAATTTTTATAAATACAAAAACGATATTTCTCTTATCGATATTTCGTTTCACAAGAGTTAATAATATCGACTGTGTAAAGGAAAAAGGACCTAAATCACAGTTTTTTCAAAACAGGTTTTTTTCGGTAATCACAATGTATAAAACTTGATACACGTTCTATCAAAAGGATGCAAGCTGCAAATGCCAAATAAGTATCTAAATTTGGCTTTTAAGTTTGAAAAAGATGACCTTGTAAAAAATTAAAACCAAGAAAAAAGACTTTTCTTAAAAAACTTCTTTATCTTATATTAGATTATGTCAATTAAACATCAGTTTAGAAGTTTCCGTGCACTTCAAGGCTGTGTATAATTCATAATTTGCATATGTCACAAAATCACCAAAACACGGTTTTAGCGCATCCTGTAAAATTTGATATGAGTGGGTTACGTCCTTTTTCCTTTCCACAGTCGATATGTTATATAATCCAATCTTTGTATTCGTTCATTAAAGTAAAATCAATTCAAAAGTTAAGTGATACTTAAAATGTTCGCGAAAATGTCTCTCAAAAAAAGGAAACAACTGACATTTTATGGTATTTTTAGTTATGAATAAATACTGGTACAAAATATTCCAATTTTTTATTTAAAAAAGAGTACAAACTGACTTTTGATCTGATTTAATGTTCTTTATTTCATTTTTGCTAAACGGGCAAAATACTCATCTAAGATCATGTATTTTTACTATGACAAAGAAACAAAGTGCAAAGTACACGTTATCTTTAATTAACGATTTAAAGATGTATTGTATTATAACAGAAGCCATTGCATTCAAAATATGTATGTATAAACTTTCAATTATGTCAAAACTTTAATGCTCAATATTTCCATTCTGCAGTATTGCAGTTGGCTCCCTTTATTTAACTCAACCTTTTAATGTAAATTATTTTTGGGAGATATTTAAGTATTTCATACAAAATCATTACATTTGAAATTTACAGTAAGAATTCTTTGATTTAATGTAAATTCGTGATATTATAGAACTCTACTGTAGTAATGGTATTATGAAGTTCTATCATTTATTTATTCTATGAAATTATTAGAACCTTCGATCGTCAAGAGCAATCAGCATTCAAATGAGGTGTCATAGTTGTCTACGCGCAATTTTTCTCAAAAGTGACAAAAATTATAAAAAAAACTCATAAAAAAATTCAAAACTTAATTAGCGATATATTCTTGGATCGGAATATTTTAAATCTGATTGATTCTTTAATTGAGTGTGAAAAGTTTTATTTTTTTATTAATATTTATTTAATTGTGCTATTTTTTTTATTTAAAAACAGAATATAAAAGAAAAAAAAACCTTGAAATA
Source organism: Himalopsyche anomala (assembly GCA_031772345.1). Taxonomy (NCBI): domain Eukaryota; kingdom Metazoa; phylum Arthropoda; class Insecta; order Trichoptera; family Rhyacophilidae; genus Himalopsyche; species Himalopsyche anomala. The sequence goes on along the minus strand of CM062837.1, from coordinate 20,216,893 downwards.
AAACATTTTTTTTTCACTTGAAACATAAAAGTCATTGTTTGCATCAGATATTGTAATGTGCACATCTCGCTTTTTGTAACTAGACACTTCATATGTATTATATATAACTTGGAACTAAACTATTATAATATATTTATATAAATATGCTAAATTCATTGACATATAACCAAATAAAAATTTCAAAAAGGTCGTATGATGAATCAAACATTTAATTGAGAAATGAAATGATATTATAATTTATATGTTTATAAAATTCAAGCATTTAATTTTATAATCAGATAAAGTATTCCCATGTTTGCTATTTCCCAATAATGTCGATTATTTGTTGTAGCTTAACATAATTTTCATCAGAATTAATGGTCCGATGCATTTACTATTCACGTGTAATAAAATTGCATTAAAAAATATTCCAATCATTTTACAAAATACAGTGTAAGGAGAGAATGATTTTTTTTTTGTGTAAATTATCGATGTATCAAAGTTAATGTAAACGCTTTCAACAGTTATTTTATTAAATATAATAAAAAGCGTAAACAAAAAATAAAGAGCAGCGGTAAGTTAAGGGTTTTAACACGTTGAGGTTCCTAATAAACATTCTAACAGAAACGCTATGTTGAAGACATAAAAATTTAAATTGAAAACACCATCATATCACTAGGGCACTTGTATCACTGGAGCACGGAGGCTGATTAATATTGGTATTTAAAAACACGTCTCATGCCATAATTTCTCCTGTGGTCTTTTAAATTAAGCTGTTCTTTTAATAAAGAAAATACAGATAATAGCCGGGTCTATGGGTCTGATTTTAACGTCGTTGGTTTCCATGCCAAACTTCACGGGCTCGATTCCCAGTCCGAACAGTATTTTTTCAATACATTTATCGATTTCTATTCGAAGGCATGGATTTTTGTGATGTCTAATTCTTTCGCGCTACTCTTTAATTCTAAAATAATGAGAGGTGGCGAGAGCAAGTAGCTTATCACTATTCCTGCCCAACATTCCTTCTAATCTGCACGCGCGCGCGGCCGCGGAGCAGTTTGAGAGCCCCCGCGCACTTATTCCGGGTTGGCGCGCACACCAAGACAACTGTTCAAACAATATTTGATTGGCCCGCGCAGCCTTTGATATTTCTGCTGACCTCTTGTCTTAGAGAGAGCGTTGGTCTTGTTTTAACCGTATCTTTTCTATCACTTCTCTCTCCTAAAATACGAAAGATTGAGCAACTGGGTAAGAAGCAGTTTTAGTAGAAAAATTCTGTTGAGATACATGGATAACAATAAACGAATAAAGTAACATTAAAAATATGAAATATACAAAAAAATATTGAACACCCTGCTTTTTATACAGCTTTAATTTACTATCATAATATAACATGATTTAGTTATTGTCCACAGCCTACCGAAATCACTAGTTCCGCTATTTACTAAAAAAATGTGAAAATAATTTATACCTAAACGTATAAAGAGATCTCTTGAATAACGAATTTATTTTGTATCTATATATTAAAAAGTTCTTCAACATCTGTAAATTTGAGACTCTTAAATTACAGATCAAGTTTTGAAAAACCACTAAATTTTGCAAGATCTGTGCGAATCGCTTCATTAGAAATCACAAAATAAAAATTTGATGTTTGAAATTGTTTGCGGACGTTATTAAAATTACACTGAAATATTTAGTAAACGCTAAAAATATTAATTCGTCATTACCAACTATTCGAATATCGAATAGTAAAACTGAAACTATCCGGATGTATTCGGATGGTTTTTAGTTTATACAAACCTTATATGTTTATAATAAAATATTACATTAAATAGTACCTACATTAAAAACAAGCTCATTTGTAAGAAAAGTCATTTATTCAAATTTAAAAAATGCATATTTTTAAAAAATAGGGCATTAAATGTTTCATATTTTAAATTGGTTTTTAACTCAGTTATTAATTGTTCTTGGCGTTGAAAATACATTTAGTAGTAGTTGACGTTTTCTTTATTGTTAGAAGTGTTTTAAACAACACGTCTAAATTTTCTGTTATTTTTTTTAATTTATCCAAATATATCATATACAAAATATTTTTAAAACTATGATTTAAAAAAACATATTTTAATAAATAAGGAATAACCGGCTGTTTTTGCTAGTAGACATTGTTGTCGATTTTTGAGTTTTTACTAAGTTATCGTATAACTCGCACGCAAAAAGATATTGATAACACCCGAGTTGGGTAAAGGCGAAAACACCACTACCACTACTATTCCTTAAATGTGAAGAAATTTTGATGTGATCTTTCGTAGATTTTGTAACATATTTCAATAAAAAATATTACCAATACTATTCGGATATTTTCCCAAATATCCGAATATCGAATAGTTCAAAAAGGGCCGAATATATCCGAATATCGAATATTCGAATATCCGGATTGGAATCCCTAATAATGACTATAAGCAAAATTTAGTTAGGAACTAGTTTGTATTCACGTTGGACGAAATCGATACGCAGTCTCAATGGGTTAAACCCTTTATCAGTGGTAGATACTTTTTTCAACTCTTTTTCTGTATCAGGCCTAAAAAAAACCTCACCGCATGGCACGCGCGGCCCATGAACAAATACAATGCTTAACCATCCCAATTACATTCGTGGCCAACCTGTTATTAAGTGAGGAAAAAAATAACGCCCGATGTTCCGGCAGCACCCACGCCGATAAAAAAATGACCCCTCGTTTCGATTAGCATACAGCTTTTTTGTTTGACATGCATTATTATGCACGAGGTAATTTTTCTTGGTTTTTTTATCGGAAACGTTTATAGCTGAATGAGTTTGCGTTTTAAAGGACAAAATTGTTTTTAAAAAGGTCTACAGACGTCCAACGGTAAGCGGCCGTTTTTTAATTTCGATTAAAACGGTGTATCTTTGATACCTGTTATATTTTAATACGTTATATATTAATTCTGTGTACAAAAAGAAAAAGGCGTTAAGTCAAGTGTTACTTTTCAGGAGAATCAAAACAAGATTATATGATACACTTATCATGAAATTCAACGATGATAATTCGTCTGGCGCATTTTCTTCTTTGCACGTAACATTTTATATTGCTATTATTGGCATTGCAAACCAAATCTTTTTTTAATTGTACAGTTTTCAACCCTTGTATCTTATAATTTAGAATTTCGACTGAAGGTGCTTGATGGAAATTTAACTTTAGATTAGAAATATTTTTTTCATAATGTACGTTTCCGTTATAATTTTGGCCGAACACGTCCCGGGTTTCGCCTCTCGGCATCTTCCGGTGCTATTCAGTACGCGAATGCACTCGAACTGACGGTTCAGTGCATTCTGCGCATTCGTTCGAGTGCATTCGCGCACTGAATAGCACCGGAAGATGCCGAGAGGCGAAACCCGGGTCGCGTTCGTCCAAAATTATAATGGAAACGTACATTATGAAAAAAATATTTCTAACCTTGTATCTTAGTTTTAGAAACAGTTTAGCAATCGCAAGTCCTAAGTCCTAAATTCCAAAATAGGTCATAAGTCCTAAGCCCAATCCTAAGCCCTATATTCAGTTATTTTGACTTACAAGTTGGTTGTTGATTTTCTCACCCTCAGCACGCCTTTTCGGGGCTGCATTCCATAAGGCAATACAGATTTTAAAAATATACCAACTTTTTATCATATTCTTGGCATATGTTATAAAAACGTATATATCTTTTTTTTAATCCATGCTCTCACCCAATAAAGAGTGGAAGTATTTCAAAACAGAATTTTTCTACGAGAACTGTTTGTTACACAGTTGTTATATCTCTCTTTTATTTAAAGAGAATAATATTAGAAATAATAAGCTTAGGACAGGACAATTGGAAAACAAACGCTCTCGCTACGCCCCGTTATTTTAGGATTGAAAGGGTGGGAGGGAATGTTTAGACATTACATACATCCAGCCAACGACTTTGACCACTGTGCCATGGACCCGAAAGTGGCAGTCATAATCTTCGTTTCTTGTGCTTGCAAGATATTCTTTATAATATATATAAACAACTTTAATATATATCAGTATAACAATTATTTGTTAAAATGTTTTCCATTCAAACAGACGAATTGATAATCTTATATTTAGGTTTAATTTTACTGCTCACAAAAACATTATCTGTTATTATACCACTTAAACATATTTAAATAGATTTATAAGCTTTTGATAAATATTCATCAAACAGCAAATATAAAAATGGTACTTCAAACAATAGTAGTCAGTAAAAAATCGCATACTTGTTTAATTATTAAGATATAGTCAAACAAAGATATATTTTTTTATCAATTTTCGTAAAAGTTTTTGACCATTTCGCGTCCATATGCTATTTGAAAACACCTGCTACTTCGTATTGTAAAAGGGTATTTCAAGATAAACATTATGTGTTAAAAGATTTTTTTAGTTAATTGTTTTACTATTTAAAACTTCACAATAATTCATATTAACTTAATTAAGGCTTAGTAAATAAAAACTTTCATAAATCTAGAATGATTCGAGTGGTAAGAAATCAAAAATTTTGACTATTACAGACCGCTCTTTTTGATTACAACAATAAATTTCCAAGGGATTTCAATAGTGGAAGAATAATATATCGGCGAGTAAATTAATAATGTTTTTTCATTTTTTTATATGAAATACTTCCATTAAATCATAAATGAGTGAATTTCATAAATAACTTACTGTTTCTTTTAATGATTCAGCTACTAGCAGATTTAAAATACTTAAATTCACCATGAACAATTTAACTATAATAACATGCGAAGTTTTTATAAAAATAAAAATTGTTTTTGGCTTATTTTTAATACTGATACACAATCCTTAATCTATACTATTGTCATATGACCAAAGTATCTTTTTCTTACAATACACATTAATGTCATACCATTGTTATCATTTTTAAATTTTGAAAGGGCATTGTAAAATTTACACACCGCAGAATTCAATCGTCAGTTAGTTAATCTATCTACTATTTTAAAAATGTAATTCATTTTTATATCCTATCAAAATTTATTGTTTTATCATGAATATTTTGTGTATATTAATTTGAACCCATCATTTTTTATTACTAAAAATTATAACAATAACTTCCACCCCTGTAAAAAAAATCTAAAACAAATGCGATACCGACAATAAAAAACGTAAGGCTAGACAACTGACAGTGTGGTGTTATGTCTTGACCCAGGGAATCAAAAAAAAATGAATAATATTACAGCCATGGAGTTTTTGAGCATTTTCGAAATCGATTTCTTAGGTTATTGGTTTTATTTGCAAAATTTAAAAAAACACAGATAAATTGTAAAGTTGTTTCGTTAAAAAGAAAATGTGTTTTGTATCTCTTCTAAGCCCATTATATACAGCTAAGTAAATGTAAGTTTAAGCATTGTTCTGACCCTCGTCAGTAAGTAAAGCTAAAATTGCTATCGATACATTTTGAAGCAATTCTCGGTGTTCTGGGAAAGGAGTGAATTTTTTATCACTCCTGTACAATTATATGTAATGCTTAAATAATCAATTGATTGTTACTTAATACACTGACAATATGTAACAATATGCAATTTACCGTAAACTTATAAATGTCAATGGCTGTAAATGTACTATGGTGTATATAAGTCAGAAATTTCAGTTATCTACTAATTTGATTTGAAAATACTGTTTTCTTTTAAATCAATAAGTGGCTCACTGGTCTTAGTAACATTTAACAATGGGTTCGCTTAGTCTCAAAGCAATTCTCGGTCTTCTGAGGAAAGAGTGAATTTTTTAAATACTTCTACGCAATTATGTGCACTACTAAAAATAAGCAACCGATTGTAACTTAATACGCTTATAACATGTAACACTGCAATTTACCGTAAACTTATCAATGTAAATACCTAAAAATATTCTACTGTGTATACAAAAATTGCAGTTACATATATACTAATTTGATTCTGAGAATATTGATTTTTTTAATTAACAAGGGGCTCGCCGGCCGTAGTAAAATTTAACAAGGGGCTCGAGCGAGCCCCTCCGAGCCCTCTCCAGCCCACCCCTGTAACTATAATACATAATTATTTTTTACCTTATTTTAACGGAGATCTACCAATTCAATATAATATATTATATAATTGAAGTTTCTTGCATAAAGGCCCCTCGTCTCTACTTAGCAGGAATAATCAATACTTAAAAAGTAACACCGTCAAAATACTACTTACTATCAGTATGTAAAACTGCACCGTATCAGGATCAGTAAAACAATAATTTATTAAAAACTATACCAACACACATACAAATACTCTGGCATACATTTTCAAATGCATACTTGCTTGATCTTTTTTATCCTTCATAAATAAACCAAATTATAATATGCTCATACTGAAAAAAATAAGCCAGTCCTCTTCCATGATGAAAGAAGGTTCATCTCGAGTTGCATAATTTTGTCGGTTGCATTTTTCGGTGTTTTTAACGGTTGCATCTTAGATAATATCCTGTTATGCATATTTTTTGCGTGCTACATATATTTAAAAGAATATTTTTTATGGCCGTTTGTATGCAGATTTTATCCGTTGGGGATTTTTTATTCAAGTCTTCGGGCCTCATTAAAATCCTATTCTGGTTCGAATTTTGATTTATACCATCTCAATATAAAAAAGAAGTTTTAAAAAATACAACTTTTGCTTGCATCGTTGTTAGTAAAAATTTCAAGTTGAAATGGTCGAATTGTAAATGATCATAACCAAACTTTTTCGTCTATTAGGCTTGTACAACAATACTTTTGAATACTAGATATTGCTTATTGTTGTTTTAAATGAAAAGAACAGTACATGATATTACAATTAACGACAATGCGCCATGCACGTATATAAACATATTACACATCGACTTTAGACAGGAAAAAGGACATAACCCACGCATAACAAATATTACAGGAGACACAAAAATGTTTTTTGTTAATTTCGAGCAAAACAGTTTTTAGTCCATATGGTGACGGATAAACTGGTTTTTAATTGACTAATATATTTTTAATAAAACCTTTAAATAAAAAAAATTAAGTCTTTTTTACAATTTTCACAGGCACTTTTCCTTTTTCAAACTTTTAAAAGCTAAATTAAGATACTAATTCGATATTTTCAGCTTTCATTATTTTGATAGAACGTGTATTAAGTTGTGTACTGTGTGATTATTGAAAAAAAGCTGTAAAAAAAACTGTGGGTTACATCCTTTTCCCTTTCCACAGTCCATATTCTTTTAGAACCACTTCTTATGTTAAGAATTCAGAATCTCTATCGAACAACACTAGTTTTTTTACAGGCATTAATTGTTATTCAATTGCTTATCAATTCCTTTTGTAAAAGAAGATATACGGATGACGTTTGGAAAAAATCAGTTCGTTAGTTTACTGCTTTCTGTACAGTCAGGTTTTAAAATTAAATGTGTGGGTGAAAATCAAAGCTTCCAGTGCTTTGATGCTAGTATTCGAGCCAGTGTATACTGTAGCCAAAAGTAACGTTCACCTACAGAATTGGCTTATTCTTCACGTCTTTTTTAGTTTCTTTAAAATTCCAACTTGTTTCCAAAGCCATCTTTGTATATTTATCATTTTATGAATCGGACATGATAATAATTATACAAATCATAACTTATGTAAAAAATAAATCATAATTGAGAACCGTCTCCATCTAGCAGATAATAAATAAAAACTTGTAAGAACTACAAAAAACAGAAATGCAAATACTCAATGACTTAAAAAAAATCATAACCGTTAAAGTTCAAAACGAAAATGTCTGACGTCTAAAATTCCAACTGAAAAAATATTTTTTACGCTAATAGCCGTGATAATGTGAAATTATTAAAATAATTTAGTAAGTCGTGAAAAAACTGCATATTGTAGATGATATTTCAAATATAGTCTTTAAGCAACTAAAAATTATTAGATTCTTAAATTCTTTTATTTCCATGCAAATTTATTATTTCCGTGTAATAAAACCTAAAGAAAAACGAAGAACCTAATTAATTATGTGAAGGATTCATAGACATCAAAAAAAACTATTTGAAAAGAAAACGGGTAAATTTTTTAAGTATTAAAAAAATATCTTATAGGTTCACCGAGATACCTCGATAAAGTTTGCATATTTAATGAACGTGTAGATAAAACTGTAAATCTGTTGCAATTATCATAAAAATATATCATCTCAAGCGAGAATCCCTGTCTAAGAGCCCATTGTGATTTGATTTGCAAATAAACAACGGTTTAAACCTATGAGAAAAAAGTGAAATTGCAAAGAGAAAAAAACCAACAGGATATGTGTATCGTTTCTTTAAGATAAAAAAAAATAGCAAAGGGTAAAAGGAATTTACTCTTAATTATCATAGGTGTAGTAAAAAATGTTGAAGCATTGAATTTCTTTGTTATTTAATATATTTCTTTTAAATAAAAAAAATGTGTGGATAAATTTAATTTAGTTTTATCTATTTCTAGTAGCACTCAGGAGATTCTAATTTAGTACAGTCTTATTTTTTTGTTTATAAAATATTATATACACTATTATCTAAAAAGTATGCAATTTTTAGCTCATATATATATATATATATATAAGCTAAATTTAATTGCTTATACTTTAAAACCTCATAATTACAAAAACAATATTAAAAAGTTAAATAAAAGGGCTTAAATATATTCTCGACATTTATTTATGTTGTTCCCCTTATTGGGCTAAATTCGATCGTATTGAGCTTAAACTTAGTAAAATCAGCAATGTGCATCACACCATAAGTGCCGGCGCGAGGTTATTTGGCGCCCTAGGCAACGATTATTGGCACGCCCTCTTTTTAACAAATCATCTCATTTTCTTATCGAAATAATGAAAAAAAATAGCTTGGTACCATATACATATTTTTTTATATATCCATATCCGCTCCCAATATGAAGCATATGGTCTCCTAATGGAAGTATCACAACAGAAGTTTTTCTACGTGAACTGTTTGTTAGTCGCTCAACCTCACTTTTTCGAATTACATTTAAAACAATATACAATTACAACAAACAAATACGAACGACAAAATAAAATAAACATTATTATTAGAGTATATGTATAAAAATAATTTGAATATTTCATTTATGCGCCCCCTAATGGTTTGCGCTTTAGGCGGTTGCCTATTTCACCTGTATGGTGGCGCCGGCCCTGCACACCATTTTAAAATTAATAAAGAATCAGCACAAATATTGTTAAAACAATCTGACAATTTAACTAAGATAATCTGCGATATTTTATAAACACAAATCCACACTATTGTGAAAGATTCGGTAGTATAGTTCTCAAATTTAGTAAAACTAACAATGTGGTATCACATAATTCATTAATTTATAAAGAATCAGCACATTTGAACTAATAATATTGTTGAGACAATCTGACAATTTAATCAAGACAATCTACAATATTTTATAAACACTTTAAAAAATCCACATTATTGTGAAAGATTCATAGGAAAAAAAATCATTGAGTCTTCGATATAAATAAGTATCCCGTCATATTGTTGAACGTCAGATTTAGCTGGTGTCTACGGCTCGTATTTCTATAAACGCTGAGTCCAATAAACGGCGGGTCACGATATGCTAGTAAAACTGAGGAACTGTAGGGGCTGGGGGTTTTGGGTAGGGGCGGGTGGTGAAATCAACTAGCCCAGAAAACTGTTCTAAACTGTTCAGCGTATCTATGTATACGTTGTTGCTAATAAAACACCGCAAGTACAGTGAGACAATTAATTGGCCTGAAAATATGAAAATATTTGCCTACACATAAATTGAAACGTTCTGTCTTGAAAATAATTACTGTAGAGCTATATTTTACGAGGAATACTATCGATAGTTTCGGCGATAGCACTGTGAAAGTTCATTTTTAATATTAAATTGAATCTGATATCTTTGTTATTACACTTGTTGTGATACAAAATACACGACACATGACTAGCAAGTGAATCCGGGACAATTGTCCGATTTGCTTACTTTCGAATCCAAAAACCAAGGAATTAGGGTATCAAATCCCAAAGCCTTTTTGTAATCCGGGATTTCGGGTTTGATTAATTTTCAATCGCTTACCCTACTTTACCCCCGGATAATCTCCAAACCTCGTTTTTCCCAATTACAAAATGCTATCAATTTTCGGGATTTGCTTAAGTTTCCGGAACATTTTAGTACTCATCTGGGATACGATTCCAATTCCGGGACGATCCCGGTCAATCCGGGACACCTGGCAACCCTACACGTGACACGCATTTCACATCTTTGAGAGGCATCATCAGACATAAAATCGAAAGGTTTACGAATAAATTAAAAATTGATTCTAATTCTTATGTTATAAATTAAAAAATAAATGTCAGGGTTTTGTCTTTTTCAACTGGACGCAGAGGTAATAAGATACAAACATTGATTGTAAAAAAATAAAATGAGATATGTCAATCGTTAATGTTGAATTTATTTTCACCGAAATTTACAATACCTAATGTAGAATACTATCAATAATTGTAGGGAAACACTATTATAGTCAATTTATTAAATGCAATATTATATTTTGCACTATAAGCAAGGATGTTAGAGTGGGTGAGAGGACTTATTGTGTATTTCTTCTAAGACAGTATATATAGCTAAGTTAATAAAATTTTATTAAAAAAAACACAATATTCCTTTGTACATTATTCCACTTTATTTAAAAAAAAAGGGATCCTGATATTTTTTTAAATAAAGTGGAGTAAAGAACAAGGTTTGTGAGGAATTCAGAGATAAGGGAGCGTACAAGACAGCGTCCTGTCACGTCAGTGGTTATGGAGAGACGTTGGAACTGGCTGGGTCATGTGCTGCGGATGCCTCCGGAAAGCCTCAATCCTGCCTGCCTTTTCTTTCGACCGGTGGGATTCCGGCGTCCCGGACGTCCGTCGGGTACTATTCATAGGATGTACTCGGCGGAACTGAGGGATGCTGGCATGTCATGAGAGGAAGCAAAGCAATTGGCAGGAGACAAGGAAACATGGAGGTGCCGCGTGGCGGCCATGTGCTCCACATAGGGAGCGAACATGGCCAAAGAAGAAGAAGAAGAAAGAACAAAGGAATATTGTGTTTTTATTAATTTATGTAAGACATCAAAATAAGATTAGATTAGTATTAAATAGTAATGAAACCATCACAATTAAGTTCATATTAAAATGATCACAATTGCAATCTAAAATTATAAGTCATTTTTAGAATGCATCATAAGGGATGTAAAAAATATTTCATTTTAAATTGGGTCGGTGTACAGTCGTCAGCGGCTCGCACTGCGTAGTGACCGGCCGTGGAAGGCACCGCCGGACCCGGGGGTCGAAACGGGGGTGAGACATTCGTGGAGTTGACTTAGCCAAGGGGCAAAACCACCCCATTTATTCACCTGCTTACGAGTTGCCCCGTGAGCGACCCCGTTTGCGTCACGATGCCAGGCGAAGCCAATTTGGTCGAAAGTTATTCATTTCGATGACATGTCTGGTGGGTAGTAAATCATCGGAAAATATTTATTATAAGTACAAATTAAAAAAGATTCTCGTGAAAGTAGCAAATTGCTTTTTTATTATATATTTTACTTAATTGTCATTTTTTGTAGGCTCGTCAAGTTACTAGAAATAAAAAAAAATGTGTGTACTTATTCGACACTATTTAATAAATAACATAACTGGTTTTGCTCATCGCGAGCATTATCACCTGATATTGTTGTAAAAGTATTAGTTGATAGTACTCGTATTTTTTTTTTACCATGTCCGCTCCCAATTTGGAGCATATGGACTCCTAATGGAGTTTATCTCAACAGAATTGTTTCCACGAGAACTGCTTGTTACTCAGTTGCTCAACCTCTCTTTTTCCAAAGAGAGTAGGAATAGAAGGAAAGGGCTAGGACAGGACTAGTGGTTAGCTAATCGCTCTCGATACGCCCCGTACATAGGATAGGGTGGGAGGGGATAATTCAAGACATCACATACATCCATGCCTTTGAACAGAAATTCATAAATCGATTGAAAAATCAATTTATAAAACTGTCCGTACTAGGATTCGAACCCGTGACCTCCATAGCGGTAGTCAACGACGTTGACAGGCGACTCGTAATAGTACTCGCAATAGCCCAGATATATTAGTAAATAATGTAGAATTAGCAAAATAAAAGTGTTTTATTTGTTATTACAAATAATTAATTTTCACAAAAAGCAACTTAAAAGTAAGCAAAGGTTAGTTACTTTAAAAACAATAAATATATTTTTCCATTGCAAACTTGAAAGAAACTATTTTTACAAGATCTGATTCTTGTAAATCATCCTTCATAGTCTTTGTGCTTAAAAATCAATTGGATAAGATGAACATAATATAGACTTCGCATACTTTGAAAACTAATTAAAAAATCGATTGAAAAATGACTGCACGAAAGTTCACCACAACCCAACAGGAGAACTATATTAGCATTGGTTGACCAAAAATATAAATACAAAAATATCTTAATACTTTCGATGAATTCAGCGGTAACTTTGTGGACGTTCATTTTAACATAACTTAGATTGTTCCACGCATTGTGCTACAAACAGTGACACGCGACACGTGTTTCGCTTCTTTCAGAGGCATCCTCAGACAGACTTCGTACTTAACAAGCATTTGTGAAAGTAAGTCTGAGGTATGAGGTATGAAGTATGAGGCGAAACACGTGTCACAGTTTGTAGCACAATACGTGGAATAATCTAAGTTATTTTATATGCAAAAATATCTCTTTTTTGGACTATGTTGTTTTGAGTGCATTTAATATACATTTTTTTTGAATATGACAAAATAAAAATTTCTCCTGCATACTCGGCAATGCTTTCTTGCACCCCAGAGATATAATGCCAAAATTGTGGCTGCTATGGGTTAAATAATTATAATTTAGTCGCTGACATGCCTATTGGCTAATATTTATTTAACAGATATCATCATAATTATTTCACCAATCAATTATGTCATTATCAGCCCGTATCATCAGGAAAATAGTTCACGTCAAAACAAACACACACCTGCGCGTTTTTTATGGTGGTGTAATGCGCCGCACGTGGCCTACACGTTGACTTTCCCATAGCGTCCGCCCATCCGATGTGGGCGGCCGGCTAGGGGTGGCGAGCAGCGACGTCCGCGCGAAGGGCGTCGGTCTGGGGCGGCGCCTGGTACGGCAAGCCATGACCCGTGGCCGTTCGCGTGCGGACACGGACGCGCGAGCCGCCAACAAAATGAGGCCGTACATTCTGTTATTGCTATAGATCCATTTGTATACATGACATTTTATATTCGACGAATTTAAATGCTTTCTTTGTATTTTTGTTTTCTTTTTGTAAAGTAGTTGTCGAGTCCTATAGCGCAGCGGTTAGCGTTGAAGGCTTCCGTGCCGGACTTCACGGGTTCAGATTTTTTTTTGATCGATTTATCGATTTCTGTTTGAAGGCATGGGTGTTTGTAATGTCTAAAAATACCCACCCACCTTTTTCGATCCTTTAATAATTGGGTGAAGCGAGAGCTATTAGCTAACCACTAGTCCTATCCTAGCCCTATCCTTCCATCCCTACTACTCTCTTTGAATAAGAGAGGTTGAGTGACCGAGTGACAAATAGTTCTCGTAAAAAAAATCTGTTGAGATACCTTCATTGGAGGCCATATGCTCTAAGCTGAGAGCGAACATGGATAAAAAAGGAGATTTTTTCTCTCTGCGATGTATAATGCATACATATCATAATTTTAGCATTTTTACTTGAAAGTACTAACTAATTTTATTATAAGTGCTACTTAATGAATATGTTGTGTATGTGAATTCCAATGAAATAGATGTTATGTATAAGTATAGAAAGATTGCATACGACCCTGAACATATTACATATAGTGAAGCTACATTTAGTTATTCATTTCGGATGTAGAGTGTCAAGTATCATTTAAACTCAGATATACTAAATGATTATAATTGTCAAATCCAATACAAAATAATACTAAAAACTTCTCATCGACCAATACAAGCAATAGATCAACAGCAAAAAAATATGTCCCACTCCAATAGAAAAATGTCACCTGGTAAAAAACAGTCGGGTAAAAAAATCCGAGACATCTATCATCTGCCCCGAGCTTTCTATATGAGCTTCCGTTACAATGATCTTGTATTATTTATTTATTGTATGAGAGTTTTATCGATAACGGACATCATGATTATGACCATAATCTCTTCTTTCACATCCTTTTCTCAGTATTTCAAAATACCCTTTGTGCACAGAACATCCAGAGAATCACTCTTTTGTCAAATCGATTTCAGGGTTACCCTTTCATATTTTTTTTATTCAATCAGATCTGGAGATTGAAATATGGTGCGACCAGAAATATCTCTCCCTGATTTATCAAAATAACTGTGTGATTGTGGTAAAGATATCGGAATTGTATTCGATTATTTCTAGCTCAAATAAGAACTCAGGTAAGCAAATACTGTTTTTTATCGAATCAATTGTTTTAAAATGTACACTTTACGTAATTTCACCTGTATAAAAAAGGACTATATGCTTAGCTAAAATACAAAGTCTTTTTAGAATCAAGCAGAGTGATTGTGGTAAAGATATCGGAATTGTATTCGATTATTTCTAGCTCAAATAAGAACTCAAGTAAAGCAAATACTGTTTTTTATCGAATCAATTATTTTAAAATGTACACCTTACGTAATTTCACCCGTATAAAGGACTATCTGCTAAGCTACTTTTGAAATACAGTCTTTTTAAAATCAATCACAGTGATAATTTTGATAGAATGATTCGGTGGTAACTTTGTAGAAGCTTATGTTTAGAATAAAATTAAATTTGATAACGTTTTTACTCCACTTGTTATTTATTGTTGATTCAATTGAAAAGGACAGTTAATGGTATTACAGGAGTCGCTTATTTGCCATGCATTTGGCAAATATAATTTAAATTGAAATACAGTACATACATACATTAGAAGACGTTATAAATCTTATCAAACAGTTCACAAATATTGTTGCTGAAAATCTCAACATATCTTGGTAATACAATAATCAGCCGAACAGCTTTTGAAACTGGTGACTCATATTACCTACGCAAAGGACAAGTTTTAAGTGTTTAGTTATCGTTTCGGCCACGTAGGAATAAATTGGGAGTATGTAAGTTTATAGTCTTAAGAAATTCAGAACTAGGTCCCAAATATGAAGCGAAAAGTGCTTTAAAATTGAAAATGATCTTCGAGCTTCAAGAGAGTGAAATGATAGCATCCAATTAAGAAATTTGGTGGGTTAGTATTCTTTTAAGGAATTATCGAAGGAAAAATATTTAATGTATAGCAAGTGGAGTAAAAAAGTTATCAAATCTTATTAAATGCTAAGCAATTTTTTTTTAGTAGAAATCCACTAAATATTTATTATTCAATCAATCAGTTGACAATTTTAAAAATTACATTATTGACTGTTTCAGTGTTTTTGTGGACGTTGTTAAACGTTTGCATTTATTTCTTAAAAACATTCTCGTCTTTTCTGTTTACCAATCTAGCTAATAAATTGTATCTATATATTGTAGTTATATTATATTGTATATTTTATATGTCATATTCGTTTGATAACATATTTCTGGATGCTTCTGTAGTCTAAGATTATTTCAAATAAATCATAGAATCATTTTTCTTACCCTAAAAATTACACAAAAGCTTTTTTATAACATATGGACCCTAGGTTAAAAAAAAAAACGAAAGGGTCACAGTCACTGCGATCTTGAATTGGATTTTTGGATGGGTTGAGTCGCCATTTTTTTATTTTTATTTCTAAGAATTTTTGCGCAACATACAAGGTACCTCGACAATAGGTATCAAAGATAAATAATGGAACATGTAATATTTATGTCTCAGTTATGTTATATCATATTTGGGTAATCCATATCAAAATGATCCTTTTTCAAACTCGTCTGGAGGAACGTAACATTCTTTTTAAAACCATATAATATGTCAAACAATATCCAGATATTTTAAATAATAATAAAAAAAAACATGTGAACATAATTTGCACGCCATCATTGCAATTTTAAGCCAAGTCAGTTCACATTGTGAAAAACATTGGCTCTTTCATTTCTTGAATGGAGAATGATTCATATACCATATAAACAAAACACATATCCCATTAAAATAAGGTATTAAGTATGAATCTACAAGTGGTTCGTTTTTTTTTATAAAAATGTCATGAAAGAGATAACAAATTCAAAGATATCTATGATTTATATTTAGGGTACAAAACGATTAAAACAATACTGAATGAAAGTTTTTATTCCGAGATTGGAACGAGTAACCCGCTATCTAGTAAACTGATCCCTAAACTCACACGGCTTCATGGTTTTTTATACTGCATTTAATATTTTAATCCATCATTTGACCAAAAATGAATTTGTAAATCTCCCGATTTCCACAGTTATAAGCTTGTCATAGCAATGATAAAAAAAACCGATAAAGCGCTCAGAATCAATATCAACAACTTTATCTGAAACTCACGTCCGTTCCGGACAATTAGGATTGCCTCCTACTTCAGCTTTATAATATTTTTTCTTCACAAACGCTCAGTGGATGCATGTGTGCATGTATTCTGTTAGCAGTTTTTTGAAATGTGAGGAGACTTTTTTTTAAAACGCCATCTGTTCTCGCCACTCGAATATTTTTCAGCACGCCGAGATGCCCCTATGACCCAAGGAGCTTTTAAACGCAGCTTTTTTAAAGCACATTTTTTTATGATTTTGGACTAGGTATGTATATCCAGGATGTCTTGTATGAACATGGTTTTGTTTACAAAATTATGTTGCATGGGCCCAACAAAGTTAAAAACGTAGGCAATTTAATTATGTAATTATTTAATTCTCATCAAGAAACTACATAACTTAGTTGAAACATTACACTATTCGAAAACATTTATGTCGCTTTTGAATTTTCGTTTTATTTCAAGGGCGAAGAAATGTTTTTCCAATTTAAGATATTAGTTGTAAAAGAGGTACCTCTCATTAACAAAACAGCAAAGATTATAAATATAATTATTTTTGAAAAATAAGCCACTGAACATTTATAATACCTACTTTTTTTAGCCAAGCCCAGGTCCAAAGTTAAGTACGAAAAATCTCAACGACTCATTTCAACATACGGTTTTTAAGGAGGGATGATTGTAGCTCAGTTGCTTAATTTCTTTTTCTATGAAAGGCAAGAAATGGATTAAGGAAAATAGCAGTATTTTTCAAATCACTTTCTCTGCAATCAACATTCCATTTTCCAATACCAACATTACAATAATATTATTCTTATAGAAAAAGTTATGGTGAGCATATTCTCCACATTGATAGCGGACATGGATAAAGAATATATTGAAAGCATCAACTATTACTTTCAATAATTTTGTGAATATTAGTAGATAAGCATTTCATTACATGTGGCTTTTATTAAATTGGTACAATCACAATATAAAAAAAACATTCAATGAATTTTGTAATGTTTTATTTGAGGGCCCTACTTAAAGCAGTCTTAAAACATATTCGACTTTTTCTTTGTCTAAGTATTCGACCGTTACAAAAAACAGCTACCCTATAGAAAATGTGGCCGCCATATTTCCAGCCCCACAAGTTTTTTTTTATTTTAAATTTCAAGTGCATGCTGGAATTAAAATATCTTTAAGTCTGCCTCACACATGACGTTTTCAAATACATTTTCTGATACTGAATGTCACTCAAGTGAACCTTTCTTGTTCAAAATGAGTAGAAGAAATAAAAGGATAAGGCTAGGACAGGACTAGTGGTTATCTGATCGCTCTCACTACACCTAATTATTAAAAGATCGGAAACGGGGGGAGGAATTTTTTTAGAAATCACATCAGTAATAAAGTTATAATACTTGATCATTTAAATTTAAACTGATTTGCTTTGAAGACTACTTTTATATTTCATATATCTTATCGTTCCGGGGAAAACATAAAGTCAATTTATCACATTTAATACTGTATTTTTTAATATAAGTTAGAATATTAGAATAGATCAGTAGATTTATTATTCCTTACTCAGTATATATAGCTAAGTTAATTTAAGCACAACTGAAGAAGGTATAAGTCGAAATAGTTATCAATTATGTGAGCCCTCAAAAGGTAAACTGAGCCAAGTAGTAAAAATGGGATAACTTTTCTATTGGACTTTTAAGT
Organism: Himalopsyche anomala; assembly: GCA_031772345.1. Classification (NCBI taxonomy): domain Eukaryota; kingdom Metazoa; phylum Arthropoda; class Insecta; order Trichoptera; family Rhyacophilidae; genus Himalopsyche; species Himalopsyche anomala. Next base: position 20,198,677 of record CM062837.1, on the reverse strand, counting down.
TCAATACTTTACTTAGTGTTTTGGGGGATGACATATTTTTTTTAGGGTGATAACATTATTGCAGTGTGTATTTACTGAGCTCACTTCACTTTTACGATATTTTAAGACACGTAGAATATTATAACGCACCCAACTCAATATTTCCTAAAATACCACTTGGCTCATTTCAACTCTCATGAGATTATTTTGTTTTACCATGTCCGCTCCCAATGTGGAGCATATGGACTTGTAATGGAGTTTATCTCAACAGAAGTATTTCTACGAGAACTGCTTTTTACTCAGTTACTAAACCTATCTTTTTTCCAAAGAGAGTAGAAATATAAGGATAGGGCTAGGACAGGACTAGTGGTTAGCCAATCGCTCTCGATACGCTCCGTTCGTAGAGTAGGATGGGTGGGAGGGGGGAATTCAAGACATCACATACATGCCTTCGAACAGAAATTCATAAATCGATTGAAAAATCAATTTATAGAACAGTCCGTACTAGGATTCGAGCCCGTGACCTCCGTAGCCGAAGCCAACGACCCTGACCACTCGACCACACAGGCTTACGAGATTGTATAATATATGTAAAATAAATGTTGTAGAGAGAAATACATTAATATTTTTTTACCTTATTACCAAGTTGCAGATAATATTAATACGATGAAAATAATACAAAATATTCCAGTGAAACTCAGCCTCAATATGAATTTTTTCTTGGGGTACCTACCCTCTTACGCAAGATTTTCGCTATGCAGTCCGCTGCATTTTTGTGGGGGTAAGATTATGTTACCGTGCCGACATGTGAGAAGTTACCGTAATAATAAATGGAGCACATGTGTTGGCACCGTTACTCCGTCTTCAGATCATCTGATGCATCCACTGCATCCTTCTGAAAAGGTTAGCCGGGATAATAAATCCAAATAACTGTTCAAAAAGCTCAACGGATTTTTGAAATCCGAGTCATATTGGTTTAGCTTGGATCGCTTGCCGGCATTTGTTTGAGCATGGTATTGAATGCAGAAAAATGCATGAAATAAAAATTCAAAAGACTTGCATATGTACGTATAGAAAAGTATCAATAATAAAAATGAAAAAAAAATCTTTTTGATAAGTGAATAATCTTATATTACTTTTGTAAAAATATATATTTTTTTACCATGTACTATAAAAAAAGGGAGGTTGAGTGACTGAGTAGCAAACAGTTCTCGTAGAAAAGACTTCTGTTGAGCAAGTCTGTTCCGATCACGCAGGTCTGGGTTCGATTCCCGGTCAGATCACAGTGAATTTGAGATTTATTCAATTCAAAATTGTGATCGAAGACTGGGTGTTTGTGATGTAAATCCACATGATTTCCTCTCATTCCATCCTTCTGATCCTTTAACGACTGTCATAGCCTCATCCTTCCTTCCTACAACTTTGAAAAAAGGGAGGTTGAGTGACTGAGTAGCAAACAGTTCTCGTAGAAAAGACTTCTGCTGAGATTATGATGGCATATGCTCCACACTGGGAGCGGACATGAATATAAAAAAATGTATTATCCATGACAGTTTAATTAAACACAGTAGTATATTTTCATTTATTTGCAATGGTTAGTTTACAGTATATTGTATATAGTTTTATATTACAAGTGTATTAAATAAAAATCGATTGCTTATTTAAGTTATTTACAATGGCTTAAGAATGGATTAGCAGAACACCGCGAATAGCTTTGAGATTAAGCGAGTCCGTTGCTAAATCATTGGCAGCCCACCGCTGCCTATATGTCCTACAACCAGAAACAAAAACTTAATCAATGGCTCATTTGAATCATTCTAAAACTGGCCCTGGTCGTGTCATAAAATTGTAGAAGCTTTACTTTTTATAAAAACTGTACCAAATGTTTTTATTATAATTTTTTATCATCATATTTATTTCAAATGCAAAAAGATGTATCATGTTCATACATTTTCATTCATCTGCAACAGGAAGGATGTTCGAAAAATGTCACCTGATATTCAGTTCCTGTGGAATTAATTTTAACACAAAATTACAGTGACAATAGCGCTTATAGAAGCATGCGTATGTATACATTCCACACAAAATAATTATTTTTTGCGTATTTTTTATTGACAAAAAAAACATTGATATGACTGAATGTTTCTTAACATTATAGTTTATTGACTTTAAGCACATTTCTTTATGTATGAAATCATTTATGCTTGTAGGGAAGTTATCATATAAATATTCAAAAAGTAAAATCAATTTTAAATACTTTTCTATTTCACAGTTTTATTTAATCTTGGAATAGTTTTTAACTATTTTCTACTGACTTTTACTGAGTAGGGCGTCCAATCCCGGAATTCCGTTAAATTTTTTGAATCCGAGATCCCGGGATTAGTACTGACTCAATCCCGGGATCTCGGGTTTGAGATAAGAAGTGTAAAATTCTCGATAATTTTAGAAATCCGCGAAAGACCTAAAATAGGTTCATTTTAAACAAAATCGCAAATTCCAAGGTTTTTAAATCGGCATGCAGACAAAAATTTTGAAAAATCTACGGAAGAGCTACATAAAAAAAGCATTTTTTTTCATTTTCGAAATTTGGTTTTTGAAATCTTTTGAACCGTAAATTCTCATTTGAAAATCGACGAAAAAAAATTTAGGAAATCCCAAATTCGCCCACGATTTAATGTTGATTTTTCATGTGAAAATTTTCACATTTGTACACTCAAAAAATGTGAATCCCGGGATTAAAAATCTTGGCCGGGATTGGATGCCCTAGTAATGAGGTGCTAAATAAATTTTATGCATCTCGCTCATATACCTTATTACAAGTTCGTCTACTTTATATTCTGATCCGAAAACGAATGCAACTTGTTAAGTCACTTACTAAGAATCTATGCCATCAAAATGAAATGTATATTTTACTTTCAAATGCACGATATTTCGTGAATGCATGCATTATTTCCCACTACTCTTTATTAAAGATGCATTAGGAATATATTAATGTGACAATCCAAATAGGAAATATAAGTCAGTAACATGATATCGGACAAAATAGTTGAAAATTAATAATACAAATCTTTGCTTTGAACACTAATTAGTACGGGTCACGCATGTCTTATACTGCAATACAATAAAGTATCAATTTTTCAATTTTCTATAATGGTCATGTTGTGCAATTCAACCAAACTTATAACCAACTAGACCAGAGGTGGGGAACCCGCGGCCTTTTGGCCACTCTCGTGCGGCCTTCTGGCCAATTTTGGAAAAACGAGATTTGGAGATATCTGGGGAAAAAGTTTAGCAAATTGAGGATTTCAAATTCTTCGGTGGGCTAAAAAAAAAACGAGGTTTGAAGATATCTGGGGAAAAAGTATAGCGAATTGAAGATTTCAAATTTCTCGGTGTTTACTGTGGCCTTATGTCGAATCAAAAAAATGAATGCGGCCTTTAGAGAAGAAAAGGTTCCCCACCTCTGAACTAGACAGTACTTTCCAAGCTGGAGGCCGCCGCAGAACATGTTATGTATTCAGGGGGGGGGGCATATACCCATATGCAATATTACGATTTACAAACCTTTAAGCTAGTTTCAATATTGACAATATTGACTAAGTCAAATATGAGGTTGAAATTTAAATATCCGGTACCCGTAAAAAATAACTTGGATTTCGTTTTTTTTAAAACATGTTTGTACCCGGCTACTCGGTTCCAGTTCTACTCATGTTGGAAACCCTAACAGGAATCCTACCCAAAACACATTATTTTTTATGATAAGTAAAAAAAAAATGTCATATAAAAAAGTAGTCATTCTAGAGGTGGGCTGGACGGGGCTCGGAGAGGCTCGCGCGAGCCCTTTTTTGATATAAAAGAAAACAATATTCTCAGATCAAATTCTGACTTGTATATATTATTTACGACACCTTCAGTATACACAGTAGTACATTTTAGCCATTTAGATTAACAAGTTTACGGTAAATTGCATATTGTTACATATTATAAGTATTTTAAGTAACAATCGATTGCTTATTTACGTATTGCATATAATTGCATAGGAGTGATAAAAAATTCACTCTTTCCCAGAACACCGAGAATTGAATTTGATTAAGCGAGCCTCTTGTTAAAGTATTGGCAGCCCACCGTTGAGTCACTCGGATTGTTACGATTACATCTACGACTCCAACTCCGAATCCACATCCCTGATTCGCATGATTTATAATTGTATGTTTGTATTTGTGTTCAGGCTAGGATGTAGAATAGTAACGTCGTGTCAATAAGGCCCCGTCCGTCACGACGGCGATAAATATGGTCCTTGGCGTGAATGTGTGACACAATGCGCAGAGATGTCTCAGCGCTACGTATCTTTACAATAATTGGGCATTGATATATTTCAATTATTTTTTTGTGACGCGACGTTTGACATTCTCACAATTATTCATTCATTCCGCCTTCATTCATGACACGAGGCGAGCAGCGTGAAAGTGTAAACGCGCCAATTTTAGAAGGAGGGTCAATTAATGTACTTAAAAAAGTTAACGTGAATATTAATTTAGCAAGCAACTAAGATTCTAGAAATGAAGACTCAAATCCACAGAAGAACTCTTTCACATATCGACATATTACGAAATTGTAGCGCAAAGTATAAATGACTACTTTCTTCTCTTCTCACCCAACCTTATAAGTCCTTAAAGCCCAGTGGTCAACAAACACTCTGTGGTGTCTTTCTTCGTGTGTAATGATGTATATTGGATCACATCCCGTTAAAGATACTTTCATAATTTGTTTTTTTTTTCAATTGATGGATTTGTTTTAACGCATAGATGCTACATTCTTAGCCAAACATCCGATCATAAAAAAGAGTCTCCCGAGAAGTGTTCTCTTTAAGCTGTGCGCGTGTGCACGCGCACATAACACGCTGAGCACTCGCACATACATTACAACATAGCGCACTAAAGTTTCACCAGCTACACCACTAGGGTATCCAATCCCGAGCCTTTTTCCAATCCCGGGATTGATAAATTTTCAATCCCGGGATCCCAGGATTGGGATTAATTCACGGAGGAATTTGAAATCCTCGATTCTCTATACTTTTTCCTCAGATTATCTGCAAACCTTGTTTTTTTTTTTATCTCACCGAAAAATTTGAAATCGCCATACTTTTACCCAGGATTGTCACGAAACCTCGTTTTTTTTTTAGCTCACCGAGGAATTTGATATCCAAAATTTGCCAATTTCGTCCACCTTTTCGGGATTTACTCAAAATTTCTCAATCCTGAAATCCCGGGATCACGAACACGTCAATCCCGGGATTTTGGGATCAGAAAATTGAACGGGATCCCTATACACCACCATCAGAATAAATTTATTGACATTATATAGTTTTGTAATTATTATCATAATGTAAAATTTACCGTTTCGTCTATATAACAATGAAAGAGTACTTTTGATGGTTTCGGCGGTAGCTTTGTGGGAGCTCATTTTTACTATAAATTTGTTTTTTCACTTGTGTTACAAAATGTGACACGTGTTATGCCTCTTTAAGAAGCATCATCAGACTAATATTTTGTGACAAATTTAATTTTATACGTAGGAATACATTTTTTAATTGAAATCCGTTAAATGTATTATCTATTATGGATTTAATTTAAGATTTCGACTGAAGGTGCTTGGTGGAATTTCAATATTAAATTTGAATCGTTCAAATTATGTACACTCCCACAGATTTTGTCACTAACGACCCGGGTTTCGTCTTTCGGCATCTTCAGGCGTTCAAATGCACGGATGAACTTGAACTGACGCTTAGTAAATGAGTGTTTCGTGTTTATATAATAAATAAATGTATCACTGAGTCTAAAGCCATTGCTGGGATAAAAATGTTACACCCAAATACTGACAGTCATAAGCTCTTTTTCCAGGAAATTTTAGAAATCAATAGGGCACAGTTGCATAGTCTTCCGATTTTAAATGAAATATTAAACCTTCCGGGCTCTCCACTTCTATACCCTATATAAATAATATCATAAATAATATCATAAAACCTTTGCCGACAAACAAATAAATATAATTCTTAAAACCACTCACTACTCAAATCTTTGGGTATTATGAAAAAATTGGGTAAAATGAGCTTATCCTTTTCGCCAGCAATGGCTTTAGACTCAGTGATACATTTATTTAATATATAAACACAAAACACTCATTTACTAAGCGTCAGTTCAAGTTCATCCGTGCACTTGAACGCCTGAAGATGCCGAAAGGCGAAACCCGGGTCGTTAGTGACAAAATCTGTGGGAGTGTACATAATTTGAACGATTCAAATTTATTATGGATTTATTTATTAATATAGTATTTGATTTGTTTTTGAATTACCCTTCATTTTAACCATGTATACGTTACTATATTTTTGTTCGTATGCGCGTGAGAATCAGCTGATGCAATAATAATGTCATTTTTGTATGCCGGTGTTTTCTTACCTTTGCACAGCAATTAGAAGGTAATTTTTACCGCTGATTTATTCAAAAGATCTCTCTCAGTCATAATACTACTATATTTCATATTATGCTATTATGTCCGGGGTCAAAAGCCTGAAAGAAAAGTGATGCGAATTAATCACTTAAAATCAGCAAATTCGGGTAATTTTATTATGCTGTATCTTACAATGCACCGTATACTTAACACATTACGTTCGGAAACGTAAAAATACATTTTTCGCGAACTGTCAGTTTTGTTGGTATATTGACTCATAATTTAATGGTTTATTCAAAATAACTGCCGCGGCAAGTGACCCTTTTAGACAATAATCAATAGAGCTCATAATTTATTATGCCCTGAATGTTTGATCACTCATTTTTTTTTTAAAAGGTGACACATGTTTCTCAAATATTTAGGGCATCAGATTTCACACTTCCTTTGTTTGTCAATTTGTAGGAATGAGAATTTTATACTATAATTATTTATATAATTGGTACGGATTATTGATAATTTTATTCAGAATATTTTGAATATTTCATATTGATAACAAGTGGAGTGCTATCTACTAAATTAATAACAGGTTTTTATATTCAGCTTAGAACAGCAGTGAAATTATGATTTTTTCAAAATCTTTTCATTTTAATTTTAATGATTATATATCACATATGATTTATTTGAAAATTTCAGCCAAAAATATTGTCTGGCTTAGAAGTTGTGTTGATTTTAAGAATGTAATATATTCTTGCGCTTATCACTGAAAAACGCCCGCTTACAAAGTGTTAATTGAATAATTTATTGAGAAAGACAGATTAAGTATATATTTTTTTATTAACTTCTTCATTCACAGCATAAAAATGTACTTATTCATTAATTTTAAATACAAGGATATGCAGACGAATTAGTGTGTTTTGTCAAAAAATCTATTATAGACAGTGTCGCAATAAACTGTATCCACCATGGACTTTTATAAATGTATAACAAATTAATAAAATGGCAAAGAGTAACTACTTAAAAATTCTTGCAATTTATCAAAAAATTAACAGTTTTATTTTACTTTTAAGGTGTTCACTGTCAATACTTGGTGGAATGGCGTTATAATAAAAATAATAAAATATTTTTAGTATTTTTTCCACTTAAAATTTATTTGATCAGGACCGGTTTCACTCCTCACGAGCATTATCAACTGATTAGGAAAATAAATTAAACAGTGCTATTTGTATATAGTAACATTCGATAGCTTTAATAATTATTGCGTATAATTACATGTGAGTGATAAAAAAATTCACACCTTCCCCGGGACATCACTAATAGCTTTAAGATTTAGCGAGCCCCTTGTTACCGTATTGACAGCCCACCGCTACATAATATGTTATGTACAGTTCTGTAACAGGACGTCACGTCTTGGTTAATTTGTTTCATATATATCTTACCTTCTCAACCCCTCAATTTTCATCATATTGTCATTTACGACCTGGTCATTTGCGTATATGTTTTTTCAGTGACAAAAAGATCTTTAAAAAAATCTCATAAAATAAGTTTCTTGTGTGCGGGCCTGTCGAATAAGACGCCTGGCACGTGGCTTGTGACGGTGGTTAGGGCATTTGATTGTCTACACTCGGCTGAAGGTGTTTGCTCTGCGTGACGGGGCGAGCCCTGATGATGACAATCATTATATTACCATGATGATGATGATGAAGACGACGACGATTACGAGATTGCGCTTGGTGAATTGTTATCTAACGGGAGATGAATGCGGACACGCGTCATGCCAGTGTCAATAACACAATCCGTAAAAACCATTATTGTAATATTTTCAATGGATTCGACGATTACTGTTTAGTTAGATTTATGGTAAATACTATTTTCATTTTTAAGCAATAATACCTAGTTGCGACGGTTAATTTATCAAATGAAAACAATTTAATAACAAAAGAAAGCTATTGTTAAATTCTGTTTAAATATTAAATTCGAATCGTTCAAATTATTTACATTCACACAAGTTTTTTAACATTAACGACCCGGGTTGGTTTTTGCATCCTCATTTTTCTCTTCTTCTTCGAGGCCGAGTTAATAATTCTGAATTTCTCATGACTATTAACTTACATGCTTCCAATTTATTCTTTCGTGGGCGAAACTATACTCATTTTTTTTCTTTCTAAAAATTTATTCTTCGCGTAGGAAGTATGAGTCACCTGTTCCAAGGGCTGTTCGATTGATTAACTCATTGCCTTGAAACTTGGACATTTTCAGTTACAGTATTTGTGAACTGTTTGTTAGGTTTTACATTTTTATTTCTTTATTTTGTATGTTGATTTTGATGTATTATGTACTGTTTTTTGTTTGAATTATATTTGTCAAGTGCGTGGTGAATTAGTGTCAGCTGTAATGCCATGTACTGTACTTTTGATTTTTAACCTATTTTTGCCCAGTGTTTCAATATTGGAACATTTATTGTTTTTACTTCCACTCTATTTATGCATGACGTAATAAAAGTTTAGATTGTATCAGTCTCAATCATTCTACAGCTAACAAGTGTGGGGATTGTTTCGTGAATTATTTTTTCAGATTTGAGCCTGTCGGAGTGAGCAGTGTTTTTTTTAGTTGCATCAATTACGGGAAAATTCGAGCAAAATTCGGGCAAAAATGGGTTAAACAATAAATATATAGCTGGGATATTTTCGTAACTTCTTAGCCAAAACAATAAAAAAATTAACAGTTATTTTCGTAGTTCTAAAATCATTAGTATTTGCATAAAATCTTTAATAAGCGAGATTGAGCAACTGACCAATACAAAGTTTGCATTAAACAATTTTTGTTAAGCCTTGAAACTAAGAAACTCTGACCGCTTAACCAGGAGATATATGGTCCACAAATCTAATGCAAAAGAAGCTCTTATTCAAATTTCACTGCAATAAAGTTTATAACAATTTTATTAGAATCACCTTTTGTTTTATTTCAAATACTTCGATTCAGAAGCTGTCTCACTCACAAGAAATATAACGGAATATGTCTATCCAAATTGTTCTTTAGTGTTTTTGCAGTAATTTTACCTCCAGCTGAAAATTTCTGTCAAGTCTTTCAGAATCAGTTCTATTTTTTGTATCTATGAATTGTCAGGAAATCTTCATAAACATATAAGAAATCTTCGACAAACAATGATAACACGCAGATAAAAGAAAATGTAAATCGTCCCATAATCATTATTAATGAGTGGAAATAAGAAATTCATCGGCAATACAATACGAAGCTCGAGTTTCCCTGCCGCTTAAAATAAATCATTCGCAACATATCGTACATATCAGCGGCTGCCAACTGATGGTACGCGCAGTTGTTAAAGAAATTATTAACTTATTTCAAACGTGCAGCAAGAAATGTCACTCTTTTTTTATTAATAAACTAGTGATACATTCCGAAGAAGATTCACAGTGCGATTCGTAAATCACATTTAATAAATTACAATCAACGAATTAGCAAAATTATCAAATATGTATTCGGTATACTGCCAGAAAACGTTAATTCAAAAAACTTTTATGTGTATAGCGTGGCCGTACAAAACAAGACAAATGAATAACAACAATTCAACAAAATGTTAACAACTCAACAATGTTTATTCACCTTATCGTCTTTGAATTATAAGAAATAAGAAATATATACAGCTAAAAATCGTTGCCGCCTGTGTGGTTGAGTGGTCAACGTTGTTGGCTTCGGCTACGGAGGGCCCGGGTTCAAATCCCGGTACGGACAGTTTTATAAATTGATTTTTCAATCGATTTATGAATTTCTGTTCAAAGACATGGATGTATGTGATGTCTTGAATTCCCTCCTCTCACCCATCCTATCGAGGTTGAGCAACTGAGTAACAAGCAGTTCTCGTAGAAACACTTCTGTTGAGATAAACTCCATTAGGAGTCCATATGTTCCACATTGGGAGCGGACATGGAAAAAAATCATTACGTTATTTATAGGTTTCTGCCAGAAATAGCTTACAAATAAAATGATTTCGTTCGAGTGACTTATTGAAATATCGAAATAAATATATTTAATATTGAAATAAATATATTTAAAAAGTTTGTTTTTTCAGGCGATATAACGTGTTTTAATCTATCGTTCTGCATTCACTATTCAAAACATCTATTTTTTAGAGAATTTTTTTCTGTTTGGTAGTATACCGAAGTTGAAAGTGTCTATTTTAACTTTTAGAGTGTTGGCAATACTTGGAGGAAAGGCATTATATTAAGAAAAACACAATATTCCTATCTACTTATTCTCACTTTTATTTACCAATATGAGGATTGGTTTCGCTCATAGCGAGCGTTATCAACTGATAAGAAATATAATTTAACAATGGTATTTATACAAAACAAATTTAAATAAAAAGGTGTAATAAACAATTGGCATTGAAAAGAATATACAAATTACAGTATCAATTATGAATATGTGACTTTAAACTAACACAAATAAACAAAATAACATCTCAAACATGAAATTACAAACACCATCAAAGAGTAATTTAAGTCAAAGTGGTGAATAATGGTAATTTTAAACTTAGTTATTATTTCGAAAATTTAAAAAAAGTTATCTTAACATACTAAGTGCTGATTTAACTGAAGCAGTATAAACAACACTGTTAAATTATATTTCTTATCAGTTGATAATGCTCGCCATAAGCGAAACCAGTCCTAATCGTGGTAAATAAAAGTGGAAATGATTTCAAAGGAATGTTTTGCTTTTCGTAGTATATTTGAAGACTATTATTTTTTGAGTTTCACGTATTTTTTTTTTGAGGGAATAAGCTTATCAAATGTTGAAGACCGCTGCTACACAACGGTGTGCTTTTTGTCGCCATTTTTATAACAATGTTTGAGCAGAAGCATAACGCAAACACACAAAAAATCTTATAATAAATTATTCCTCTTCACCTGATAGGCATTGTTCTATGTGAAAATTAATATACTAAATACAATGAAATCAGTTATGTCAGTGAAGTAGTAAAAGAATCTACACCGTGGGATTGTTTTAGTTTATGATCAATAAACTTAGTATTTTATTCACTAACATTATCAACAATTTCAAACTGCTTTTCTTAATATGTTTTTAAGAAAAACTTTTATCATGGAGATAAAAGTCAATTTAAAAATATCACCACTTATTGTATTGTCTCCGACGTGTTTTTACGGTAAACAATATTGAATTAATTCGTAATAAATATGCATTTTATCACGAAATTATCAGTGTACTTATTGATAATATTTTTTATCTCAGGCTTCAATAATCATTTTAAAGTGAAGTCATTAAAAGTAAATATTACTTTTTTGAATTCGAAGTCGTATTCTAACAATGCACATTACTTCACCACAAACAATGATAAATGGGATCAGAATAAATGATGAATCTTCCGTTTATTAGTTTGTTTCAATTCGGCTATTATCTGGTGCATATGGATTTAATAAAGTCGTTTTAACTAAGGTGGCCAGTATTTGAAAAAATCAATGGAAGACACTTCGTTTAGCAACATTATTTATTTTAATAAAACACAATATTCTTTTGTACTTCATTCATCTTTATTTAATAGGTCAGGACCGGTTTCGCTAGTTGCAAGCGTTGTCAATTTATCGATTTATCGTCGAGATCGGAAAAAAAGTCAATCGCAAAATACCGGAATTACCCAAAGGTTCCGAAATTGGATGACCTAGTACATTGGTCGGAAAACTGCGGTTCTTTGGTCCCTTGAATGTGGCTCTTCCACAGAATACCACATACAGTGCGATTAAAACTTCGTGAGAAGTCGGTTTTCAGTCTTCAAACTTAGATTCAGAAAGGGCGATATCATTGAATGTACCGCAATCAGATTGAGGACCTTTTAAGCAAAAGCCAGCTTAGGAATAGCCTAATCAAGTTAATAACAATATCTCTACCAATATAGTTTAAGTTTTAAAAAATGGCTCTCGAAAGAAATTGTAATTTTTGTATAGTTGATATTTGACTCAATTTAGTAATGAGTTTGCTCAGAGGTGGGCTGGAGGGGGCTCGCAGGTACTCGCGCGAGTCCTTTGTTAAATAGTACCGAAGCTGGCGAGCCCCTTGTTAAACTACGAAAAACAATATTCTCAGATCTTTGCGTTGTATAATCTACTAATATGGAATATATTTAAATTAAAAAAAGTAGTAATATAAATTTAGGATTTCTGACGTTCAATTTTCAACTATTTATACTGATTAAATTACGACATATTACGTATTGTTACAAAATATAAGTGTATATAATAACGTTCGATAGCTTTACTAACGATAATAAAAATCACACCTTCTCCAAAACATCACGAGTAGCTATACGATTTAGCGAGTCCATTATTACCGTATTGGCAGCCTACCGCTGAGTTTGCTGACATCTGCCCTAGTAGATAGGTAAGATGATAGAAAACACATAGCGAGTGACGAAGAGTAAAATGTTAGGTACCACAAAAAATCTTAGAAACGTAGTTATCTAAATTTGCGAAACTTTTTCTTGATTTTCCGATTTAAAAAAATGTGAAATTGATTTATTCGGCTTTGAAAGATTGCGCTCTACTTTTTGTATTTAAATAAACCCTTAGAATCATGAATACAGTAATTTAAAACTCTCCCTTAGACATAAGCTCATCTATTTATAACGCTCCTTGAGTATGTCACTTAACTTGCTTGTATTTCAAATGCTCGGTCCATCTCAAGTTAGTATACCCTAGAACTATTAATTTTGTCTCAAGGTGATTTAAAGACACACGTCAACTTTTGTTCCTTGCTTCACTAAAATTAGACCACGCGACCCTTTGGGATATCGCCTAACGTCTCACCCCAAGTTGAAAATAGTCACACCTCCAGCTTTCAGAGATAAAGGCGCTTAGCACTGGTTTTTATAGATAAGCATTTATATAAAGTTTCAATACGTGCCGTTGTCATATATAATATAAAATGATAACTAAAGTACAATTTCAATCAAAATTTTCAATGGTAGACTTAGTACAAAATATTATCGCTGAAGATGCTTTTTGGCGTTAGCAGTAGTGGTTGTAGATAGTGAAGGGAATCTTGAGTGGAATCCGTGTTAATTAAAGAGTACAATTGTGTACTTACTCAGATACAGCGTAGGTACCATAACGTGACAAGGTTCGACTTATGCAATATCTAAGACGAGCATTGCAGTATACGCAGTAGTAAATGTGTAACACTATTACATGATTAGTACTAGTAAACTATATTTAATGTATAAGTGGTTAAGTAATAATCGATTGCTAATTAAGCTTGTTGCATAATATAGCAATATAAGTCAAAAATTGCAGCTACTATCCAGATTGATCTGAGAATTGAATTTACGATCTCTTGTTAACGTATTGACAGGCTACGCTGGATCTTTTAGAAATTAACGAAGAGTTGATTGGAGTATACTCGAGCCTCTCTAGGCTATACTCTGTTTTCGTAAAAATACATCGTTAGACGCCAGGCGCAAGAATAGTTCAGTTGAAAAATAAATGGAAGATTTTCAGCAATAATCTGTATCAATTATAATAATTTTCTTATATGCTTTGGTTTTGATGCATCATTGATATTGTCGGATACGTGGTCAGGTGGTCAACGTTGTTGGCTTCTGTTAACGAAGTTAACAAAGTTGAATTCCGATAAGTAAAATAAAAAAATCCGGCAGCTTCATAAATTGAATTTTTAATCAATTTATGGATTTTTTTTCAAGGTCTATGTTGTCAAAAATTCAATCCTGCTCATACTGTCTTACAAAATTGACAAAACTAGGACAATTAGCTTACTACTAGTTTTGCCATAGTTTTATCTTTATATTCCTACTATCTTTAAAAAATATATGATAGAGCAACTGAGTAACTAGCAGTTCTTTTAGAAATACTTTTGTTGAGATAAACTCTATTAGGATCCCATTATGTGGAGACACTACATATGCTCCACATTAAGAAAAAATAAAATAATTTAAAAAAAAACTGTATTTTCTAAATGAACAAAAAATATATCATAAAATCAATGTATTGGCGTCAACTGAAATGTCATACAGCAACAATACAAAAAACTTTAATTTACTCGCACGTTGTTAGAATAATATGTATACAATTACCATAACTACATATAGAGCCACGAAATGCGAACTTAGTAATATTATTTATTGATTTGGCATTTACTTGGTAGAACTCCATTTTAATAGGGTAATATATCACAGTATTTCAGTTCTACATTTTTTTAAAAAAGTTAAAGGTTGTAGCTATCAACCTTTAACTTTTTAAAAAAACTGTAGAACTGAAATACTGTGATATTTTACCCTATTAGTAATATTAATTCATTGATGATATTTATTAAGCACTAGCGAGTACCCGGCATGCGTTGCAATGCCACTCAAAGAACAGACAAAAAAATTAACAGCTTAACGACCGCATGTTGTTTTTATAAAATTTCGAAATAAAATTTTGCGAAAAATTGTAATTTTACTAAATTCACTATAATTTATAAGTAAATTGAGATATCTTTACAAAAATTCTTAGCTTCCAGATACTTCGCCTATACGCATATATGCGTCCACCGGCTAGCAACCTTTGTTTTTCAAAGACTCAAATACGCGTCCAGCTACAGCTTCTAGCAGTCGTTAAGCTGTTAACGTATCGGCAGTCCACTGCTAGCTGTACTTATTCAGAAACCTTTGCAGGCGTCCGCACAACAACTCAACAAAGTTTTATCGCTATCGGATTGACTGTATAGGAACGCATATGGGTCAAACAAACAAATGAACGTATTGGCAGCCCACTGCTGATTTACAAACCTTTGCGGGAGTGTGCATAGCAACTCTTTAACATTGTATCGCAATCGGTATAGGAACGCATAAGAAACAAACAAATAAACATTCATTTTGATATATTTATATATAGATTTCCTTCCACTATAACAGGGATGGCGAACCTTTTTGTGTCCGCGTGCCAAAAATCCTCAAATGTTATTTGTCAAGCAGTAAAAAAAAATAACAAAATAGAAAAAATAAAAAATGTTTTTTTAAGCGATTGTAGTTTATCTTGGGAAACATTTGAAAATTAATTAAACGGAATGAATTAATAATTCACGGATTATTTAACCAAAAATTTTTTTTTTTTAAATTTTTTTTTTTAACTTGGAAATCGTTCGCGTGCAATCCAAATTTTCAAACGTGCCACCTCGGACACGCGTGCCATAGGTTGGCCATACCTGCCCAATAACCTTTCATAAATTAATTAGTAGTTTCAAATGGTTCTTACTGCCCGACCTATTGTGACTTTTTAAAAAATATTTAAAAGTATTTTGACAGATAAAAAATTGCAACAAAAGAAATGTGCGTGTCTTGACGTTACAGCAAGTAATATAATTTAGTGCCAATGACTTATAAAATATTATTTTTCGTCTGCGAATACACTTTCCCACGACAGAAAGCGACAACGACGACAGCGGCTGGATTGGTCATCTTTTTGTGTCTCTGTCGACTTGCTTTGAGGCGGAGAGCCGAATGAAAAAATAAACAATCTCCATGATGTGGATGCGACTTTTTTGTTTTGTTTCGGGTTCTTCCCCGCCTATGGGGGAGTGCAATGATCACATCGCTATGATTAACCGTACAGAACATTTACGTTTTTGGTCAAACGTTTGGAACGGTGTCGTGGAGAAATTTTCTTGTACAAAACATCTAAGACTTTTTTTCGTTAATTATTAATTTAGATGTTTTTTGAAAGTTATATTATATTGTTTTTAATTTATCAACATATCTAATTAGGTGCAAAATTTATTCCGTGTTTATTTTTATAAAAAAAAAATAACTTTAAATAAAAGTCTCTCGACAAATGCTCGTACATAGAAATTATGTACATGGAGTAGACCAAGGGTGGGGAACCTTTACTTCTTTAAAGGCCACATTCATTTTTCTGATTCGACATAAGGCCGCAGTAAACATTGACTAGAGAATTTTTGGCCAGAAACAGGAATTTACAGTCGGAATATGTCAGGAATTTACATAAATTTACATAATTACAGAATTGGCCAGAAGGTCTCACCAGAGTAGCCAAAAGGCCGCAGGTTCCCCACGCCTGGAGTAGACTGTCGAAATTCAGTCAGATCTAATACGCTTTCATCCTGTAACATCTAATCGTGTGTTACATTAATTTACATCCGAAGACAATCAGTAGCGGATTAAGCACATGAGAGGCCCCCTGGCGCAATGAAATTTGTAGGTCCTGTTTTTCGGAAACCATAAAAACGACAAAACATTAAAATTTGTAAAAAGTATATGGGTTATATAATTTATGCTATTTTTGAGGCTCCTAAGATTTGGAGGTCATAAGCGCTTATAGGATAATCCGCCACTTAAGACAATAATCAATCTCTTTGTTTGTGTAGTTGTTTTAAAGTAAAATTTAAAATATATTTTTCCTGAGCAAACCTTTACAAAACCTACACTAGATACTTTTTTGAGTGCACAGATATTACATATATTTAAGGGAATATTACTTTCAAATATTTTTTTTCGATGTAAACTGCTAAGTTGTCTACAATCGATTTCCTCCGCTTTAGTAAAATATGTAAAAATGATGACTTCACCACACATCGCTTTTGTCCAATAAAAGTGGTTTATGTATTCAAAACCATATGCAATGTGTAGTGTATTAAATAAAAAAATCGGTTCTTTTAAAATTACCGCTGGTAAAACTGTGTAAATAAATATTTTAAAATAACGGTCTTCACCATATTGAAGTGATCCAGCAGCTTCTCTTTTCCGTAGTAGAAAGTACATCAATGTATGAAAGCGCTAGCGTGAAAAAAGCTCAACGAAGTAAGATCGCCGAGCTTTTCATCTGGTCATATTACGCACAGTGGTGTCTGTATTCAGGGCTTTTTTACTAATGTATACAAACAATATTTGATTAACTTTACAAGCTTTTTTATACAGTTAAGTTTTAATACCATATCATTTATTAGAATAATATACTGGTTAGTTAATCAAATCTATTTTTAACAATTTATTAATTTATTTATTTATTCGTCTTTTCACTTCCAAGTTTTTAGAAATCGTTAATAGGTTTGGATGGTATTTAACAATTAAATAATGTTTATTAAAGTCGTATTAATTTGCCGGTCCTACAGCTTACCAGTCGGCGATATTGGACGATCGTTTTATTCTGTTACACGGTTTACGGTCTCAAAGCCGGACACCACGTTAATTAATTTGATTTTTCAATACATTCTATCCATTTTATTAAACACTAGCCAGTTCCCGGCAAGCGTTGCAATTCCACTCAAAGAAAGAAAGTATTTTAATTGTGTTTATTGAAGTGCATGGTTTCTTTTTCTGTATGTTTGCTGCCGATTGTCTATAGTACGACACACGCGCCACCTACTTTAAGTTAATTGTACTCTAATTTCGCGCATATAAAATCATGCGTTGTCAAAATGAACTGTATGGCAGACATACAAACATTGATTTTTATAAATAAGACCTACTGTAAGCTATTTTTTACTATGCCTATAACCTTCCCGGAAGTGCAAGCAGAAAGTTTGTCGAAGTTTTATTGTAATCGGATGAGCGGTGTGGCAACGGATAAAGTACGAGCAAACAAATATTCATTTTTATATATTAGATATGATGTATATTTTTGAAGTGATTGATGTTAACTTTTTAACCACAATCTATTTGATGCTTAAATCAAAGCGTAGCGAGAACAATTACTCGAGTACTAGTTCTTTATCGTATTTTTCTTAATCGTTCCCAAAAAAAAATTCGGCGTGACTGAAAATTGCTTATTTTCTCGGTAAGACGTAACTATACAACATTATCTGGTTCTTATTTTAAGTAGACATACATAGGTTAACAAAAAAACTGTTATTCGTTATTAATTAGAGTATAATTATAGAATAAAACAGCCCTGGACAAATCGAGACGGCCAAGAACGTCACAGATAGCATACGGGGATGCACATGTGCACCGCACACGTGTTGTTCGTCGCGCCCGACGCGCCGGTGCAACAAGATGCATTCTATACTACATACATGCGGGAACGATAAGGGAGGGAAGCGCGTGAGGGTGGATGGTTATTGAAATACAAGAGGTAGGTGCACGATGCAGGCACTTATAATAATGAGTCTCTACAAAATATGCAAAGTACGAAGCATTTTGACATTTTTAAGACACTTATTGAAAAATCGATTGCCAATAAGTTAATACATTTTTCCAAATGCTATAAAAACTATTTTTTTTTAAGAATAATTTTATTTCATTTACTCGCTTGAAACTATCAGTAAATATTAGCTATTTCTCTCCTGCTATGGCCCAGTTGGTTAGAGCTTGCTCTATCGTTCACGCACGTCTGTGTTTGATTCCCGGTAAGATCACAGTGACTTTGATATTTATTCAATTCAAAGGTGTGATCGAAGACTGTGTGTTTGTGATGTCAATTCCTTGATCACAACTTGGAATTGAGTAATTCTCAAATTTATTGTGATTTTACCGGGAATCTAACCCAGACCTGCGTGATCGGTAGAGCAAGCTGTAACTAACTGGGCCACAGCAGGCGCGACACTAGCTACATTAGTAGTCCATATACTCCGAACTAGAAGTTGTCTGGGTTAAAAATACAAAATTGGCACACTTGATTTTAAAAATTATCTTAATTATCTGTAATGAAGTTGAACAAATAATTTCATTCGCAAGTATGCAGTTACTGCCTTTTTAGTTGGCAAGGCAGTTTTGAATACGTATTATGGGAGTATGGCATCTGCCATCATCCTATTTAAAACATGTGGACAGTTTTGGGTGAGCCATTAACCCTGCGGCTTCCAAGAATCGACGAATAAACTAATTTTTTTATTATACAAGCTGTAAACAGAGCTCGTGTTGGCTATATTAAAACTTGGGTCCAATCTAGATTTGATGCTTCGGAGAATTGGAGTACCAGGAAGCTAGTTTTTTTTTATATGTCGAATCGATTATTAATATTCTTCTCAATGGATACTTTTTATGTCACTCTTGTTAAAAAATATTATATTATTTTTTATTCATACAAAAACAATGTTTTCCAAGCTATGACAAAACACAATAACTAAATACATAATATTCTTTAGTACGGTGTACAGATTCTTTCTTAGTGAAACTCTTCGCACAAAAAAAAATCGCTGAAATACTGAAGCACGATAGAAAATACTATGTATTTAAAAAAGACTATGTTCGCTCTCAATATGGACCATATGGCCATTTAGTTATCTCAACAGAAATTTTCTACGATAACTGCATGTTTATCAGTTGCTAAACTTATCTTTTTTCGAAGACAGTATGCTTATAAACGATAGGATATGTCGTTGATAGCTATTTCACCGTATGTTTTCATCAGAACTAGATGAAGGCGTACGCCAAAATAGCTCGAATCCTAGAATATTTTCAATCGATTTATGGATGTTTGTAGAGTCCAACAAATCCCTTCTACTTTCAAAATAGTAAAATAATGGGACGTTGCGAGAGCTGTTAGCTAACCACTAGTTCTGTCCTTACCTCATATTTTTTATCCTTACTCTTTTCGAAAAAAAGCATATGTTGAGCAACTGAGTAACAATCAGTTCTCGTAGAAAATATTCTATTGAAATACTTTTATAAGAAGGCCATATGGTCCACATTGAGAACGGACATATGTAGGTTTAAAAAAAATGTAAAAATGTAAAATCTAACTTTCTAATTGCTATTCTGCACACTTTTGTATATGGGAGGCAATACTTCTTCTTCATCAAAGAATCTGTGAATGACTACTTTAAAGTTATCAACAAAACTATTCATTGCAAGTGACATGTCGTGTGGGTACACCTTTAATAGTGTGCTGGACAGAACAGAATCTTCAAAGGGACCGAATCAAATTTTATAAAGAAAGTCTCGCATTAAAAATGTTTGTTTTTATTATCGTTCTCATGACTTTATTTCTCGTCACGTACCGTCACTGACTTTACTTATGATATGACCACAAGGAACGTTATCAAAACAATGAAAAATGCTTGATTTAAAAACCTTGAATCCAAGATTTTCGAAAATGTAGTCAAGTGAAACATAGATTTAACGTTCTCATTATAACGTATATGAGTGAAATTTCTGCAGTTCGTTTTATTTAGGTTCATTTAATGTCAGCTATTATATATTTTTCCCAAAATTTGCTTGTAAATTTATTTAAAATTCAATATTATACGATGACCATTCAAATGATAACAGCATTAAAAGCTTTTTAAATTATTCTGATGGCGTACGAGTGTATCTTACCAAAGCTTTAAATAAATGTATTGAATTGATTAAGTTTTCTACAAGAAAGACAGAAATATGTACTGAACGTTTTTTTCTTGTTTTTTTTTTCCAATATTAAAAAAAATCATTACCCTAATCTACGTTTTCCTTCTATCAGTATTTTCCTCGTTCAATAAGGGGTATTTTCTGTATAATTAACGATGATGATAATAATTATCATGAATTCATAACATTTGTAATTTGTAAATTTAATTAATTAAAAAAAAGTTTGTTTTTAGATACATATTTAACTACCGATAATTATATAAAATTTTCATGTTTATTTCGACCAGTAAACTTACAAAATGTGCGAAGATGGGTATCTTTCAAACTTAATAAGCTTATCCCTTTCGCCAGCAATGGCTCTAAACTTAATGATACATTTATTTCTTATATAAACACGAAACATTCATTTACTAAGCGTCAGTTCAAGTTCATCCGTGCACTTGAACGCCTGAAGATGCCGAAAGGCGAAACCCGGGTCGTTAGTGACAAAATCTGTGAGAATGTACATAGTTTGAACGATTCAAATTTAATAAGATGCTTTAAATACTATAATAATAAGAATTTAGAAATTTTCAGTAACTTTTACTAAATAAGCCTCTCCGAACATATTTAATATACCAAAGAGTTATTTAAGGTTAAAATCAGTTTGGGTAAATAAGTTAGGCTTTTACAAATAAATTACACTTTGAGGATTTTTTTTCACTACGGCCGTCAAACATTAAAAAGTTCTTTTTATACGGTTTGCTGTGAAAAATTGTATCAAACAAAAAGAAACCTCCCTGCGCAGATAGAGTGCTTTGAAAGACGCCATTTTTTATGTCATATACGCAATCTTTTTTATACATCGCTGCCAACCTAAAAATGACCCAAACCTGTACGCAGCTACGTGTTCGGACGCCAAGGCGAATAAATAAAACCATATCTAGAATAAAAAATCTCTCCTGTAATTTGAGATTGGGACCATAAGCCGTCCAGAAACCATTAGCTCATAGTAGTGCAGTGGTGCTTTAATATTTTTCAACAAAAGGGTCAAAATAAAATTATAATTTGCTTGCCAATTCTATTGTTATTTTTTATTATTTAAATGATTATCTAAGTGGATTTGTTACACGTCTTATTTTTTTTTCACATTAGTGTATTTTTTGTTTGTCATCTTAAAAAATATATTCAATGTTAAATGTATAGCCCATTAGCGAAAGCTATTATGCCATGTATTGTCTTTGTGCTTTACAATAAACAACTAGGTAACTCAAACTTATGTAAATATTAATGACGCGTGTTTTAGTATATCAATTGACTTAAGATGATCTGATGAAATACATATTATATATATAATTTAAAATGAAATTATTGAAAAAATCTTCGGAGTCGGAGTAGTCTTTTTTGTACACGACTCCACAGCAGTGTTCCCTCTAAGCTGTGCGCGTGTGCGCGCGCACACAACAATAGAATAGAGCGTACAAAATTTGCATCAGCTACACGACCACCAGAATAAATTAATTGTCACTATATAGGTTGTTAATTATTGTCATTATAAAAAATTAACCATTTCGTTAAGTAGGTCTAAATATGTTATGTGGCGCACAATTTTTTTAATTCCGTTAAAAGTTGCACAACCAATGTATTTTGCGCACATAACTTACGGAAAATTACAGGGAACATTGCTCCACAGCCCTGCAAAGATTTTTTTTTACTTTTTGAATGTAATACCTTCCCACCATTGACAGTAAAAACATTAAAAGTGATATAAAAATAGCCAGAAAAAATAAAAAAGTCTCAAGATGAAAAATAATCAACATCCAAGTAGCCTTTAAATATATTTTTTGAGATCTTATTTGAAATAGATATTCTTAAAGTGATCTTAATATAACTACTTCATAAACATGAGTTATGAATGCCAAATTCCTAATATTTTTTATATACAAAAACCAGTCCGGCTTGCAATCCAGTATTCAAAATCGTTGTTAGTTAGATTTTTTAAATTCTTAATCGACTAATGAGAAAAATTCATTGATTTTTTTATCCTGTTAATAAAACAGTCAATTTAGTTCAAATAACAAATTAGTAATTCAGTCAAGTGCAACATTTGCAATAGAAATAACAGTATTTTGACATTTGCCAAAAATTGGTAAAAAATAATTAATCTACGTTAAAATCCCCTCATTGAGTAGTTTTAGAAAAAATATTGTCGTACACCACTGACAAACAGATTCTTAGGCTATTGGATATATAAAAGGTTTTGTAAACCGTTAGGTTCCAGTAATTTGATTTTAGGCAGAATAATTTGTTACGATCCGCATAAACATTGGAAATACGAGATGCTGTCTTCTGCCATTTTGACAGTTGGAGAATTAGGTGGGTGAACAGTGAGAAAATTCGAAGACAGATTTGAGATAAGGGTGGAAACGGTCCAAGCAAGAATTTAATTTTCATATTTATATTCAATTTGTATCATCAGTAAAATATCTTAAAATAACGGAACAACAAATTGAGTAACAGTGATAATAAAGATTTAAACTTCCTTTCTGAATCCAAGATTCGTACCCCGATTGAAGAAATATTATTTAAGTCAATTTTACAAGCCAGATATTTAGAGTTTGTATTCAAGGCCACCACACCACATCTTTCATTGATGCTTTCAAAATATTATTAAAAAATATGTAATCAATAATTAATAACGTGTTGTTTTAGCGAAATTTATATTTAAGATATTTTTTATGAGTATACAATTATTTTTAAATACATGCCCGCTCCATGTGTGGAGTATACGGCCTCCTAATAGATTTATCTCGACAGAATTTGTTTACGAGAACTGATTATTACCCAGTTGCTCAACCTCTCATATTTTTCGAAGAGAGTAGCGATCGAAAGAGTACAGCTAGGACAGGACTAGTGGTATGTTAATCGCTCTGACTACGACCCGTTTATTTAGGATTGGGATGTTGGGAGGGAAATAGCTGAATATATAATACTGAATATATAATACCGTCGTACAAAATATATTTATACATGTGTCAGAAATTTTAGTAAAATACTGATTTAATTTAGGAATAACGTTTTTTCTCACTTTAACAAGGGCCTGTGAGCCATTTTCAGTCCACCCACATGCAACTACTAAAAGTTTTAAATGTCAGTTAGAAAGACAATTAATTTTAAAATGAAAATAAATTTATGCATATATATTATGATAAAAGATAAGTAGCTAATATTAGCCGAATTTTTTTTTAATGGAATGTTGTATTTTTGTGGGGTAACCTGTGCAATATATTAGGTTAGTTATAATAAGTGTAGAACGTAAAAATAGACAAAGTGGAGGTGATAGACACATTTGATTAAAATTCCAAGCGTTTTCGTATCTTTTCAATCTCCGGAACACATTTTAGAAATTCAAAATGAGCAAATTCACAAAGCTCGAATTGACCGCTAGTTCCAATTTTTTTTAATATTAGAAAACCCAGTAAATAAAATCTTAATCTTTGTCCTTGAATAGCAATAATAAACGAAGGTCAGTTTGTTTTGTTATTCTAACAGGTGAATGCTATACCTGTAAGGAAAGGTCCGAATCAAATATCAAATTATAGCACCAACAACAATATACTGGCAGGAAACTTTTAAATAATATATATGTATTGTTTGTATACAAATATGACAGTTTTTAAATTAAACAATAGAAAAATAAATAGAACTTAGTTGAATTCTTTGTTTATAAAAAAGAGCTATGTATTTACATGTCTAAGAAATTATTGAGGTCATAAAATATTTAGCATTCCATTGTTTTACGCCAGGCACTGAAAATGCACCTCTTCATTCAGATTTTGATTTATCGTGATTTTTTAAGGTTTTTAAATTTAAAAAAAAATGGTATTACATTTAATGCTAATGCTAATATTTTAAAGCTGAAAGATCAAACAAGAAAAACTCTATGAGAATTTATTGTAAGGCACTCCAGATCAACTCGAGATAAATTGACATCACAAACACCCATGTCTTAGGTCTCAAATTTAAATTGAAAAATCTAAATTTGAACCAACTAGAACACGGCGAGTGGTTTTAAATTGTTAATTATGTTGCCGTCCTACAAAAAAACGGATAATTTCAAGCCCTGCTTGTGGACAACAGGATAGACCAGTGGTGGCGAACCTGCGGTCCGCCGGTTGAGTGTCGCTGGTCTAGATCGTAATAGTTTTGAGAATAGTGCCTCACGAATTGAATCGTGGGGAACAACTTGACTTTCAATTCCATACTGCTATATATTGATAAAAAAAATATGTCGTATATGCCAAGCTACGTTGATCCAACTATAACCAACAGTATCTGAATAGATGAAATGACCATGTAAAGACGGATCACAAAATAATATGTAGGGGACGGTTCCTGGCTATTTTTCATTCGGCAAAAAAGGCATAAAGGGACAATGAGTGGCAGGGTAAGGTAGGCCGCCCCACAATCTTTTATATTGCTTTCAATGGTCAGAGATTGTGATCGGACGTTTATAAGGATATGAAAAAAACCTGTTGAATCATTTTTATTCAACAGGAACACATTCCAGAGTTCTTAGGGGTAAGGTTGTGACACAGCTCAGTTTGACTAAATCTTGGTAAGACTGTTAGTAAATTATTTTTCTCAGTAAAATTTTTGCAGATTGACTTTTTGTTGTATTTCATAAAAAATATTTCAATACTTTTTGAACTGTTTTTATTACGCACACAAAAAAATATTATATACACTAAAGCAGTGTCTGCCAAACTTTTTTACTTCACGGCACACTGGTGAATGGGACTAGTACCGCGGCACACCAAATAAAAATGCTTTGAAAAAGGAAATGTGTCGCATTGACCACTATGTATGAACGTGACAAATATTTGTTTGAATTTGTAGATGTTGAATTTGTTTAAAATTGAAGAAAATTTAAACGAATAGGTATTATTTAAAATTATCATTTTTAAAGCTTCTTTCACCGCGGCACACCGCGGAGACTTCTTGCGGTACAGTAGTGTGCTGCGGTACACAGTTTGGCAGACACTGCACTAAAGATTAAAGAGAAAAAAAAAGATTCGAGTAATTTAAAAAAAATACTTGTGGGACTAACTAACAACCAGACTTCGTAATACGCTTTTTTTCAATTGCACAATATTATATTACAGTGGAATCCCGATCTACCGTTCTCGCATTGTTCGTTTTCCCGCATGGTTCGTTTATTTATTACCGTCCCTTGAGAAACGTATAATCGAGGTTCCACTGTATATGTAATTAACTTTAATATGTTCACCGTCAATGGATGGAGAAAAGACATTATAATATGGTAATTGTCGGGTCCTATGGCGCAGCGGTTAGCGTTGTTGGCTTCCGTGCCGGATCTCACGGGTTCGAGTCATAGAACGAACAGCATTTTTTCGATCGATTTATTGATTTCTGTTCGAAGGCATGGGTGTTTGTGATGTCTTACTTTCCCTCCCGCCCGTCATATTATTTTAATAATTGGGCGTAGCGAGAGCGATTAGTTAACTACTAGTCCTGCCCTAGTCTTATCCTTCTATCCCTACTACTCTCTTTGGAAAAAGACTGAGTAACAAAACAGTTTTCGTGGAAAAACTTATGTTGAGATACCTCTATTAGAAGGCCATATGCTCCACATTGGAAGCGGAGATGGATAAAAAAGTATCAGTAGTAACTTTGCACACCAATGAACTTAAACATGAGTTGATAATACACGCGACGGTATAAACCTTTTGTGATTCACAGTCCTCATCTTAACAGTAATAATAAGCAATTCAAAAGAAAGCAGTCTCCCGAATACTTTTGAAATAAAATCGTTTTTTTATAATTTTACATCGGCAAAAACATGACTTGAGCGTGTTTGATACTGGTTACTTCAAATATTTATTATCTGCGTTTGCCCTCTTCTGTACTATATCATCAATTATTATCACACAACTAAATACGTTTTGCATTTCCTTGAATGTATTATTTATAGAAATATTCGTAACAACCAAATCCATTGTTCGGAGTTCATTAACTTGTGTATTTTTTTGAATCGTTTACAGAAGCCTCAGATGGTCATCCTTGCTCCAAAACCTTCACACATTTCGTCCTGTGTAGAATATTATAATGCGTCCGTCTGTTTTTTGTGTCGTATTATTAATATGACGTCCGGAATACATGTAATTAAACGCCTGTAAAAAAGGATGCGAACCATATGTTTTCAGATTTACTCATTAATCTAACGGCAATCGCATAGGCGTGCGTATTTACTATTTAAGTGGTGTTAAATATATTTTCACCGAGGTACAAAACTTACTTACTTCAATATATATTTTTGAATAGAAACTTTAAGCTGATAACACTTCTCATGGCGAACTTTTTCAACTGTTGTGCTTATATAAGTACGGCATGGATTTGTTTTTTTTATTATATTTCTTCTTTCTCTTCTTTGGCCATATTCGCTCCTTATGTGGAGCATATAGCCGCCACGCAGCACCTCCATGTTTCCCTGTCTCCCGCCAATTGCTTTGCTTTCTTCCATGACATGCCAGCATCCCTCAGTTCCGCCGAGTACATTCTATGGATAGTAGTAGTATTATAATATTTAAATATATTTAAAAAAAAAAATTGACATTGCAGCTAATGTCAATGTGTCAAATATATTTAATTTCAAAGATCATACGAGATAAATTCAATAAGAATATATAATGTAAGTCACTCGAGTTCTACTCAAGGAGAATAATTGATATCACAAACACCCACGTCTTAGATCTTGAAAATATCTCAATTTGATTTAACCTTTTTGGGAATCGAACTCAGACCCGCCTGATCGGAAGAGCAAGCACTACCCAGCTAGACCACAGTGAAACACAATGTTTTCGAACAGAATAATCCGTACACAAATTTTTAAAAGAAAAAAAAATGAAAACTCAGTACACCGATTATTCCGAACGAGATTCTTCCGTATAGAAAAAAATTCGGATGCAGAATATTTCGTACATTTTCAATACAAAATACAATACTTAGTGGAATGGCATTATATTCAAAAAATAAAATACTCGTTTTTACTAATTCCATTTGTATTTAATAGAATCAGTTGATAATGCTAGTCGTGAGCGAAACCAGTTCTGAAACTTTTAAATAAAGTGTAATTAGTAAAAAAGAGATTTTATTTTTTTAACAAAATATATTATTTTATAATAATGTGTAATTTCAAGACTACGAAAATTGGGTTGTTTTATTGAAATTCATTCATTACAAAAAGCATAGTAGCTTTGCATTATAAAATGATAATATTTGAAAGAAATATTTTTAATTGTAAATGGTTTTTAACGTTTATTATAGTAAGGACGCCTTTTATAGATAATATTTAATATTAAACATATTAGGATGTGACAGCATGCTTTCAGTAAAATGTTACCATAGACTTCATATATGCTGGACAGTAAGGCAAAAAATAAACAAGTCGGTACACGTCGACCATATATGTAGAATAGATGATGTATACTAGTATTCCTATACTAGGTATGACGATTTTTTAATATGTGAATATATGACTCTATATGATAATATTTATAAAATACATTATTGTCAAATATTGTGATTAGGGTATCCAACCCCGGATTAATTTTCTGTCTCCGAGATTTTGGGATTGATCATTAAGTAGTTTTGTTTGTTTTTAATAATAGTACATTTCATGCAAAATTGTGAAAAAATTTTCGGCTTGTGTCAACGGCTATTAACTAATATTATTGAGGGGGAGACAACCAGGGCTGACGCCACCATACATGCGAAATAGGCAACCGCCTAGGGCGCAAACCATTAGGGGGCGCATAAATGGAGTATGAAAATTATTTTTATATACTCTAATAATAAGAAAATAACAATATGTTATACTTATTTTATTTTGATGTGTGTATTTTTCGTTGTAATTATGTGTCTTATTCTATATGAATCGAAAAAGAGAGATTAATCTTAAGCGACTAAGTAACAAACAGTTCACAAAGAAAAACTTATTTTAAGATATCGCCATTAGGTGGTCATATGCTCCACATTGGGAGGGGATATGGAAATATTAAAACAATCTCATTATTCTGAATTGTTTGTTTTTTATTATTTAGAAAAAAAATGGGATGATTTGTTAAAAAGGGGCGCGCCAATAACCATTGTCTAGGGCGCCAAATAGCCTCGCTTCGGCACTGAAGACAACAATACATTTATTAACTATTATATGTACAGTAAAAAAGTATATAAATTAAAAATAATTACACCAGAAACGTCACTTTTGACTCTATCGATTTGAATAGACAATTTTTTTCTAAAAGACTCGAAGTTATTAACATTATTCAAGTCCGATTCCACAACCCTAGTTGTAAGGTATGAATGTCTGTTCATTTCCACTTCTAACATTATCCAATGCTAAAAAAGGAGTGTAGCAAGAATGATTGACTAACCACTAGTCCTGTTCTTAGCTTACATATTCCATCTTAGCCTCTACCATTCTTTCATCGTTACGCTGTTCGAAAAATAGAGGTTGGGTGACTGCGTAGCAAGGCTAATAAGCAATTAGACTATGTCACATACTAAATAATTTTGCTTTTATTACGACATGAAATACCAATGCAGACACATTGGCGTCATTTGCAAACGTATGTGCCCTGAAACAAACAATTATCGTATACATCAGCATTACATTTTAAATTCTACCTATCGACCGTGGAAAGGATAAAAGGACGTAACCCACACATAGAAAATTTTACAGGAGGCACAAAAACGTGTTCTGGTGATTTTGGGACATATGCAAATTATGAAATATACGCAACATTGAAGTGCACGGAGACTTCTAAACTGGTGTTTAATTGACATAATCTAATATTAATTTAAAAAATTGTCTAGAAAAAACCTTTTTTTCAGTCTTTTGTCTTGGTTTAAATTTTCACAAGCTCATCTTTTTTTCAAACTTAAAAGCTAAATTTAGATACTAATTCGGCATTTGCAGCTTTACATTCTTTTGATAGAACGTGTATCAAGTTTGATACATTGTGGTTAGTTATCGAAAAAAGCTGTTTTGAATAAGCTGTGGGTTACGTCCTTTTTCCTTTCCACAGTCGATATGTACTTAAATATTGAATCATTGTATTTTTACATCAATCGAAATGTATTCAGTTAGAATAAGACATAAAAAATAGTTGAGTACCTATTACCATGACCTGTATTGACCTCGAGCTGGTTCTCGACTCTAAGATCGCCCACTCTTCTTCAGGGGCGGCTGGCAGAGTGACACACCTTGGAATAAGGAGTAATTTTAAGAGCGAAATGGTCATATTACATGATTTGTTTAAATAATTATCCCATTACTGGGATAGTATAATTCTTTTTTTTAGCAACACAGCGACCAAAAGCTCCAATTTTGAGACATGTGCAAATTCCGTAAGTAATTTTAGGATATTTTCTCTTCGAGCTATTGTATTTTATTATTTCATCTTATGTAATATCAAGTCTACGTCAATATTCGACGAATAAAAAAAAGCTTAATATTTGTTTCTACAATAATAAAACGTATGTGTATTTTAAAGTTACTGTCATTGGAGTATTTGCATTAAACAATTTATAACTAAATATTGCTCACTTTTAGGGTGTTCACTGTCAATACTTGGTGGAAAGGCATTATATTAGTAAAAACACAATATTCCTTTGTACTTCATTCTACTTTATTTAAGCGGGGAAAAATAGGAAACTATCATTAAGCCTATTCACTCTATTAATGTCATTATTTTCATTGTATCACTTTGTCAAAGAATTCCCAAATTTTAATTATGTTTGTAATTACTTTCAATCCCCATTCTAAATTTATTAATCTGAGATGACTTTTTAATTATATGTTAGATGTGTTAAACATTTTAATTTTGTGCTATTTTAGAATCACTTTTAATGTAATTGGTATTTTCTTTTCAATGCCAATTGTTGTTTATAACTGTTCATTTTTGTATAAATAGCATTGTTAAATTATATTTCTTATCAGTTGACGATGCTCGTAATGAGCGAAACCGGTCCTGACATATTAAATAAAGTGGAATGAAGTACAAAGGAATATTGTGTTTTTACTAACTAAATATTGCTTTTTGCTTTCATGATAAACAAAGAGTCTCTCTGCTTTAATCTAAATCAAAATGCTTTCAATACCAAAAAATTTTACGTCTGACATTGTCTGTTTTTATCCATATCCTCTCCCAATGTGGAGTATATTCTCTTCCTAATGGAGGTATCTCAACATAAGTTTTTTTCTAAAAGAACATTTTGTTACTCAACCTCTATATTTTCAAAGAGAGTAATATGTATAGAAGGATAAGGCTAGAACATGACTATTGGTTAACTAATTGCACTCCCTTCCACCCCATAGTGAACATTTTTTTATTATTATTTTTGGTATTGAAAAAAAGTTTTACACCATAAATTAAATGACATTTGAAATTTTACATAAAAGTATTTTTTTATATACATCGATCAGATATTAGTCATCGTATTTTACTTACATACCAAGTCTTAGATTAAGAAGTGCTCTATCCGAATATCTATATTATAAGTCACTCTACACTAGCGATCAGATGGGTCTAGTTCAGTGATACTCAACCTGCGGCCCATTCAGATTTTATGTGAGTCCCAAAACAATCATTGTCTTCAGTGCTTTTTTAAACATCTGGTATTGTTTGCAAAAAAAATACGTTTAAGTATTTTGAAAACATTAGTAAATTGAAAACGTTTTCTACTTAAATTGATGTTATGTCACTATATTATATGGCATATTTGCTGCGGTCCAGTAATGTAACAAAAGTAGGCATGCGGCCCAGACGAAAAAAAGGTTGCGTATCGCTGGTCTAGTTTTAAGTGCCAGGAAGGTAAATATAAAATCAACACTCTTTCGACTTAATATTAAAAAGTATCTTAGATTTGAATGGAATCAAAAACTTTTATCAAATATATCTGACTTATTATATAATTCTGTAGATGATTGGTGTGCTTAAAAAATAAATTTATTCGCGTACTGTAAAATATACACCTAATTATTTTCCAATCCGGCCCATTGACTAGTTGGCCCGTACCCCGGGGCCGGCCCCTTTGGTCCATTCAATGCAAATACTGGACAGCGCCCTCCGCGGCATCAAAAAACGTGTCAATATTGCATGCTCCATGATGTTACTGTGCAGAGAGACATGGACAACTTCCACCACTATCCGCTAAACTTAGCCGATTGCAGCTTTGATAAATAATTTATTTAAGTGATACATTTATTTCTTACATAAACTCGATACATTCATTTACTAAGCGTAAGTTCAAGTTCATCCGTGTACTTAAACCAGGGCTGTGGAGTCAGAGTCGGATTCGGAGTCGTGAAAAATGAGCGGCTCAATTTTTTTTGAAAAGTATTTTTAATGATGTGTATTTAAACAAAATAATCAAAAGTGTTAACATTTCATGCTTGGCTGACTAAAGATGATCTGATGGTATACATATATATAAATCAAAATGAAATTATTGAAAAATTTCCTCGGATAATTAACTTAATTATTTTAAAGCCTGAGTCAGAGTCGTCTTTTTTCCACGCGACTCCACAGCCCTGACTTAAACGCCTAAAGATACCGTTTTTTTCTACGAAAACTGTTTATTACTCAGTCACTCAACCTTTCTTATCCAAAGAGAGTAGTAGAAATACGAGGATAAGGCTAGGACAAGACTAGTAGTCAGTTAATCGATTATTTGTCGCCAAAAATTATTGCTATAACTGTATTTTTGTCGAGGTTCTGATTTAAAAATA
Source organism: Himalopsyche anomala (assembly GCA_031772345.1). Taxonomy (NCBI): domain Eukaryota; kingdom Metazoa; phylum Arthropoda; class Insecta; order Trichoptera; family Rhyacophilidae; genus Himalopsyche; species Himalopsyche anomala. The sequence goes on along the minus strand of CM062837.1, from coordinate 20,166,128 downwards.
ACCAGAATCGTTGATATGATGGCATGTTTTTAAACAACAAATGGTAGTTTATATAATTGACAATAGTAGGATAAAGTGGAAGAATGCATATCAGCAAAAACATAACACACCTTTTTTGAAACATTATTATAATTTTATAAAAAATATCAAAAAATGAAGCATAATTTATTGTGTTCGTGAAATTGAATAATAAAAACATTAATGAAGAATTTAATGTAATTTTTCATGTTTTTTTTGTTCTCGACGTCAAAGTGATATCGAAACACATGAAACCTATTTCTTTATTTTGGTTTTTATTTGTAAAAAGTAGATACTTCTTAATAGAGCTTGTTATTAAATTCATTTTGTAAATTCAAAATAGGCCCAATTAATAATAATAAAATGAAAAAATGAGTATATAGAATTGTTCCATATGACATACTCACTTTTTCAAATATATTCTTTATTTAAATGTCACATTCATATAAAATTTCTTTTTTAAAGATGTATTTTTTTATTTTTTAATCACACTACAATACAAGCTAAACGAAATTAAAGAAAGAGCATCGTTCACCTTTCTTGGGACATATTATAAAAACACAAGACATGTATGGATACAAGACATAATAAGTTGTTCTCCATTGTAATACAAATGTACATAGCTTTATTCAATAAAAAAAAATAGATTTCATTTTTTATACGAGTTACATACAAGGAAGCTTTGTATTTCTTGAAAATATTTTTCAATCATGTATCTGTGTTAAGTTAGGGGTAAATATTATTTAATTGATTGTACTTTATTTTAATCAATATAATATAGATGTCTTAATAATATTTTCGACAGCAGTTAGGTAGTTTGTGGTTATTTATTTTAATTGATAAACTTGTTATTATACTGGTTGTGTTACTGATTGTGCCACGTGCTGAGCCTCGTTGATAAGTATCACCATGAATTGCTTCTTTATATATCGACTGATGAAAGAAAAAAAACGTTATCCACAGTTCTTTCAAAATATTTTTTTTGATGTATACAACTTGATACACATTCTATCAAAAGGATTTAGGCTGAAAATGCCAATTTAGTATTTAAATTTAGCTTAGCTAAAAGGCCCCGTAATTTTTTTTGAATATATTAAATTAATATCGGAGACTATCGTCGGGTACTATCCATAGGATGTACTCGGCGGAACTGAGGGATACTGGCATGTCATGGGAGGAAGCAAAGCAATTGGCGGGAGGCAGGGCAACATGGAGGTGCCGCGAGGCGGCCATATGCTCCATATAGGGAGCGAATATGGTCAAGGAAGAAGAATAATTTCAATTAAAAACCAGTGTACTAGTCTCCATGCACTTAAGTTGTGTATATGTCATAATTTGTTCAAAATCAGATCAGTGTGTCACTTAAACTATTTGTAAAATAATTATGAAAACCAATGATTTTTTTATATTTGATCCATGACTAAGTTCTGTTGAAACATTAACAAACGATATATATATATATATAATTGTCTTAATTTCCTTGTCAACCTTTAACGCAGCACATCCACACACACCCTCTCTCCGTCGACTCATACACAGAGAGATATTGCGTATATAAATGTAAGTGTTGAGGAAAATATTCATGTACAACATACATACACACTTTCTCTACATGCGCATCGTTAAAAATAAGCAAACGCTGACAGGTGGCACTGCCACTTGGTATTTTTTAATACAACACATTTAATCAATATTGTACTAATTTACATGTAATATAGTAAAATTTCATAATTTATCAATTTTTCTCCCATTATTTGTTACCGTTTTGTTTTTGACATACTGATTTAGTGTGAAGTGTTACCAATTACCCATTGTAAGCTAATACCTTTATTACAATTTGGCAAAAGAGTTCAAATAAAGTAAAATAAAATGGCCAATTTCGATCGCAATACCCCCTAGTAAATCAATACCGGCAATTTTATGTATCATGTAAAATATATCATAATCATCAGTGTCGGCGCGAGGTTATTTGGCGCCGTAAACAACCATAAAATCGTGTAGAATTTTGGAATTCGAGATTGAGAAATTTTAGCTCGGCTATGTTGAAATCTTACGAATTTCCGGATTCCCTTTAGTGAAAAAAAGCTTTCGCGGGGATTTTGCAGAATAAATTAGTCGCTGCCCGAGTTCAAAAACTCGGGAATTTAATTTTGTTACACTCACCATAAAGAACAGTACTTTAGTAATCGCAATTTTTAAAAATTTTCGACTTATTACTTGAAGCTTACTGCATAATTATTTTAAATTATTAACGAATATAACAAAAAAATACTCCTCCATTTATGTGCCCTTGGCAGTTGCTTATTTTGCCTGTATTGTGGCGCCGGCTCTGATAATTTATCATAAACAGGTGATTTTCATAAATAACTAATTTTCATTGCTGTCCGGTATTTTTGCAGTTTTAAAACCGGTATTTCAGTATTGAAAAAACAAAAATAATACCGGTAATCTAGGACCTAGATTCTAGGTAATAGAGATACCGGCATTGCAATCTCTATTGTGCAGTATGATGGTATTGATGACGCAGTTTCATTTTATATTTCAAATTTTACGCCTTTGGCGGTACAAACGTATTATTTTTTAAATTTAATTATAAGGTGACAGAATTAAAAAAGTGCAATTATTGATATATCAATTATTAAAATTGACCTCCCCACATTTTGAGTATAATTTCATCTGAATATTTTGAATAAATTATTATGTTTCTGAATGATATTTGCGTTGGCTGGTACACGTTTTGTTGTTTCATTTGCACATTGGACATTTTATGAAGGCTATAATTAGCGACTGTTTGTCTTCAATGGCATAATAATAACATATGTGTCTTGATTTATATGTAAATTTGTAGCGCTACACACAAACTACCTCTCACTGTCAGCGCATGCGCGTGAGTGATTTTATACATACACTCTATATTTCCAGGAGTGAGCTGGAGAGGGCACGGAGGGGCTCGCGCGAGCCCTTTGTTAAATTTTGCTAAGGCTGGCGAGCCCCTTGTCAATTTAAAAGAAAACAATATTCTCAGATCAAATTAGTACATAACTGCAATTTCTGACTTATATATTATCTATGACAGCTTCAGTATACACGGTAGTAGATTTTTAGCCATTTAGATTCATACGTTTACGGTAAATTATATTCTTAAATATTATAAGTGTATTAAGTAACAATCGATTGCTTATTTAAGTATTGCATATAATTGCATAGAATTGATAAAAAAATTCTCTACTTCCCCAGAACACCGAAAATTCCTTTGAAATTAAGTGAGCCCTTTGTTAACGTATTGGCAGCACACCGCTGTTTTTCTACTGGGCAAACGCTGACAGACAGAGTATAAGTAAGTGAATTTTAAAGCATGAGACAAACATACACACACACACACTCTTCCTCTCTTTAGCAAAGTTCGCACCGAGCGTATTGGGCAAATGCTTGCAGTTAGCGCTGCTACGGTGTTATTTTATAGCTTGCTTATTGTTTTGAAATCCTATTTTTTTTGTCAGTTCCATGGTGCAACGGTCACGGTCGTTGGTTTTAAGTTATGTGGGTGTTCGTGGAACACCAATTCAGATTCTGCGGAACACCAGTGCTCCGTGGAACATACATAGTTTGGGAAACCCTGCAATTTAACATACAATAAAGTTGAAATATAGCTATAAAAAAAACACTGAAACCCCTTATTCATTAGCAGACTTAACTTTTTCAAAGGATTGAGTTATAAAAAAAGAAAGTATTCATGTACAGAATAATTCTAGAATCTGTCGATTCGACACATTTTGTAATTAAGATAAAAAAAGGAGTTGACAATTATTTTGGAATTTTAAGTTAAGTTAAGTTGACACTTTTTTCGCCTGCATTTAAGGAAACAATGGTAAGTGATCAATCCCAAGATCCCGAATGCCAGAACCTTGAAATAAATTTGAATCCCAAAATCCTGGATCAAAAAAAGGTGAAGTATTGAATGTCTTAATAAGCGTGTGTCTGCGAGGCTTAACGTTTACATACACCATGAATTCAGGGCCGGCGCTGCCATACAGGTGAAATAGGCAATCGCCTAGGGCGCAAATCATTGAGGGGCGCATAAATTGAGTAATCAAATTCTTTTATATTCTAATAACAAATAATAGTTTATACTTGTATCTGTTCGTTATAATTATGTCTTCTTCTTCTTCTTTGGCCATGTTCGCTCCCTATGTGGAGCATATGGCCGCCACGCGGCACCTCCATGTTTCCCTGTCTCCTGCCAATTGCTTTGCATCCTCCCATGACATGCTAGCATCCCTCAGTTCCGCCGAGTACATCCTATGGATAGATAATTATGTATCGTATTCTATATACTTCGAAAAAGGTAGGTTGAGCGACTGACTAACAAACAGTTCTCGTAAAAAACTTCTTTTGAGATACCACCATTAGGAGGCCATATGATTCAAATTGAGAACGGACATGCATGTAAAAAAATATTCCACAGTTTGTTAAAAAGGGGGCGCACCAATAACCGTTGCCTAGAGCGCCAAATAACCTCGCGCCGGTACTGACCATCATGTGACGTGATCTAAAGGGGAAAATTACCCTAAAACTAATATTGATATAATAACCAAAGATAGTGAGCGAGCTATATGCTTTTAACAGTGGCATCAGTAATAATTGCAGTTGGGGAACCTGATCAATATGAAACATTTGATAACGTTTTTTTTAAACGTAAATATTATATAATTACATCGGTAAATAGCTGTATGAAGAACTGAAAAAAAAATACCGAAAGGGAAACTTTCGAAAGTGAAATCGTATTGATAATTATTTTTATGTAAATTTAAAAATAACAACTAATATTTTTTTTTTTTTTAGTACACAACTTCACATGCTCTCAAACTTTTGACGATTTTGAAAAATATTATTTTTCTCACTAACTGCTTTTTATGAGCAATTTCAATTTAATAACAATTTAAACTACCCATTAGTGGAAATATTAACGTGTGATATAACATGAAAACACATTTTTTAGTTGTTATTAATTTATTTTAAGACCAATGGTGGAAATAATTGATAATTTCTGCATCGTAAAATTTAAGATAAGTACAAAAGTATATTAAAGAAATTACGATTGAATGAATCGTATGAATATTTTATTTCAGTCCAATCCAACTGAATTATTCCAGACAAAGAATTGTTTTACTAACTATCAGTGACGTTATTAGGCTATGTGCCGCCCTTAGACACAATTTAAAATAACGCTCTTACTATTTATTGCCATCGGTAGAAGAAGATTTTCAAAGAAGATTTTCGCGATAAAAATAAGTATTAAAAATAAAAATAATAAAACATTTTTATTACTTTTCCCACATAAAATTTATTTGATCAGGACCAGTTTCGCTCATCGCGAGTATTATCAACCGATAAGAAAAATATATAAACAGTTCTATTTATACAAATTAAATTGAAATAAAAGGTGTAAGCAATTATTAACAATGAAAAGGATTTACAAATTTCATTATAATTACACAAAATTAAAATGCTTAACACCTATAATAACATGCAATTAAAAAATCATCAAGGTCTAATAAATATAAGTGGCAAATGATGTCAATTATAAACCCAATTAAAATTTGGGATTTTTTTTAAGCAAAGTTAAACTCTACATTACAAAGTAAATAACTTAATGATGATTTTGTGTATTTACACCTTTTATTTCAATTTAATTTGTATAAATAGCACTGTTTATATATTTTTCTTATCAGTTGATAATGCTCGCGATGAGCGAAACCAGTCCTGATCAAATAAATTGTATGTGGAAAAAGTACTAAAAATGTTTAATATTTTTATTATAATGCCATTCCACCAAATATTGACAGAGAAAAATAAGTATTTATCCATCGGTCATAATATTATTAGTATTGAAGATATATTTTTCGGCATTTTTGTAATCATTTGCCGCTCTCTTGGACTTGCCACCCCTAGGCAAATGCCTGCTTGCCTATGCCCACGGGACGTCCCTGCAAACTATTGTCATTACGGTGTCGATATGCGAACTTAAATTTAAAATTTTCTCCGCACCATTTTGTCCGGTCCACCCAGTTGAAGAAGCTCTCCATCCCGAGGCGACGAAACGATATAACAATCATCGAGTGGTTCGATCCTCTTTGTACAAAACGTCGCCAATTGCCATCATTATAATAATGGCATTACCGAAATGTCGCAACGTCACAAGTGTTGCCATTGTGCGCCGACAATTTGCATTATCAAATAATGAACAAAATGACATTATTGTCAAAATATTTGTCGAGCCTGACAATGGTCGTTTACTTTCAAGTGTTTATTTTCTGCATTCAGTCTTTAAATTTATGTCTCCCGGTTTTTTTTCTACGCTTCTGGGCACAGGGCAATTCATTCCATGCATCATGACGGGCTGTACGCCGTACAATATAAATACTTGCGATTCCAACAAAAGGTTTTTCAGCGACATTATACAATACAAACGAAGTATTATCAAGGAGACAAGACGGTATTATATCATTGTAGGAAGTGGGTTAAACAAAAAAAATAATATTCTAATATATTGAATGTATTTAAAAACAATACAGACTTTTTTTTAGGTTCAATTTACTGTCACAAAAAGATTACAATCAGGTAGGGAACGTAAATTTAAATATTTCTAATTTGAATATTATATTCAGATCCTTTTGATAATAGTGATATCAAATATTTGATAATTTATTTGTTCATTTTTTTTTTACCATGTCCGCTCTCAATGTGAAGCATATGGACTTCTAATGAAGTTTTCAGCAGAAGTACTTGTTACTCAGTTGCTCAACATCTCTTTTTCCTAAGAGAAAAGGAATATAGGACTAGGACAGGACTAGTGTTTTGCTTTTTTTGGGATAGGGTGGGGGCGGGGGAGATGGGAATTTAACACATCACATACATTCATGTATTCGAACAGAAATTCATAAATCGATTGAATGATTTATAAAACCATCCGTCATGGGATTTGAGCTCGTATCCTCCGTAACCGAAGCCAACGACGTTGACCACACGACTACGCAGGCAGAATTTTTATATGAATATATGTAAAATTAAATTGTTCAGCATCTGATTGTATCTTTATATAACGACTTTTGAAAGTCAAAAGAACGTAAGCAATAATTTTTTCAAAAAAGGTTTTTTTTGATAATCACCATTGTGTACAACTTATGATCATGTGAAAGGACTTACACAAAGGCTTTTCTTAAATAACTTATTAAATGAAATTAGATTGTGTTAATAAAACACCAGTTTACAAATCTTCGTGCCTTTCATAGTTGTGCCTATTTAATATTTTGAATTAAACACAAAATCATCTAAAAACATTTTTTATTCCTCCTTTAATTAAAAGCAATCTGTGTGTTAAGTCCTCTTGCCTTTCTACAAATGATTATTTACTTATGCAAAAAATAAAATCCTCGAATTAATGAAGCATTCCTTGTTTGAAATCTATATAACTTTGACGAAGATAAAATATATATTATTTAATTGACTAGCTCTGGCTAATATTTTTAGGTCATACGGAGAAGACATTGAAGAATGGACAATTGTCGATAAAATTTGCTTTGACATAATTGATCTTATCTGCGCTGGTGTCTTTTTACCAGTGATTCACTATCGTTTATGAAATAAAACTTTTAAATTATATATTTTTATTGCATTACATTTCTTAACTTTTTTACGATATACAGATAGTAGTAGATCAAAGCACATAGAAACTGTTTCAATGCAAGTATCACCAAACTTTTTGTAGGGTACGACTTACAGAGATGGTGTGTCACATCATATTTTTATTTTGAATGTTTGATCTTTGCATTCTTTTGGTGACATCCACGTAAAACCAGAGCTAATTGTTATAAAACTCTATGTGATTAATTTATTAAAGAAACAGGAGTTCTAGAGACCTGCTCATTGTAACTTCCTCTATGTGGCAGTGGCGTACGGTGTATATTGATGAAAGGTGTGCTGTATATCAAAAAAAAATATTTTAAATTTATTTTAAATGATTATTTATACATCAATACGATTCTTTGTTTTTGAGACATGGATTTGTCAATGATTAGGTTGCCGTAAAATATGCTATTCTGCTGAGATGGTCTGTTTTACGTAAGCAGTTCGGGCTGTTCGCCCTTGCGGTCGTAACTCCGGTCGCCTTACATGCACACACACTACCGTCTAAAAATGTAGTTTTAATATATAGATTCATGTTCTAGAGTTCTATGGTGTGCGGCGGACGCCTAGCACGCCCTAAATGTACACCCTTGCTATGTGGCCGATACCACAATCGTTTTTTTATCATATAGTATGTTTATCGTGTCGAATATATGAGGCACCACTTGCAAGGGCTATAATATAATTATTCAGATATGAGCTTTGATTTATGAATCTCTTTTTACAATTATTTCTCTTTGAATGACCTTAGTTTCGTTTCTTATATTGCCTCAGCTTTAGCTTTAATGTCACGTATTGTATGTTTTTTTATTATGAATTAACTGCAATAATTTTATCTAAATAAATAAGCAAAAAGTTTAATAAGGTTTGGTTGAATCTATGCTAAAATTGGTTCATTGATCAAACTTTTAAAATGGTTGAACCTTCTGTATTCGTGAAGTATATAATCATCCTTTGTCAGTATTGAACACATAAACGAAGTTGAGCATCTCAGACGTTCACGATGAGAGCTTGAATCAAGATAAAATCAAATGCATTCAGTTATTTTTTTCATACGTGAAGCTATAGTACTATTTCATATCGAGCTCAACTTAGATAAATCCAGAAAAAGTTAAAATCTTTCAGATATCTCCAGTTACAACAGTTAAGAAGTTAATCAACACCATCATCTTGATAATTTTATTGTGCATCTAGCTTAATACCAAGATTACTAGAAAATTTAGATTCTAATTTTAATAAACGAAGATTAAATATGACGAAGCGAGTTAAAAGTATTTAATGCTGATCTTCTATCACAATATCATACTTATCAAGGTTATTTTAAATTATGTCTATCTTAACACTAAGATTTCAGCAAGAATTTTTATTAAAATTTTAACAATCAAGACTCAAAAATCTAGTACGGAAGTACGCGGTGGGCTTAAAACAGTGACATTAAAATTGTATTACACACAAATTGACAGTTTCTTAGTGACAGTTAAAGTATTTATCATTCCGTTGGTAAGATTTAAATTGTTTTTGTAGACAAATTTTATAATCTATTAGCCGGTTCCCGGCAAGCGTTGCAATGCCACTCAAAGAAATAAAGTGTTTTAATTGTGTTTATTGAAGTGCATGTTTTCTTTTCCTGTCTGTTTGAAGTTTGACGTTTGCTGCCGATTGTCTATGATACTACACACGCGCCACCTGCTGTAAGATAATTGTACTCTAACCTTTGCGCAAGCACAATCATACGTTGTCAAAATGAACTGTATGGCAGACATACAAACATTGATTTTTATTTATAAGACCTACTGTAGGTTAATTTAAATATGCCTTCCTGAAATTGCAAGCAAAAAGTTTTTCAAAGTTTTATTTCAATCGGATGAGTGGTGTGGATACGCACAAATTACGAACAAACAAACATTATTTTTTATATATTAGATAGGCGTTTTTGAGTTAGTCGTCTAGTGTAGTTTAGTTTCTCGTCTCTTTGCATTGATGCTTTTTTAGACATTTCAAACATTTTATGTGGCATGACAAAAAACGTTAAGCCATAACAATTGTTGTTTATCGGAACTGTTTCATCTTCATATTTTATACGAAATATGTTGTGTTGAATTCTGTTTTGTAGATTGCACACTTTAAAACTTTTAACAATAATGGGCCTGCCAAATGAATGATCACTCTGTTCCTGATAGATATAGTGAGAAAAAAATCAAGCCGAAGGAGCAGAACAAATTTGGACCTGTTTATATAACGGTTCGCTGTTCGAGTCCCGTCCGTTGATTGACAACGGGGCCACTCTGAACATTTATTGATTCTTATTGCAAAGGGTGAGCGTGTTCTTTAGCCGATAGTTTGAGCTACAGTAAAACTTATATAGATAAAAATTGACAAAAAGGATCAATACAATTTGACAGTCGTTTTAGAATACATCGCCTTAATTTAGGTATACTGCTATATTTTAAAAGAGCTCTTTTTTCTACTAAGTTATTTTTTTAATACGGATTAGAACGAAGCTCGCTCATCACAAACATGTCAACTGATGTTATGGTCGAAACCGTTCTAAATCTCTATGAAAAGTGTGTGAAATCAGTACAAAAAAATGTGCTATTTCCACAAAGAATTGACAGTGAAAAACCGAAAAAAAACATATTCATATTAAAGCTTTCATTAAGTTAACAGAGTTGTATTTTTTTTTTTTAGTTTACCATAAATAAATTCTAATGAATTATATTTGTAATTAAAAGATTAAGCTAAATAATTTGGCATTAAATTTTTTATCTACTCCCAATGTAGAGCATATGGCCTTCTTTCTAATGGAGGTATCTCAACAGAGTAATAAGTAGTTCACGTAGAAACACTTATGTTCACAAAAAATCGATTATGAGTCTATATGACCCACACGGGGAGCGGGTATGGTAAAATCAAGATTACAATAATATATATTTTTTAATCCATGTCCGCTCTCAATGTGGAGCATATGGCCTCCTAATAGAGGTATTTCAACATATTTTTCTACGAAAACTGTTTGTTACACAGTCGCTCAACTTTTCTTATTCAAAGAGAGTAGTAGGGTTATAAGGATAAGGCTAGGACAGAACTAGTGGTTAGCTAATCGCTCTCGCTACACCCAATTATTTAAAAATCGGAAAGGGTGAGAGAGATTTTTTAGACATCACAAACACCTATGCCTTCCAACAGAAATCGATAAATCGGTCGAAAAAGTTTGGCTGTTCGTACTGACTCGAACCCGTGAAGTCCGGCACGGAAGCCTACACCGCTAACCGCTGCACCATCCATAGGACTTTTATATTTATGTGATCAGTTAAAATTTTTATTATAATATATTATATAGTCAACTGTAAACTGAAAATATGTAAATATTTTCTCTTAATCAATATAGTTTGCCGATGCTAAAACCACAGCCATCGAACGGTAACTTTTAAAAGTTATCAAAAACATTGACTTTATACTAATTTGAGTTTTTTAGTCATCCGTCACTTTTGATTATCTCCATTTATCTTACATATATTGTATGGTAAAAAATAGTTTACCACATGGCTTATGTCCGTGTATAGATTTTGAAAGCGAAACCAGGATCAACAGTGTCTAGTCCTAGTGCCTAGTAACTCAGGGGTCCAAAACTTTTGGTAAAAAATCGAAAGTTTTTAAAAATATAATAAAAACTTCAAATTATAAATAAAATTAATAAACCTTCCATAGTCTGTTTGATAAAATTACGCCGTACACATTTTTAAATAAATTTGATAAAATTATTATATAAAAAAATATTTCATGTGTATCAGTTATTTTTAGGTCTAAAAATGAGTAGTCATTTCAATTCACTGTTTCAAATGTTGGAATAAAAATATGTTAAAAACGCTAGACAAATATTGTCTTTCTGTATACTATTTTATGGGACACTTATTTTGTTGTTTCAACTAAATTATATTATAATATTTCACAAGAGATTGATAATACTTATTTGCAACTAAATGCATTTTTTTATATTAAAATAATTATTTGAATTAAACGTAATTCCAATACGCCAATTATTTTAAAATTGGAAAATCGTGATAGGTAAACTTGATGAAATACGTATAAGTTACTCTAGATCAACTCGAGGAGGAAAGACATAACAAATATTCATGGCTAAAATTTTAAATTTAACACCCAAACTAGGTATTAACTTTACTGTCATTTGAGTTCAGACACACCCAGGGTTGCCAGACGTCCTTGATTGAGCGAGACCGTCCCGAGTTCAATAGACAAATCCCAAATATTGCATTGAAAATCCCGACTTAAGAAGATGTATGCATGTTTAAAAATCTTTGAAATAGTGAATGTCCCAATCTGTGATTTTGTAAATCTGGCAATCCTGGACCCACCTGTACAAAACTTTCTAAGAGATTTGGCGCATTCGAACAACTAATTTGAATATAACTTAATGTTTGGATTTAATATCATGCAATAATTTGTTTGATCAAATGACAGCGTATGTATTATTAATAATTCAGCATCCTGCATGTTTATAACCCCTGATGTTTACAGGTCCAACCACATATGGTCCAAACAAAATATTCCTCCCTTTACATCTCGACTACTAAAGTAAACATGTGTTTGCCCTTGGACCGGGGCTTCGACAAATCTAGAGCATCTTGCAGGACTCAATAAGACATGGGGATGCGATGCGTTGTTGCGGTATTTATTAATTAACTTGGTCGAATACACTTCTTTTGAAGTCTTGTTTTGCCCCACCGCCGCCCGATATTTGTATGCAGTTAATATTTCCCGACCACCTATAATAATGCAATGATGATCAAGAAAAAAATGAATTTACTAAATTTGATTCATATGAAATGCCTGCAATTTTTTTACCTTTACCGTAAATGTGCACAGTTTTGATTTCGACGTTTTCTAATATTCATTACTTATGTACCATTAATTACTTAAGAGAACTTCAGTTTCAGCCCAGTATGCTATAGTATGGTAACTTTGTGGAAATTCATTTTAATGTAAGATTTAAAATCAGTTTCAGTCCTGTATGCTGTTAATATAAGATTTAAAATAACTTAGATTATTCCACATATTATGGTGCTACAAACTATGACACGTTTTCGCCTCTTTCAGATGCATTCTCAGACAATCTTACTTTCACAATGTTTAAGTACGAATGATTTTAACTTTACTTTTCTGACATATCATAAAAATAAAAACTAGAAGAAAGGAGGGGTATAGAAAAACAAACAAACAATAATGATACTACAAAGAAATTTACCTTAGAATATGATTAACTAATGAATTGAATGAAATACCTGTCACAGTTTGTAGCACCACAATACGTAAAATAATCTAAGTTATTTTTAATCTTACATTAAAATGAACTTCTACAAAGTTCTTTCGTTTCCTTAGATAAGTTAGTTTACGGTCAATCCAAACTCTTCATTCTTGCAGTTTAAGGTAGCTTAATATATTTTTCAGTTATTGATATAAATTAGTTAACAGTAACGTACTGTAACATTCGATGGTTTTTTTTATAAGTTTTGTGTAAAATTTAAAAAGAATGATAAAATAAAACCTGCCCCTTCCTCGGAACACCGTGATTAGTAACTAGAGTTTCCAAACTAATTCAGTGGTTTCCAACCTTTATGTTACTGCGCCTCCCTTTGAAGAAAAAATATCTTCGCGCCTCCCCATCCTTTATTTCACAATATGCAATACATAATGATCAATCGATTGTTGCTTAACAAACTTTTTATATGTAACAATATGCAATTCACCGAAAACTCATCAATCTAAATGGCTGAAATGTACTACTGTGTATACTGGAGCTGTTGTAGATAATATCATAAATACGTCAGAAATTTCTGTTATACACTAATTTGATCTGACAATATTTTTTTCTCTTCAATTCACAATGGGCTCGCCGGTCTTAGTTAAATTTAACAAGAGGCACCGCTGCGTATCACCGTGAGTAGAGACTAGCTCTGAAATTGAACGTGTCCCATGTACACGTATTTGCAACTCACCACTGAGTATGCCAGGTACAGACTTGCGATATTACAAGCACGAATGACTCATTTTCATTACTTATTTAAACAGTGTTATTTATCAATTTTATAATAATTCACTTGGGGCTCCATTATAATAGTTGGAATAATTCACAGCTGTTATATTATTATGTATTGTCCAACACATGCCTTCCCACGTATTCCTTGTTTTAATGAGCCAAAGCAGTGACACTGGTGTGGAGACAATTTTACTACAAAATGGCCCAACTTTCGCGAAAAACAAACAATTCGTAGGAAAGATGTTTAAATCTGAAGCGAACAGTGGCGAATTATCTTATAAGCGCACGAGGCGCGCGCTTGGGGCCTCTGAATCTTAGCGGCCACACAAATGGTTTATATTAAATAGCTCATATACATTTTTTTTTATATATTTTACATTAAACTTTTTGACGTTCTTATGTTATTAGAAAAACAGTGTTTCTAAATTGTATTGCACCTGGAGCTTTTTGTGTGCTTTATCCACCACTGGGAGCGAATAATATAATCATTGACCTAATCCCTATCTTCTTGAGGCTCTCATCATTTTCTCCGATTAGGGAGAGGATATGGTAGAAAAAAAAACTACGATAATCACCGTGTATCATTGAACAATATGCGCTTTCAAATTAAAGCTCGGCGCACTTACCAAAAAATTGATTGCTTTGAACTTAATGGTAATATCTTGAGCTTTTTTTTCTATGTAACTCAGTGGAACGGCGTTCCGGAACCTTTTTCTCGTGATTTTTAATATTTCAAATTAAAATTGGATTTTTTTTTTTTGCTTTGAAAACTTTTTTTTCTTTGAAACCATTAGTTGTTTCTCACCATCTAAGATTTCTTTTGAATGTTATGTAACAGGTAACACTCATTATGTGTTGGCGCGCACTCCAATACAACTATTCAATTAACTTTTGATTGGCCTGCGCAGCCTTAAAACAAATCCATACAGCTTACTTCTTGTCTTAGAGGGAACGTTAAACAGGTACCTCGAAACTAATAAGTTAATGACATAATAAAAAACAATACCAGGCCCATAGACTTAATCTGTGACCAGAATCAACGGTATAATGCTTGATTTAGTGTTTTTGAAAAAGAGATCGAGTAACAAGCAGTTCTCGTAAAATAAAGTTTATTGGGAAACCTCCATTAAAAAGCCATATGCTCCACATTGAAAACGGATATGGATCAGTAAAAATCTTTAGTAAAAAGCTTGACAAGAAGTGAGTTCCAGCACCGTTTTAAAAAAAAACCAATGCACTGAAAATATCGTAATATTATTTCGGGACGAATTGTTGGTGTACAACTCAAGTGTTACCAACCTTCCCACATAATATTGGACTGAATAAGCAGTTATGATAATTCACCCAACGTGCATAAATATTATAATTGTTTAAAGTGAAGTGACAAAAACATAGTTTGAAGGAGCCTGTATAGCAAATGACGAAGCCATTTTGACAGTGACTGAGTAAATAGGTAAGTAGCTTTTAAGTGGTTATAAGTAATCATATTAGGTGGATTATTCTCGTTTTTTTTCGACGACACTGTGGCGTAGTGGTCAATGTTATTGACTTCTGTGGCGGATCTCGCGAACTCGATTCCAAGTACGAACAACATTTTTTCAATCGATTTCTGTTCGATGGCATAATTGTTTGTGATGTCTAAAAAATTCATTCATTCTTCCGATTAAAAACAGATGGAAAAGCAGTGGTAGATTAAAGAAGGCAGCAAGAAAAAAAATAACATTTTACAATCAGTTTTAATGACGATAATTCATTTTATTTTTTTATTGGCAAAAAAAGTTACATTGCAGTAATAGTTGTAAAAATTGTATCATTGAGTATGACAAAAAATAAAAATAATTGTTTTATTCTACTCCTCTTATCACTTAGGCCAGTGAAGGGGAAACTGCGGCCACTTGGCTACTCTGATGCGGCCATTTGACTTGTGCCAATTTTTTTTTTTTTAAACCTTAATATTTTTTAATAAATACACAATTTTATATTGCAATATAAAATTAATCAAAAAAATATAGTTAATTGGGGGGAGGGTGTCAACGATTTCTTTACTGCTGCCTTATATTGAATCAGATAAATAAATGTGGCCTTTAGAAATTAAAAGGTTCCCCGCCCCTTACCTAGGCTAAAAACTTTAGGAAATATATTCAATAGTTATACTTCTACAAAAAAATAATACTTAAAACAGTGGTTCCTAACGAGTCTTTCATGAGAAGATTAACCACTGGAATATAAAAAAGTTCTACAACGGTTGCAATATAAAACTATGTATCTGTTTGAAAGTAATTTGAGAAAAACTTCTAAATTAATATTCGATAGATTCATAAAATCTTCCTGATATACTGCAGAAATATAAATTCACGATGGTCATAAATATATGAGACATAATAAATAAATAGCACTTTATTGCACTAAAATTTCAGTATCTAAACATATTTTACTCTGGTAAGCCAAGGGTTATAGTTTTTTGAAATATCGTGCCATATTTTTAAAAAAGTATAGGGTGACTGTAAATTTAAAAAAAAATCAGTATACTATTTTTGTTTTTTTTTTACCATGTCTGTTCACGAAGTATTGTGTATAGACTCTCAACGAAGTTTATCTCCCTTTTTTTAAGAGGGCAGGGCTAAGACAGGACTAGTTATAAGCTAATTGTTCTCGCTTCGCCTCGTTTTTAGACGGGTGACAAGAAATTGTAGACACCTGTAATTTGTAAATTCTTTTCAATGTCAATTGTTGTTTACACCTTTTCATTTCAATTTATTTTTGTATAAATAGCACTGTTAAATTATATTTCTTATCAGTCGACAATGCTCGCAATGAGAAAAACCGGTCCTGACGTTTCAAATAAAGTGGAGTAAAGTACAAAAGAATATTGTCTTTTTATTAATATAATGCCTTTCCACCAAGTATTGACAGTGAACACCAAAAAAATACTTTGAAAAACCTTAACGTTATAATAGTTTTTTTATACATTATTTTTCGAACAAACTTTTTTGTTAGCACTCTGTATTCGTTCGATTCGCGTTGGATGCACGCCTTGCGAAATGCAAGTCGCAAGATGCAAGTACGTATAAAGTTTCGAGTATGATACACGATGCACTTTTCACACCTGTACCACGTCCGTCTACTTTACCTCCAACTTACTCTTAACAGCGTTCTTCAAAGCCTTTTACAAATAATCACGTCCGCTTAATATGTACAGCATATGAATAATTTCAACTATTGATAATGACAATCCAATACATTGATTAATTTATATTGTAATAATGGGGACTTCATTCCATAAACATAAAAATTAATTGAAATATTTAAACGAAATAATTTGCTTAAAGTTCTTAAAGATGTTTCTTCTTTTAAATACCCATTAAAACAACATGCTATTTCCAAAACTCAAAAGTTTCAGTAGAGTCAAATACTATGACGAATAACACAAACAAAATAACATTTGCATAAAAATATAATATCCGATTTGAAAACGACAGTGTCTTAGACATTTTATATTAAAACTAATAGGACCAGTTGATTCATTACACTTGAATTTACCCCATCTGCGTATCTAACTCAATATTGCTCATTTTGGAAATAGTACGTTTTGTATTATAGCAGTTTACAAAGCAGTTTTTTTTTCTTTTACACTGGATTAAGTAAGTCACCTAAACCATTTTTTCGGAGAGCATAAAGATAAAAGAGTGAAGTTTTACATTAGGTTTATGCTGCGGTGGGCTGGCAATACGTTAATAAGGGGCTCGCTTAATCTCAATACAATTCTCGCTGTTCTGGAGGAGTGAGTTTTTTATCACTCCTATGCAATTATATGCAATACTTAAATAAGCAATCGATTTTTACTCAATACACTTATAATATGTAACAATTTATCGTAAATTTATCAATCTTCATCGCTAAAAATGTACTATTGTGTATACTGAAGCTGTTTTAGATAATAAATTAGTCGGAAACTGATGTTATATACGTATTTGATCTGAGAATATTGTTTTCACTTAAATTAACAAAGGGGTAGCCAGCCTTAGTAAAATTTAACAAGGGGCAAATACATTGAAAATTCGTACATTCTAAATAGATAGATTGATAATTTGAGCAATGTTGTAGGAGTCAATAAATTAAAAATTCAATGACAACATCGAATAATTTACTTAAAAAAATACCATATGAAATCAAATATCTCATCTTTATAAAATTAAATTTATTGTTAATATAAATCGACGTTTTTTTTTTTTGAATCGTCATTGCTTAAAAAAACATTATAAGGCCTCTTGTGTTTCTCTTAAATAAAGTAGAGCTTGGGAAACTTTGAGAAACGTTGAATCTCTCAGTACTCCATAGAGTACTTGTGGTTCACAATAGAGAGCACAGCCGCAAACTTTGCCTGAGGAGATCATCGCCAGAGGTCCAACTCCCGTTAATTCCCGAGTGTCTTCAGCCAAGGGTGTCACACATCTCACTTTGCCTCTATGGCAAATAATAAACTATGACACAATTTTATTTTATACTATTAACCACTTGAATACCGCGCAAATAAATAATTAATATGTCCCAGAGATTCTGCGTGTTTTACCTAATATACACTCGAATTTTATATTTTAAAAACCTATATTGACTCAGTATAGATAGCACTAGACGTATTCATCAAATTATTGCAAATATTCTATTAGAATATTAAGTTTTTGATTTTTTAAATGTCTTGAACATCCGTGTTCGCTTGCATATGTTCTGGACACCGGTGTCCGCTTGGTATTCAAGTGGTTAAGCAATATGAATTATTAAATTAAATAAAACATGTATGCAGTTAAGTAGAGATTAAAAAAAATTCAAATATTCAAATTGACATATTTTTTTAAAGCGGAGTTGGACTATTTGTACCAATTTTTTAGTCACAGCCCTGTTATTTTTGCACTTTTCAAAACATTTTTAACTTCTTATTTTTCAATCAATTGAATGCTCGTTGGCAACTCGCCTATATTTTTATTTATACTATTTGAACAGCGGGGTATTTTTTATTAATATATTATTTAAAATGAACACCCGCAGAATATGTTTTATTTTGTCTTTTTATTTTTTTGTAGATTTCTATATTTGTTTCTGAAATACATACTTCGAAGAAAATAAAAATCTTCTTGATATTTTTTTACAAGCAGTTGTATACTGAAAAGCTCTGATATAAAATAAATAATAAACTGACCAATATTTAAAAAATGCATCATTTACTAAAATTTCTATGTAGCCGGAAAAATACCAGAAAAACAAGATTTCGAAGATATAAAAAAAACTGCTAACATAAATTAGGCGTTAATTCTTCAAGCGATTATTGCCATTGAAAATTGTGTCAACCTTGCTAACAAATTCTCTTCGATACGTATGACATCTGCCCTCTGGAGTCGGGTGCAGATCTATGGCAAGTCCAAGTCGGAGCAGAGCTCTTCTTGGGTTCAAAGAGTGGCACACGCAAGGGCATTACATCAGATGGACGTGTATTTAGAGCCGTCATGGTTGTACATTCTTTCGTCCGTGCCACGCTGCACCGTAAATGTGATGATGTTTTCATCAGAGATGGCCTGGAATCTTTTGTCGTAAGGTTAACATAGCGTTATTTGATAGCATTATTGAGCTGTAAAAACGATAGGGTAGGCTTAAATTCAAGTGATGAAGAATGAAGATGAACAAGTTTTTTCAATGCTCTGTGCATAAAACTTAACAAGGCACGCACAAAAGTTTATGTTTCTATAAATGTCTTAATACTGTCATTTCCAACAATGGCAACTTCGCTTTTGTTCATTGTTAAAGTGTAAAAAGTCTTCAGTAATTGGGCGTAATAAAATGTTTAAGATTAAAAAAACATATACATACATAAATACATATTATTTCACTCTGAAAAAAAAACAAAATGCGAAGCTAGTGAATTAGATATTAGTCAATTGTTTCACATTTCAAATCGATATTCCCTGCTGCCAATTTTTAAAATGTGACTTACCCAGGGCTGTGAAGTCGGAGTCAGAGTCGTGGAGTCGTGGTGTTTTGGCTGGAAAAATGAGCGGCTCGAAACATTTAAAAAAAAAAAGTTAATGATGTGTATTCAAACTCCGATAGTCCATTGTGTTGACATTGCATGCTTGGCTGACTAAAGATGATTTGATGGAATTCATATATATAAGCTAAATTTTTTTTTTTAATTCTTCGGCGTTGGAGTCATTATTTAATTTGAAACTTAAGTCGGAATCTGTTTTTTACACGACTCCACAGCCGTGGATTTATCAAATGAAAAAACAAACGTATACAAAATGTTCTACAAGTTATACGAATCCTGGAAATATCACAGTAGTGTTATTTGTGTAACCACTGTCTCATAGTGAATATTGGAATGCAATAAGTTAAATGCAAAAAATATTCTTCAATCATCTTATAATTCGTTTGAGTTTTCAAAAAAAAATAGTAGCTAGATGACTTAGTGGTCTGTAGTTACTATTAGACAATTAAGATTTTCATGAAAAGCGATCAATTGCATTTCAATCGTTCAAATTTTGTACATTTACTTACGATGTTTCACTAATGATTCGAGTTTCCTCTTCCTTCATATTCAGGCATTCAAGTGTACGAATGATTTTTTATTGTAGCTTATTAAAAAGTTTTTGTATATATTCAACAGTAAAAAATATTACGAAAAAGTTTAAAGCTTTTGGTGGCGATCTAGATTGATTTTTATAACGGTTTTTAAAAACGCTTAATCAATTGGGAAAGTATGCATGTACAAATACAATTTCTGTATGTCTCTGAAAATACATGCGATCGTTAAAATGAAATTCAAAAAATCAGAAGTTAGAAGTTTCTACCTACTTAAGTAGTGTTATTATAAGGGAACAAATTAAACTGTCAGAGTTTAAAATCAATTTTTGGTCAGAATTCAAATAAACTTTTGGTCTGAATAAAATTCAATTTTTGGTCAGAATAAAAATATTATACAGATTTTACAGATGTCAGATTTTTATAACCATTTTGGTTAGGTAAAGTTAGGTTTTTATTTTATTTCATTTAAATTATGACTATTTTATATAAGTTATGACCATTAACCATTTATTCTGCCCTTTGTACACTGCCGATATATTATGACCATTTAATATAAACTCTGACAATTGTAATATAAATTCAGAGCAATGTAATACAAAATTATGACCGAAACTGTATTAAAATTCAGACCGGTTAAATACGAGTGTTGTTATAATATAAGAAGTAGACTATTTTATTTTCTGAAGAATAACAATTTTCTTGACTTATATATCAAAATAATGTATTCGTATTTTAACGATATGCGCCATAATTAATTTGCTAACTTATCATAAACCCAAGATGAGATGTATTAATATTTTTTTTACCTGTTGTAATAGGAAAGGTATGTAAATTTATCTTCTTTGACGTATGATAATAGATGTGTACAGTAATCATTCCTGCCATATTGATAATATTTTTTTTTCAAAAACATGCATTGACATAATATTACGAGTCAATAAATAAGCATTTATATTGACAATAGGCTTGATTTGAAGTATTGACGTGCAACGGTATATTGCACTTACCTTTGGGTCTACGCCATTGCCGTTCGCATAATAAAAAAGAGAAGGTAAATTTAAAGAAATAGTTTAACAACAATATTTATTTGTTTCAATTTATTTGCATATGTATTGCATGTGCACGAACCTAATAACTCCTACGTGTATTCCAGCTAAAAAGTGTAAAATTTAATCAATTTGTACAAAACCCTTACGAATACTGACAGTGAATATTTGAAAAAACAACGTGTGCTACTGCATCTTTTAATTTCACTTTTTTTTTACCTACCTAGCTTTTTATCATATAGAGTTATTCTCTTGGAACATTTATGGAGCATCAATTATCAACTACCTTCCTGTAGGATAAATTCTTGAATCAGAATCGTTGAACATATGATGGGTTAATAACGTTCTTTTTCCAAACGCTAGCGTATAATTTTTGATCAAGTCAAAATGCTGCATCAGATTAGCCAAAAGGCCGCAGGTTCCTCTCCACTGTCCAAGAGCATCAGCCACTTGGCAACAAAACTGGCAAGATATCGTACGGACAAAGTTTATTTTATTTATTTTTCACTGATCCCCCCTTTTTGGCCAACACCTACGCCTTTGAACTTGGACAGAGAGCGATGTTTGCAAGATTGCAACTAAGCTGTCCGGGTGACATGAGCTTTGAATGGTGCATTTGAAAAGCGCATATGTTTGAAGCAGAAGTGGTGCTTGGATAATGCTATCCAGTATCCTCTTAGATGGGATCCGAGACGTGTACTTTTGTACTATCTTCAATGTCTGCAAGGTGAATCAGGAAAGAAGATCAACTGAGATCAAAGAAAGCTGCACCATGTTCACAAATCAAAATAAACACACTATGTACTGTTCATAACATCACCGTATTGTAAATATTTGTTTCTTGTTATCTTTATTTAAATATAAACAGTAAATTTATATGGTGATACTTTTTTTAATTTACTAAGCACATCATTGTTTCTATAACTCTCAAACTCAAGTAAATATTTTTTAAAAAATTACTCAATTGGTCACCCTTTCATTTGTTAAGAGAATATGAGATATAACTATAGAACAGTGGTTTTCATGTGTGGCCACCACAGGACTTGGCTGCGGCCACCAAAAGCTTCATGGTAAATGTTGATATTTTAAATAGCTTAGTTTATTGAATATGCGTGGTCAAATGTCAATGTCGTTGACTTAGAACACGGAAGTTACGGGTTCGAATCTCAGAAAGGACAGTTTTTATAGATTGACTTTTAAATTTATTAATAGATATATCTTTTCCCACCCATCCTATCCTTAAAAACTAGACGTAGCGAAAGCGATTAGATAACTACTAGTCTTGTCTAATCCTTCCATCGCTACTCTCTAAAAGAGGCTGAGTGACTAAGTAACAAACAGTGTTTGTATTAACTTTTATGTTGAGATAAACTTTACTTCAGGAGTCCATATGCTCCACATTGGGAGCGGACATGGTATTTTTTTTTAACATAAACTTATAAGTTCACCCATTTTTTAGTAAATGCAACTGCTATTTTTTAACATAGCTTATTTTTTTTAAATCTATTTTCTCAATGACACCAACATTCTTCTTAAAGTCGAAGAGAATAAAATAAAGCTCAGTGTGACTTAAGTATTTTATGACAACATTTTTTTTGTAGTTGTTACTTCATAGTAATTCACAATTGAAACATTAAAACACAAATATATTGTTATGGATACTTGGTTGCTTAAAATCAAGGCTGCAAATTCTTTATTTTTATTATTATTTTAGGTGGAGTCGGAGTCTCGCAGTCTTTTTCAATCAATCACCAAAATTTATTTTATTTTATGTATGATGGATCATACTTATTTTTTTTATTTACACTGACTTCATCAATATCACACCATCAACAGTCACAAATTTAAATTTTTAAATAATTACCTATCCAAAAATGAGTTTTTTTTAAATAATATAAACGTTGTCGCTCGCTATGGTCTCTAGTTGGTTAGAGCTTGCTCTACTGGTCAAGTGGGTCTAGGTTTGATTCCCGGTAAGGTCAATGTCATATTGGATTTTTTCAATTTAAATTTGAGATCGAAGACATGGGTGTATGTGACTTACAAATACATATTCTCATCGTGTATATCTCGTATGATCTTTCAAAATCAAAATATTTGACGCATTAGCATAAGCTGTAATGTCGATTTTTTTCACCAAGAAATTATATTTTAAAATGTTCTTGAATTTCGCCATTTTTTACAATGCTTGCAATGGGTTGATTTATAGAAGAAAACAAGCTCCAGACATTTTTTAACATATTACAATTGATGTTGGATTTGATAAATTTTGCAATTAATATGCAAACTTAATTTGAATACGTTACAGTTGTAGGTAAAATTACGACTTTATCTACGTGTAAATTGTATTACACGTATAAAAAATCAGTAATTTGCCGCCTATGTGGTCAAGTGCTCAACGTCGTTGGCTTCGGTTACGGAGGTCGTGGGCTCGAATCCTAGTACGGACAGTTATATAAATTGATTTTTCAATCGATTTATGAATTTCTGTTCGAAGGCATGGGATGTATGTGATGTCTTGAATTCCCCCTCCCACCCATCCTATCTTATGAACGGGGCTTATCGAGAGCGATTATTTATCCACTAGTCCTGTCCTAGCCCTATCCTTCTATTCATACTCTCTTTGGAAAAAGAGAGGTTGAGCAACTGAGTAACAAGCAGTTGAAAGTAGAAACACTTCTGTTGAGATAAACTCCAGTAGGAGTACGGCGCGAGTATATGCGCTCTAGGCAACGGTTTGGCGCGCACCTTTTAAAATAATGTGATTTTTATTTATACATGAAGTCACGCTCTCAGTGAATCAATATTTGGTGTGCTTCGTAATTGAGATATCAAAAAGAAGTACTTTTACGAGATTGTATTGTTATTCATCGCTAACAACTTTCTGAAGATATAGATAGCGATACATAATTATAACGAACATATACAAGTATAAACTATTATTTGTTATTAGAATATAATAATATACATTTGTTTACTAATTATGCGCCTAGGCGTGTCTCTGCTATTTCAAGTGTACGTAGCGCCGGCCTGCCATGAGCCAAGCCACTGTATATATGATTATGCGTAGAATGAACTCTGTGTGATTTGTTTTAAATTGTTGGAGTCGGAGTTAAAGTATTTATAACTTAAGCTGATAATTGTCTAGCAACTCAATAATCTTGATCAAAATATGACTCAGTTGTATGTTTAATTACGACTGTATGCATTTTGGAACTCTATTATCGATTACGTATAGAAAAAATCAGATTTTTTTTAAATGGCTTAATTTAGAGTCAAAACCGGAGTCGATGATAGCCCTGATTTTTTACCTCGTTTTATTAAAAGCAACAATCTTCTTCCACTCGTTCGTCAAAGATACGAAAAATTCGAGGAGTGGCAAAATTTAATAGATTCATTTTTTTGTCATCATTGTTGTCGCTCAGCGTAGAAATTACATATCGGGATCCGAGGTCACAGATTACTCTAAAAAACTCACCTGACAATAGAACTGTTACTCTGTGACCTTTTTTATTTCAATTTTTTGTATCTGTTATAAATAATGGCCGAATGCATTTTGTGTTATTTCCCCGTCCAAGGCTGTATTTCCCTCCATCAACGAGGTCGAGATATAAATTACAAAATTTTATAGATGCATTTTGATTTGAAAGGATACGGAAACGAATGTGTTGCAACACTTGTGAGACGTGCCGCACTAAAACTACTTTGACAGGTTCTTATTGAATTGCGAAATGATAATTATTTATTGGACAATTCTTTTTTCGGCTTGATTTACGATATCATTGCGAATCGAGGTAATAGTGTACACAAAAGTATTTTAATTAATTAATTAATTAATTAAAATGTAATAGTGATTAGTGTTAATGTCAATGTTTCATTGATTGCGATTTGTTTTTTGCTCTTATATATTTAATTTTACCTACACAAACTTTGATTTTTACTACAAATATTTTATTTTTAAGTGTTTTTTAGTGTTTATAAAAACATTTTCCATGTCCTCTT
Organism: Himalopsyche anomala; assembly: GCA_031772345.1. NCBI lineage: Eukaryota > Metazoa > Arthropoda > Insecta > Trichoptera > Rhyacophilidae > Himalopsyche > Himalopsyche anomala. Next base: position 20,140,748 of record CM062837.1, on the reverse strand, counting down.
CTAATGTGGAGCATATGGCTTCCTAGTAAAGGTATCTCAACAGAAGTTTTTTTCTACGAGAATTATAATACTGGACACACAGCTGTACTCGATTAAACCAATGCACTTATTCAACGACAGATTATTAGAGATAGACGGATAGGTTTAGAACAGGACCAGTAGTTAACTAATCGGTCTCTTTGCACCCTGTTATTAACGGTTCGGAAAGGGTGGGAGGGAATTTTTAGACATCACAAACACCCATGACATGGTAGCCCACAGCGCTAAATATTTTTTTCTACGAGAATCGTTGTTAGTCGCTCAACCTCTCTTGTTTTTCAAAGAGAGTACTAGGGATAGAAGTATAAGGTAAGGACAGGACTAGTGGTTAACTAATCGCTCTCGCTACGCTCAGTTGAAGTCGGAAATGGTGGGAGGGACATCACAAACACCCATGCCGTCGAAGAGAAGTCGATCAATCGATCGAAAAAATGCTGCTCATACTGGGACTCGAACCCGTGAGGTCTGGCACGGAAGACCACTAAGCTAACCGTTGCACCATAGGACCCGTGAAAATAAATAATATGTCAATAAAACAATCTTTCATATACAATATTTGATAAACATCAGACTTTTTAAGATATGGACTTAGGATGAATATTGATCTTCATTATAAAGTTTTAAGTCGTTGAAAATTTTTACAATCACGTTCATTTTATAATTAATGACCTGGGATTTCTATTTTTTTTCTTTACTTATAGATATTTTTTGTAAAATAATAAATAACTTAAGGTAGGTTGAACATCAATGCTTGTCTTCAATGTATTCATTGTAAAACCAAGGATAAACATGTCTGCCTAATTGAGCGTGTTGTCTTCAAATATATTTAATTAAAATAATTACCCATGGCACATTTCTGCGACTACAAGATACAGCTTTTCCTGGTTGGTAAAAAACAAGCTTTCTTCTCTGCAAATAATGACGAACAATCGACGAGATTCCGTGTGAAATTATTACTGTTGCATCTCTATGCATAATTATCACAATGCAACAATAAAGTCATGCCCACCTTTACAGTTACATTACACTTGTCTTTAGAGCTTTAACAATGAATGTGAGCATCTAATATTCTAAGCAATCAAATGAATTATTAGAAAATCAAATATTTACTTTTGCGTGGCTGCGTTCAGCCGTGCTTGCCGATACTACAAATAAGCCTGCATTGAGGCGGAACTTACTATCGAACAGTGATATTCAAACTGCAACAGCGTTATATTATAATTTATCATTATTTGTTTTGATTGATATCAAACGTCATTAAGTCCACTATATATAAAACTAAGAAAAATGTGATTTTATCATATCTAATATATAAAAATGAATGTTTGTTTGTTCATACTCTATGCGCTGTCAAACCGCTAATCCGATTGCAATAAAACTTTGACAAACTTTTTGGTTGCACTTTCGGGAGGATTATAGGCATATTAAAATTAACTTACAGTAGGTCTTATATATACAAATCAATGTGTGTATGTCTGCCATACCGTTCATGCAATTCAACCGTTGACTGACGACTGACGATTAAACAACATTCATTGCAAATGATGTCACTTATTATTGATGATTTTTTAATTGTATGTTATAGGTGTCAAGCATTTTAATTTTGTGTAATTATAATGTTATTTGTAAATCCTTTTAACTGTTAGTAATTGCTTACACCTTTTATTTCAATTAAACTTGTTAAAATAGCACTGTTCAATTTATTTTCCTTATCAGTTGATAATGCTCGTGAGGAGCGAAACCGGTCCTGATTAAATAAATTTTAGTGGAAAAAGTACTAAAAATCTTTTATTATTTTTATTATAATGCCATTCCACCAAGTATTGACAGTGAACACCTTAAAAGTGAACTATGGTAGGAGTTACAACAAAACAATAAAAGAGCCACAGTGTAACACAGCAGTGTATACTTATTTTTAATGATTAAACCAGGGTAGTAAAAGTGAAACAATTCATTAAGAAATCCAGTAAAAAGTAACACCAGTTTATCACTATCAGTTTACGAAATGTTTGGATACCAAACAAATGTGGGCTCGAAAAACAAGGGCTACAATTCTCGTAACCCTTAAATGTTGTAATTTTTGTATAGATAAAACGTCGAAACGTAGGGTAATGTTAAATATTCTAGCTTGTATTATTAGTATTTCTATTCTGAATTTACCAACTGGATGGATCCGCCGTCGTTGAAAGCCACTGATGACCATCCATACGGGACGCTGGGAAGACATAGGAGCAATAAGAAGATTGACTGGGGATAGAGAATCTTGGAGGAACTATGTGGTTGCCATATGCTCTGACTAAGGAGCGGATATGGTTGAAAAATCAATTCAATATAATTTACATTTTTTTTTGTGAAATCTGTTTTATAACTGCTGTGTTTGCAATACAAGATCTATGTAAACTGTCATTTTTTTTACAAACTTGATTTTAATTCTTTAAAACTCTACACGTAAACTTTATTTTGAAGACAAAATATCTTTATATTTTACTAACATATGAGGGTATTATTTGCAAACTCGACTCATTCCAAAATGGTTAAAAAATGACACTTGAATTTCATTTTGAAAAACGATGTACATTTTAAAAGTATTTTTAATCTAACATTACTTCTGAATGATATTTTGGATGTTTTCAAGCCATGTTTGAGACTGATTTCTTAAAATATTTTCAAAATTTATTTCTATCTACTAAATTACATTCAGGTTTCAACAATTTTGGAATGATCCGGGCTTGCAAATAATACCCTCATATATGCAAAATTGCCAGCTTTTCATGATGACATATCTTACTATTTTTTGACAAAACATGGAGACTGTTTTGTGTAACAATTTAAAAAAATATTCGTCGAAAGTCAAACCGAATCCTTCATATTCCAAAACTATTTTGACTTCTACGCTGCAGAGGTTTAAAAATATAATTTAATCGTACGTTGAATGATTAATTATATTCCTCGATTTGTATCTGCAATAAGCTTTACCGCACTTGTTATTTGTAAGTCTTTTACTTGACTTCTATTCATCTCATATTCCCACAACTCATCTTTGGTGGCGAGTGGATAGTCAGTCCCTTTGTTAGTTGCATCGGCTTGCACCTGACAAGATACAATTATACGCATGTAATGTAACATGATTGGTAAATACAATACCGATATTGTATTACCAGTTATAAGTAACGAAAAATACACGGTCTGTTGTGTATTATAATTAAAACAGTGCAAATATCTAAGTCAATATTATATTTTCATTAGTGTACTTGTTGGTAATATATTATTTTATTAATAAAATAAAACTTTGGATAAACAAACGGACTGATTAAATCAGTATCAACAGCATAAATAATAATTAAATTTGATAACTTTATTGTTCTACTGATTGTGCTAAAAAAATACAAATAAAATAAACATAATAATTTAAAGTCAATTTGTAAAATTATAATCGATCAACTTTTCCCTGTAATTCAGTGAAATAATGAAATACAGTCAGTCTCAAATCATACTTGGTACCTAATATGTCATCCAATCCCTGACCTTTCTTGTGATCCCAGGATTTCTGGATTGACATTCAACATAAAATCGTGTATAAATTCGGGATGGAGATTTTTTTTCTCGGTGTTTTTGATTCCACATTCAAACAAATATTTGTCGATTTAAAAAACCCTGGAATTCGTGGAATTCCAAAATGAAAAGTCACGAAACCTTTTTTTACTCTTGCCAGAATTTCAGATCCAAAATCTTTGGAATTCACGAAATTCCCAAAATGAAAAGACGTGAGACTTTTTTTAGCACTTAAGGAATTTACCGAATAGCCAAAATAATAAAAAAAAATGTATCTTTTTTTTAATCCTTGCGTAACTTTCTTAAATTTTCTTAATCCCGTCATTAGTATTGTCATTATCCCGGGATTGGTACTATACCGAGATTGGAGGCCCTAATACCTTAAAAATAACAATTTAATGTAATGAATTTATACATCTTTAGTAAAAAAATATCCATACCTAGTCATGAATTGTCTTACGAAGCAGTGTTCTACTATCGCAATAGTTCATTATTTAATCCTTGACCAATTGCTTTATTAGATTTGGAAGGTGCGGGCAATAGCCGATTTTATGAACACACTTTTCCAAATCAAAACAAGAAATCTGCAGGTGAATTTCAAATAATGATTGACGTCATTGATTTCGTATATATTTTTTACTTTTAATGTGGAATCAAAACTAACAAAATTGTCTGTACTTAATGCCATTAAATTGTTTGTATTGATTATTACCATCTTCCGTTGCTGTTCTAGATAAATGTTATAACGTTTTATAAACACGGTCGTATAAATGTATACGTAGATGGATTTTCGCCTGGAACATGGCTGTGAGAGACAATCAAAAAACAATATTCTTTTTTTAAATATTTAAGTATTTTTTTCTTAGTAAAGCCAAGAAAATAATGGTGGTTCTACTTAATTGTATTTTTTGCCAAAATATATTACTAAAATATATTTTAATATACCAGAATTTGCCAAACTGTATGCCGCGGCACACTAGTGTGTCCTAAGAAGACTCAGGGTGTTCCGCGAAGGAAAAAGCCTCAAAACTGTTTATGTTAAACAACGCTTAGTCGTTTAAATTTTCTTCGATTTGAAATAAATTAATAACTTACATATTCAAAAATATATTTATCACGTTATATGTCACTATGCACGTGGTTGACGCAACACATGTTTACAGAACGGGTAGTATATACGAAGCATAGTCTTATTTTCCATCACTTGATTATCATAATTTAAGATTTTGACTGAAGGAGCTTGATGGAATTTCAGTCAATTCAAGTTCATCCGTCCACTTGAACGCCTGAAGATGCCGAAAAGCAAAACCCGGTTCGTTAGTGACAAAGCTTGTGTGAATGTACATAAGAACGATTTAAAAAAAACACTCCCTAAAGTTCAATTGTTTCAAAACTAGTATTTTTTACTTATCCCACTGTTGCTTTAGGGTAGCGATATGATCCATATTGGGAGCGGACATTGATATAAATAAAATGAAAAAAATAACTTTCTCCAAATTCACCACCATCTCCAAAAGATACATCGAGTCATAGTTAAAATAATAAGCTCAAATTTTTACGGTCTGAATTTTAATACAGTTTCGGTCATAATTGTTTTCACATTCGTCTGAACTTATATTACAATGGTCAGAACTTATACTAAATGATCATAATTTAAATGAAATTGAAAAAAAACTTCACCAAACCAAAATGGTTATAAAAATGACCGTATAATATTTTTATTCTGACCAAAAATTGAATTTTATTCAGACCAAAGGTTTATTTGAATTCAGACCAAAAATTGATTTGAACTCTGACCATTTAATTTGTTCCTAAAATAATATAGCAACATGATGATAAATATGTTCATTCCATCCATGATTCTTTTCTTGTATGGCCTTAAAATATTCATCTCAAAACACAAGTGCAGTGGTTTTGCGAAACAATCATAAATGAAGCAGGTTCAGAATACTTCTGACATTTTTACAAGTCCGATATTTATATTACCTATATAGTCATAATGTAATAACCTTTTCGACTTTCGTTTAACTATTATAATGAATTTAATAACACTCGAAGGCTATTGAAATATATTTTATATTTTAAAGAAGAAGATCACCTTCGATTTATTAGGTTTTTTGTAAACAATTTTAGTAACTTTCTCTATGAAACATTTAAGGTGTGTAACTGAATGAATCTACTACAAACCTACTTAACTCTTGTATTGGGACCATATTGTAACGTTAAACACACAGCCTATGGTATCTTAAAACTGTAATACTCTTAAATTTTAAGAGGGCACTCAATTCAAGTCGGAGACGTGAAAAATTTTTATTTTTTAGTTACATTAAAATACAACATTTTGCATCTTTTTTTAAATTGAACTCGGAGTCTCAATCGGAACATTTCGACTGGAGAATGGTAAAAGAACGTGTCTCACAGTTTCTTCAAAACTGTTTTTTTTTCGATAATCACAATGTATACAAATTGATACGCGTTCTATCAAAAGGATGCTAGCTGAAAATTCCAATTTAGTATATAAATTTAACGTTAAAGCTTGAAAAAAGAAGGGCCCATGAAAATTGTTACTGGTAAAAAAGACTTTTTTTAAACAATTTATTAAACGAATATTAAATTAAGTCAATTAAACACCATAGTTATTACCAGTCTATCAGTCTCCGTACACTTCAAGGTTATGCATATTTTATAATTTGCATTTAGCCCAAAATGAAAAAAAAGCGTTTTTTGTGTATATTATAAAATGTGTGTGGACTACGTCCTTTTTCCTTTCAAAAATCAATTTTTAAATGCTCTACAGTCTTGATTATCAATCGATTAAAATTATATGTAATTATTATACCAAAAACGTACTTTATAATGTAATAAACTGCCAAAGGGCAGTTATATATTTTTAAATCACATAAAATAAACGCAAAGAAGAAAGCCAATAAAACATACACAGTTTAAATTTCACCTATAAACTAACTCATAAATATGAACTTACAAAATGTTGAATACGAACCTATTGATTGACTTAGGGTAGTCTATTCCGCTAGATTTATTAAGAACGGAACAAAAAACTTGAATAAGTAAGTGTTCCGTGAACAACTACATAACTTGAAAACAACTCTTGCAATATTTTCCGAAAACTGGTAATGTTGATTGTTAGGCTTAGAATCCATTTTCCGTGATACTGATTTGAAACAAAAGTACAAAAATCAACCATTAAATGATTTTTGGATAAGTATGTCAGCAGAGTACCTCGATGAGTAAAAAAAGGTATTTTTTTTTTACTTCCATTTTATAGAACCTATTTTTGCGAAGCAGAATTATCTTATTATGTTGCAACAAAGTCAAAATGCAAGAATAGGCTCGACACCACACTATATACAAATAAGAAATTTAAAAAAAAATATTGTACCTGATATAAAGAAGATTTTCGATTCAAGGACCCCAAATGATTATACTCATTTTGAGCTTTATTTCCTCAAATTTGAATGTGATTCGTCTTAAAAATAATGAATGAATAAATATGTAAGTGTTTTTATGACTTTTTATTTTAATTTTAGAATTGTGTATTACCCTAAAAATAACTTATCGTTCAGTCAAATTTTTGGATTTACGAAGTGTTCCATTACAGAAAAAATTCTGAAAAACCTGCTTTAGGCATGTAGGCCTGTTCTTCATCTTGTTTCATTGGTTGTTCTTTGAAACGCTGATTTTCATAATTTGTTTTTAGTGTTTCATTTTCAAGACAAGATCGTCTTTAGTTGACGTAGTTTTTAACTGAGCTGAGGCGGGCGGCGAGTTTAATATACCTGGTGTATTCCAACAATCAATCGACGATTTCTCATTTTCACTAACCATGTAAATGTGATATTTTTCTGTGTCGTGTTTTCTTTACAGTAATATCAACTTTCTGACAATGATTATCGTAAAAAACCAATAGAAAAACAATCTAACGAACTCGTAATAATAGGCAGAGCGATTCAATTATCTTGTCGGCGTACGAAAGAAAATTAGTTCACACGTGAGTACAAATTGCAATGTGAGCATAAATTAGAAATTTAAAAATTTTCCCAATTTACAAATTAACATAGTTATTATAAATACATGCTTGTTGTTTAAATTCGCGTCTCCTTGTATTCTATCAGAAATATTAATCTTGCACCTATCTTGTCTTGAAGATAAAAAATTGAAAGGTGCTTTATAACATAATATAAAATGGTATATTTTATTTTGGTAGGCCACATTCAAAGATTTTTTTTATCACAAAATTAAATCGATTTCAATTAATTTAAAAAAATCTATTACTCATTAGCCGCTATGGTATAAATAAGAGGTTGGGAAACTTTAAACGTGGGTGTGCCAAAAATCCCAAATATTATTTAACAACTTTTCAACGTGTCCAGCAAAAAATAGATTTACTAACAACTAAATAATATAGTAGTAACACCATACAATAGTTCTGTGGTGATATTCCCGCTTATATACACTTATTTTGAACGGTCTGAAATACTCAACACAATCACATGTTAAGTATTTCCTACATAAATGTTAGCACACGGGAATAGCACTGCTTATTGCTTTTATCTTTAAAAAAATAAGCTATTTATCTGCCGAATGATTGCAGAAAATACATATATAATTATTTTTGTTCTTCTCAAAACAGTATATTTGTGAATCACGCACGTGCCAGCAAAATTTCTAAACGTGTCAACTCGGACACGTATACTCTAGGTTCGCTATCCATGTTATTACATGTTAGAATATCGACATATCTATAATAGATAGATATAAATAAAATTCGGTATCGGTAGAAATAAAACGAAATAAACCGAATTTGACCGAATCTGGCACAATTCACTCACGCGTTGATTTTTCTTAATAATTAATTAAATCCAGTCATTGTGTAATGTTTTAAAAAATATATACTAAAGGATAATATTAGTCACATTGTACATCAAAGTTTTATTTGTTGTTTGGTCCTTCTATGGCCGTTGAGCAGTGAAGAAATCTTACAGTAAAATTAATAAAAAAAATTAAAGACAAGTTACGTCATCTGTGCATTTTAGTGGATGCACCAAAATGTGCAGTCTCGAGCGGCATACGGCTATTTCAGTATTTTGTTATGGTCCCCACGACACTTATTGTAAGCTAGCTCACGAAAGATGACAAATCAAATCTTTATAACTAAATAAATATATTTTACAATCATAATTTTTATCGGTTTTTGAGTCATTATAATTGAGTTTATACTATTAACTCGTAAATACGTATATGTATTTATTCTGACACTTTATCTTAACATGTATTCCGCGTAGATCAAATCAATGAGATACCAGTTGCAAGGGCTATTCTATTGATGCATAGTAAGATAAAAAATAATTAGCAATGAGCTTTTTTAATGGTTGATAAAATCGTAGATAATGTCAAACTTTGTATTAAGATAGTGTTATTTTTTTTATTTAATCTACGTTTTGCGTTAATTATTTCTGTGTTTACTTTATAAATATTAAATCTTGTTTATTCAAAAATATTTAAACCACATAATTAAAATACTAACGTTGCTGGGGTAAGGGGAGGTTAGTTTAGAAAATATTACATTTTTTTTAATAATTGCAAACAATCAGTCATACTATTTATTTATTTGTTAACTTCGCTTTTATGATCAAGTACTATTTTAAATAGTTCTCAAAACGTTTAAAATAATGGTTTAGATTTTATCAACGAATTTGAAAAAAGGACATGATTTTTTTTTATATATTAACCCTTTCTTAACTAAGATGTATAAATATTACACATACCTTCTAATCATTTACATTTCTCTGTATATATAAAAAGTACTCAGCCTAAAATTCAGGTCTTCCTCTCTTATACATTTACGCATTTAATAATGCAATAATAGAAATATTGTAGTATTGTTATATAATTGTCATGATTCACTCCCGTTTGCCTGAGGTGCAACGGATACACAGCTCAGAAGCGCGTGTTTTTTTTTTGCATAGTAAGGAAAAGGTTAAACATATCAGCCCTTCTCCCCTCCCAATCGATGTTGTGTAGTGAGAGCGATTGGGTAACCACTTGTCTTATTTCCAAGCACTATCGTTATATTTTTAATCTCTTTAAAAAAGAGAGATTGAGTAACTGAGTAACAAACAATTCATTTAGAAAAACATTTGTTTATGTAGACTTCATTAGGATTTGATATGCTTTGCATTGTGAGTGGGTCTGGTTTTAACAACAACGAAGCAATCATTCACTTGTCAGAATCTTTAGTAAAGTAATATGTATTATTTACGATGTAGTGTAGGTATATTCTGGATTCACATTACAAAATGAGAGCTTACTAAACAATTGTGTTTATAAAAGATAACTCATTTATTTCATGCCAAGTGTTGTGTGATTTCCATCTTAAAATCTTGAGAGTCATATCTCAAGTTGCATAAATTAAATCTATCGGATAAGTATTTATACATTTCCACCCAAAATGTCGAGCAGTGAAACGAAGAAGACGCCGTTGCGTAGGTTATTATTTTATTTATCTTGCGGTCTTTTCGGCCGTAAAGTCACGCTAACCTTGAAACACAGTTTGAAGTTCAGCACCTGGCTGTGATCCGTCATGTGAAAGATTTATCAATCGAGATATTATATTTATGATTCTATTACATCGACATGGCTATAATTCAATACTGCCAACTTGCACGCCCACGACATACAATCATTTTCATATTAAAACATTCAAACATTGTGAATTGATTCTTGTATTTTGAAGACGAAATCATTGTCATATTAAATTACTAAATTCCTTACATTCTTTTTAAATCAACGTTTGAAGGTTTTTTCAAATGTAATGACATGTAAAACTTAAATGAAAACTAGATTGAAATCAATTCAATTAATTAAATTGTCTCAAGATATAATCACAAAAATACCAACATCCCAAATGTTGAATCAACAAATCGATCTCTGGAATGTTTATACATAATCACATTTAAACATTAAAATGTGTTTAAATATAATTTAATATGATGGCTATTATAGTACCACAATAATTGTTTTTAAAATGTTCACTGACAATTTTTAGTGAAAGGGTATATAATAAGAAGGATACTATTTACTTTTCCCTATAGTCAATTTGGATACATCGTCGAATGTTACTGTGTTATCTTTAATAATTGTAGGCTTATTAATAGTTGTAAGGGAAATCTTAAGAGAGTTAGGCTTTACGTTGTAAGATTTATAGTGAGTTCATTTTAATTTTCAATTATGGCAGTTTTCTTTGTCGATTCTTTTTGAAAATTAATTAGAATCACCATATTTTGAATAAACGATATTATTCACAAATCTATTTTTTTATTGTTATTTACTTAATTCAGTCATGTTCGTAAAATAAATTTATTGAGTTTAAGATACAGAGTTATTTAAACAGAATTAAATTAGACTAATTAGGAGTGACAATCGATAAAATAAATTTGCCAGAATTTATAATACAAATTATAAATCAATGACAATAAATTATCAATACTCAAAATGTGTAGGACCTAATCAGTTGATAATGCTTTATATGTGCAAAACCAATCGTTATATATAATAAATAATGTAGTAGGGTAATAGTTATAGGTAGATAGTAAAAATATCAACGTATTTCAGTTCTACAGTTTTTTTTATATTTTATGCGTTGATAGCTATTTCGGCTTTCGCCATCGTCAGAACTATGCTTAAACGTAAATTTGCTCAGCTATATATACTGGCTAAGAAGAGATACACAATGCATCATATTATTCACTCTAACATACTAATTCAAATTATAATTACAATATTGCACTTATAAAATGTGATTTTAGTGTTTCGAAGAACGATAAGCAGTCTGGGGTTTTAAAAACATTAATTAGGATAATTTAAGCTGATATTTATTATTAATTATGCTACATTAAATTTATTAACTATAGCTTTAGTGTTTCAAAAAACAATAAGCAATATGGAATTTTTCAAGGTAAATTAGGAAAAGCTATATTGATATTTATTATTAATTTAGAAATAGTAAGTTTTCAAATCATCTAAAAAAATATTAAATTTATAAATAATAAAATGTGTACTCTATTTCCATTGGCAAAACATAAATTAAATCATCTTTCATATCGTGTCACGTTTAACAAACGAATTCAACCGAAGGTCTACCATCACCGTATTCAAATTTCTTAATAAGCACAAGACATGCATCTTTCATTAGCAGCGAGATTTAGAGCGGCTTAAGAATTATTTTTAGTTTCAAGTCCATGCGTTTCATCGCCTTATTCCACCCCATGCGAGCCCTTGGTCTCTTGAGAACCCACCGCGCCCAAGTGAACGAACTGGTAAATTTAAATGATCAGAAAACATATGAATATATGCAACTATGGATATTTATCGAATATTTCAAAAATATTTATATTGACTGATATCGCCCATTCATTTTTTCATATATTATGTCTATTTTTAATATTATTTTGAGCAAATAAAGCTACGACAGAACCTTATTCGTTTAAAAGACGCCAATACTCTCTGTTATCATTTTTGTAAATAATTTGACCACTGTATTCATGAAGTAAAGCTTTATTTAGTCAATAGAAGTTCCAGGCTTATTAACTGACAAGGACAGTATCAATTGTTGATATTTTAATTTTTCAGTTTTTCTACAAAAGTCGATAACAAGTATTTTAATTCTGACGCATTCACAATAGTTTAATTAAAAAGGTGAAAGTATTTTAGTTCTACAAATATTATTTCAAATACAAATTATAATATAATATAATACTATTATATAATTTTGAATATAAATTAGGATGTTAAAGTGAATGACAGAATATATTGTGTATTTCTTCAAAGCCAGTTTAAAAACTGATTTAATGTAAATTTAAGCCAGGGGTAGGCTGGAGGGAGCTCGGAGGGTCTCGTGCGAGCCCCTTGTTCATTTGAGAGAAAACAATACTCTCAGACCAAATAATTATAAAACTGCAATTTCTGACTTATATATTATCTACGACAGCTTCAGTGTACATAGCAGTACACATTTAACCATTTACATTGATAAGGTTACGGTAAATTGCATATTGTTACACATTATAAGTGTAGTATGTAAAAATCGATTGCTTATTTAAGTATTGCATAAAATTGCATAGGAGCGAAAAAGTTCACTCTTTCTCCAGAACATCAAGAATTGCTTTGAGATTAAGTGTGCTTTTTTTCAACCTATTGGTGGTCCACCGTTGATTAATTCGATTATTTTTTGTTGATCATTACGTACCAGAAAATACAAAAATAACTGCTTTATAAGTCATATAATTTTATCAATAAAAAATTCAGCGTATTTCTATTTCAACTCTGTCAGATGAGAGCCCAGACGAGTAAACAAACATAGTCTGTCGACCGTCCCTAAGAACACCGTTCTACGTTTGGGTGTCTAAAAATAAAACGCACCCCCAAATTGATTGTGGCGGACAAGATTCCAAATATAATGGCTAACAGCCGCTAACGGGCATGGAAGTTTCAAGTCTTTCGTCTGCCCTTCAATATTTTCGCCATACAGCCCTCTGAGAACGGAAATTAGAATTGAAGAAATGAATGTAGCCAGTTCTCTGCAGTCAAATAAAATAATTATATTTACGTTTAATTAAAATAAGAAGACTTTTACATGATTGACAATGATTTCAGTATTTTCAGTATTGATTCATTATTTTGAATGTCTTTAATTTCGTGATACTCAAACAACGCAATGTGTAACTCATGTCAAAACAAGCATTATTTTATTACATATTGAACAGCACATTGAATCAAATAGATTGGCTGAATTGAAAATAAACGTAAAATACTTACATATGATAATACGATTTCTTGTAATGCTGCAATTTAGGCAGATGATAAGTCCTTCAGAAAAACTCTTTATTTTTCTTTCATGTTAACTCATTTATCGCGCGCGCGGCCGCGCAGCAGTTTGAATACAGTTATTCAATTAATATTTGATTGGCCCGCGCAGCCTTTGAAATTTCCGCTCATTTTCCTAACCTAACCTAACCACTTGTCTGCATTGATTGAGTCACGTACAATAAATTCACAAAAATATGTGTTGATTGTTAGTTTATGATCCGTTGATCGATTTTACAATTTACGCGTTTCTGACAATATTAAAATATATATTCATGAAAATGTCATTTATTTATATTTGGTTTGTTTCAGTAATTAAGGATTGCATATTTAAAAGTGCTTCTTATGAAAATAATTATAATTTAAAGTTAAATTTCCATCAAGCACCTTCAGTCGAAATTCTAAATGCTTCTTAATACATTTATAAGACTATTTTTTATGTATATTTTTTTTATGTCTACTCCAAATGGCCTCCAAATAGAGTCTTCTCAGCAGAAGTTTTCCCACGATAATTCATTCTAGTATAGTTCATTTTAGTATTGAAAGGGTAAGAAGATTATTCTATACATCAGAAACATTTAACACCCGTGTCTTCGAGCAAATATCGTACTGGTACTCGAACCCATGATATCTGTCACGAAACCCAACCACGTTGACAACTACGCCAGGGACCTGACAGGTATAATATAAATATGTTTTACATTTTTTTAAATGTATTTATGCAAACATTATGAACTTTTTTTAGATTATACAATCATACGTATAATACGTAATAGTTTTTGCAATTAAATAAAATTGTGTGACCATATTATATTACAGCTTGAAATAAAAATACTTCTGCATTCACAAAACACCTAAATAAATTTAACAGTATAACTTGCAACATCCGTTGGCCAAGTTGCAATCGGTTCCACACATGTACCCGAGCCCAACATCCCTTCGAGATCGAGTTCATTGACTTTGCACCCCCTAAAATTAACGGTACGGCAGGATGTATTCTTAGACCTCTGACATGAGAAAAAAATCTTTCCTTCGCTGGCACTGAAAAGCCATTAGCTGGGGCAAATTTTTTGGCGGCACCATGCCGGATGTGGACAATTCTAACGGTGAAATGGTGAAGCGTAACATAACATATTCATCACAAAAAAAAGTGTCCAAACCAATTTGAAGGTACAAATATGTTTGTAATCTTATGGAAGATATAATCGTGAACCAGAGGTTTGCTTCCTGTGTATAAATAAATATTTTCTATAATTCAGTTACAGGTGTTTGTTTTCATCTGTCAACATGGATACTAAATTTTGACTTGGTTATAGGTACATTTTTTTCTTATTAAAACGTCAATCAAGAGCAAAATAATGAATATAGTCTTTGGGAATAATTTCTTAGATAGAACTATAGAAACTAGTGATGTTATAAAAGTTGTGGCAAACCTACATAACTAACATCTGATATATATGTATATTTTGTTATCTTTAACACTGTTAATATGTTATCTTATTTATAAAATCGTTGCAAGAATTCACTACCAATATCTTCGTTCAAAGGTAAAATTGCATTTTTGCTAAACAATATTTTCACTTTCACATTAACCCTACTTCAAGAGTGGTCCAATCACATAAAATTGTATGTTGTAATCAAAATCAATGTTTTGTAATTTACTTTGAGTGATCCTAAAATCCAATGATCAAGGATTTGTTATGGATTTTACAATAATTTAAACTTTTACTCTGACAAATGTATACATATAATTTAAGACGTCAAAAATACGTTTCTTTTGATGTAGGAATGTGCTTTTTATGTCATGATCTGAAAGCTTTGATTTGAATACACACGTATTAAATAATCACTATTTTGATTATAAAAATGTAAAAACTTGCAATTATTTAATCAGTCATCTAAGCCAGTGATTCCCAATTGTTATCGTGCAACAGTCCTCTAAATCTTAAAAAATAGTCCGTGGCACCCCTGAACAAAAAAAAAATGTTCTGCGGCGGCCTTTAGTTTGGGAAGCACTGTTCTTAGCGATGATATTGACATGTCAACTATACAAAAAACATTTTTTACCTATATTTTAAATCTTTAGTCTCTATAAGCCCATCTTGGTGACTACGTAAGTAAGTACTGAACTATTTTAAGCCTTAGAGAACGAGTTTCGTTAAATTATGTATTGTTTCCAAACAAATATAAATTTGTAAAAATTGTAAAACTACTTCAAAAAAAAGCATATTCAAACAAAAATATATAATCTAATATTTATAACGATGTTCAATACAAGATCGTCGTTTTCTAATTAATTATAACAAAAAAAAAATCTATGAATGTCTACATTTTCCGGTTTGCGTCTGAGATGAGCCGACGCCGTTCTTACAAAATGCGTCGCGGCGCCTTTTAGCGCTTTCTAGCGGTCACTAGAAAAGCAAGTGGTTTTCCTGAACCCAACATAGCACACACCATTTAGCAATGAATTAAAAAAAAAACACAAATTGATTATAATATAACATGTAATTATTTAATATTCACAGAAATAAAATATTCATTAAAGATCAAAATAAGACGTTCAAACGATTCATCCTTAAATAAATATTTTGAATTTAAAATGAAAATTCACACTTTTATACTTTTTTCTTGGTGTATAACTTACAGTACAGTGACTTGTGTTTTGTTTCGAGAAATTGCAATTTTTAACCTTTCAAAAATTTATAGTAATTTTATATATCTTTTGATATAATTAAATTCTCGCAATAAATTTATATATATAATATATTTTGCTATATGTATATTAAAATAACTGTTACCGACCTGAAATGTTTATGTTGTATATGAATTGTAAACGTTAAAAATTAATAATTTTATATATGTATACATAATAATATACAAAATCATTACATTTCTGTATTGTATACAGGTACTTACAAGTTTTTGACGTTTCATGTATTTTATTGTAGTATGTATTTACTAGCAAATGAATTAAACTACGAATAACTCACTTCATGTATATAAAATTTAAATTAACTTTGATTATTCCACGTATTGTGTAACTAACTGCGACACGTGTTTCGCCTCTTTCAGAGGCATCTTCAGACTTACTATCGCAAATTTTGCTTAAGTAAATTACGTCATTACTTAAGCAAAATTTGCGATAGTAAGTCTGAAGATGCTTCTGAAAGAGGCGAAACACGTTTCACAGTTAGTTACACAATACGTGGAATAATCAAAGTCAATTTAAATTTTATATGAAAATGAACTTCCACAAAATTACCGCCGAAACCATTGAAAGCACTTCATGTTTAATCAAATTTAAAATGACTTTAAGTACATTAATAAATTTAAGAGCAATTTCTGAGACGATATAACACTAACGACCCGGGTTTCGCCTGAAGATGCCGAAAGGCGAAACCCGGGTCGTTAGTGACAAAATCAGTGGGAGTGTACATAATTTGAATGATTCAAATTTGATATTGAAATTCCACCAAGCACCTTCAGTCGAAATCTTAAATTATAACAATATAACACATTTTTGCAGTAACAGTAACAGTATTTTCAAAAATAATATTCCCTTGTATACAAATTTTGGAAAGAAGTTTGCAGCCATTCAAAATACTTTTTTTGCTAGCATAATATTTCGTTTGTGTAAATCTTTGCAATAATATCAAAAGTAAACTGGCGCCAAAACGGAACCAAAAAACAAAAGAAGGCCGCGTTCATTGATAAAGATTTCGCGGCCGTAGTAAATTCCGCGCGGGCTTTATTCGTTTCTCGTTATAAGTTAGCGCCGAGATACTTTACCGCCGTTACTTTTTCTCTGTGTATTTAAACAAAGTTGCACCCTCGCGCCCCCAAACTCTCGAGACGTCGCGGGGGTTGTCGGGGGGCCTAACGACCACGTAACTAAGAGCCGAGGAAGAAGAAGTGTTTTCGCTTTTAATTAACCTCACTTAGCCGGCAGTCTGGTGTGGTGAACTTAATAGATTTTTATTCTTTAACGTTTTCTCGTTTTCGCGCGGATTTTTTCTTGTTTTTAAGATTTGAAGCTTTAATTTTATTCGTGAAAAGTTTTGCGTTGTTCTTTTACAGCAGACATCGAGTCGATGGGTCGTCTAGTAATATTGACAAATCAAACAAGTTGATAATTTGTTTATTGCTTTCAGTCTTTTTTATATTCCTGCGGTAGTAATATTTCTTTTCTTTTTTAATTTGTCGTATTTGATAAATATAACAAATATATTTAAACCCAAATATACATGAATTTGTATACACTAACGTAAATTTAATCTTAAAGATTCAAAATAATGTCCAAATACCAATCGTCTAACACTCGCTTAACTCTGGTAACCAGAGATGGGCTCGGAGGAGCTCGCGCGAGTCTCTTGTTAAATTTTACTAAGGCCGGCGAGCCCCTTGTTAATTTAAGAGAAAACAATATTCTCAATTCAAATTAGTATATAACTGCAATTTCTGATTTACATATTATCTACGACAGCTTCAGTATACTCAGTAGTACATTTTTAGTCATTTAGATTGATAAGTTTACGGTAAATTGCATACTGTTACATATTATAAGTGTATTCAGTAACAATAGATTGCTTATTTAAGTATAACATATAATTGCATAGGAGTGATAAAAATATTCACTCCTTCCCAAGAACACCGATAATTGCCTTGAGTTAAAGCGAGCCCCTTGTCAACGTATTGGCAGCCTACCGCTGCTGGTAACTATAATAGTTTCTTTTGCGAAGATGTGAATAGGGCCAGCGGTGGGCTGCCAATTCGCTAAAAATGAAATCTCTTAATCTGAAAACTATTCGCTTAAGATTGACGCAGAAATAGGAAGCGTTATACTGTTGTAGATAATTTGTTGTCGCTAGAAATTTCAGTTAGGTACTGATCTGATTAGAAAATATTGTTGCATTTCAATTTAACAGGGGACTCGCAGACGTAAATAATATTTAACAAAGGGCTCGAGCGAGCCTTTTCTAGTCCACTCCTGAGTATGGCATTACGGAAAAACTTAACAATTTTCACCCCTGAAAGGTGACCACTGGTCAGTATTACAGGATATTATGTGTTTATAATATGTTAGATTGTTTTTAGGGTAAGTATGACAGTTATTCAATTTTTGATGACAGAAAAATTTAAAAGAAAGTACATAGTAAAATGTTATGTTGACATTTTTTACCAATTTCACCTGTGAAATAATGATTTAAAAAATACGAAAAACGAACCGTGTCTTGATTTCAACGAACATATATATATTATAGAAAAAAACCACTCTTAATCAGTTCCGAGCAGCGGTAGGCTGCCAATACTTTAACAAGGGGCTTGCTTAATCTCAAAGCAATTTATCACCCATATGCAATTATATGCAATACTTAAATAAGTAAAGGATTGTTATTTAATAAACTTAAAATATGCAACAATACGCAATTAAACATAAACTAATCAATATAAATGGCTAAAAATGTACTACTGTGTATACTGGAAGCTGTCGTAGATATTATATATAAGTCAGAAATTGCAGTTATGTACTAATTTGATATGAGAATATTGTTTTCTCCTTATTTAATAAGGGGCTCGCAGGCCGTCGTAAAATCTAACAAGGGGCTCGCGCGAGCACACCCATGGTTACGAGTGACAATAATGTGGATAAAAATATGATCTAAACCGGTATTGATTGATATTATTATAGGGTGGATGAATTAACTAAAATTTAATTCTCATGATTTTTCTTCGATGACTACATTTACCATTTTTTTACTTTTTGGTTCGGTTTAGCTAGTATGCCTCAGTCCGTTCGCGTTATGCCTTGTCACTTCCTCTTTGAGACACCAGCCTCGCCACTTTTAATTTTGCCTGAAGACTACCCCCCGCTAGGGGGAGGGTGTTAGGTAATGGAATTACTACGCGACTATAAATTTAGGCCCCCCTTCTTCCTTACCAAATGGTAGTATTTTTACGTAAAACGTGTAATTTTTCAAAATTTTTGAATAACTGCGAAGGAAAGGTAAATCAATTGGTTTATGTTTCAAATGGGGTAATAACAAATGACTTTGAATGTTATTTTTGACGTTGCATAGTGTTGCTAGAATTAAAAATAATTAATTGCATATTAGTGTGCCCGAAATATTAAATATACAGACTCCTCGTGGAACTTATCAACAGATGTTTTTATACGAGAACTACTAGTTTATCAACTTCTCTTTTCACCAAAAATGATAAGGTTAGAAGGATATGTCTTAGACAAGACTACTGGTTAGTCAATTGCTCTTGCTATATTTATATTTTTTTTAGGATCAAATTGGCGGTGGAGAAAATCAGTCATCCATGCCTTCGAACAGAAATCCATAAATCGATTGAAAAATCTTTCTGTACTGGGAATCGAACTCGTGAGCTCAGCAATCGAAGCCATCGACGTTGACCACTTAACCACGACACCGAATTTAGCAGCATATTTTAGTTATCCTTACTTCAAGCTAGAATTTTTTAAAGTCAGAATTTGATCAAATTTTTCACGACATCTGATATTATCGGCCGCTGTAGTCTAGTGGTAAAACTTTACCTAGCAGTCAGGTAGGTTTGAGCTCACATATATATATGGTAGATTTTTTAAATTTGAGATCTTGAACATAGGTATTTTTGATGTATTTTCCTCTCGAATTAGTCTTGAGTGACTTCACATTAGTTTATCTCAATTAATTTCAAAACATCACGTGTCTTAACTGAATTTATATAAACAGAATGTAAATATCATCATAAAATATTCACAATGTTTTTCATCACGTCCATTTCCAATATAACGTATATAGATTCTTAAAGCAAACTCAACAGATGTTTTTCTAATAGGACTAGTTGTCTGTTTTACAGCCTTTGTATTTCGTAAAAGTCGAAATATTAAAAAATTCTAAGGCAAGATTACTGATTGGCTTATTACGTTTGACGGAACTGCAGACACAACAATATCCACGCCTTCGACCACGATTCTATAAATCAATTTATGACACTGTACGTACTGGGACTCGTACATACTGCAACCAAAGTCAACGACTTCAACCACTTGGCTAAAAGCCCGATGATTTTTGTTTCCCTTTAAATAATACACCTCTAGTGAAATTATAATAATAACAAAAACAGCCTGTTCAAATGATTTCACAATAAAAAAGAAAACAACGCTCCCATCCATGTTGTTAAATGAAAAGCCTCTCAATGAATTCTAAATGTAAAAGAATTTTCCAACTCAGACGATGCTCAGAGAATAATTAATGTATAAAAAAACTTTTTAGTTAATAAAGACGGCGAGCATCTTTGAACGGAGCGCGGATTTTCTTTCCCGCGCTTTCTTTACGCTCTGTGTTCTTATTTTAAAAATCTCGCGGTATTAATTATAATTGTTATTACGCGCCCATTTGTTGAATGTTTCCCCCTAATACTACGCCAATAAATCGGTTAAGTTTGCGACGCTGCTTTTTAATTTATGCTTTACTCACTTTATTCGTCGACATTTTTATATGGCTGTTAGCAATAAACTTGTTGATTGTCGGTTAATTAGTTTCATATATTTTTTTTTAACTATCGTTTAACAAATGTTTGTAGTGGTGAAATTAAAATGAAAGTTTATGACAGATAACTTTTTAATTATTCATTTCTTTATAATACAGTATATGCAATCTTTGTTCAAAATAAATAAATATAATGTTATTACCTTTAAAGTTTAAACAAATAACAAATATATTCAAGAAAAGTTCCCTTTTAATCATTTTCTTCGCAATATGCGGGGACTTGAGACATCTATCTTACGATAGGACACTAAGAAAATCTTTACTTCAACGAATAAATTTTAATATATTTTTTTTAATTTTCTCATTCAAAACAATTGATTTGGATTTAATTTTTTTTTTAAATATAATATACTTTTTTAAAAATTCTTTTTCGAAGCGTTGAATAAAAAAAATTGAGTGTCTATTATGTGTGGTGACAAGTGTATGTGGGTGCAATAATTAAATTAGCTTTAAAAAAATGTAGCATTTGAATATAATTTCACTCATTGCAACACTTAATTATTTATTCAAGGTTCGAACTCAATAAAATCATTCAAAATTCGAAACAATTTCAAATTTGCCACAAAGATATCGCAGGCCGTCGCGCAATCCTCCCCCGATCTCCACAACACATGCCGTTTCGCGCGAGAACGAGACACCGCGTCGTCTTGCATGTGTGCGCGCGTACGTGTACCCCCGGACATCGAATACGCGAGGAAAATCATCACACACCCTCTCCCTCCGACGTACCCGTTCAGAGAGAGACGCCGTTCATCCCCGGCCATACGTGTGCCACACACACACATACCAACACACATCGGAAAATCTTAAACATTACACACGGCGGGATGTCGCATACGACGTTTAAGCGTACGAATAACTGAAGACGGCCTCTTCGCTCGCGCGCGTTCGGGTAAGTTCTTCTCGCTCTTTCGGCGGAGATAGCCTCTCCGAGAGAAATAACCTTTGGCCACTCAACGGACCGCGCAGAGCCAGCGGCGGCGGAAACGCACGAGGCGGGCTCGGGTCGACGTCTGAAGCGAGACGGCCGTAGCGAACGTTCGCCGCGAGAAAGAGATGCCCTATGTGCGATCCGCGGGACGGCAAACGGACTTTTGCTTGGACAGACGGTGTAGGACAGCGGTCGTGTATGGACGATACTGCGCCGCTGCGAACCGGTGTACGACCCTTGCGAATTTAGACAACTCCGATACGTACAACACAATACACCCCCGTTACGTTACGATCCGAGTGTTATAAAATTTTGACCGATTCGCTCACATTATATCACCGTTTAAAAATATGCAAATTTATTCAAAGACACTATTAGCATAATAATAAATTATTTATAAAAAAAGTTTTTATCGAAAGAGAAAAAAAATATGACATTTGTGTAATTTTAATAAAGTGGACTTATTGTGATTCAGAGAACTTAAAAACAATAAAAATAAACAATTGTTATTATATTTGTGAAGTTGATAAATTATTAAAACAAATATTGAAACTGTCAAAAGTGTCAACAAGTTCTCACCGTTTCTTTTTACGCGTAAAATTCAGTCAGTGTTTTTGAAATGTTATTTATTAAAATAAAATGTCTGCAATTTTTCTAAATATGAAAAAACGTCATATATAAATTAATAAAATTCGTTGGTATTTATCTATTTTATTTTCCTTCGAGTGATTTACTTGAAAACAGATAAGATAGTTAAATTGACAAAGTGTGGTGTATACAATCGAAAAACTAATGAAGTATTTATAAAAAAATATAATAACAAAATTTAAAATGTTTTGAAAATTCTTAAAAATTACACGAGACAAATTTTGACAGTTGGGCAAATATGCGTCGGAAAGTGTTTGAAATTTTCTGTCGTAAAAATTGACAAAATGTTTTGTCGAAAAAATTCAAACAAAATGATGATAAAAACGGGCACAATCATGAGGGCGAAACGAAGAGTGTCCGTCGATTGCAATTCTTCAAGATAAATCAATTTTCAAAACATTAAAAATACATTATTAATAATTTGACAGTAAACATGGTGAAGTGGACAAATATAATTACGTGAATTAAATATTGACAGGACTAATTAGTGATTTGACGTTTGTGAAACTTTGTGGAAATTGGACTTTCCACGTGTCGTGGAGCTTTGCCGGTGTTTTGCTATTTTAAAAGGAGCTGAGTTCACTCGACACCCGGTACAAAATGCGAATCAAAATGCCTGCAGTTAGAATAGCGCAAGGTAAAAACAACACATATTTATTATATTTCAATTATATTTGTATATTAATTAAATAATCTTAAAATTTGACGCAATCAAGTGTATATACTTATACACACCAACGTTACGAAATTTACTAAAGATAACATACATTTAATAAACATAGAATTGTCATAAAAGTATTTTTGGTAACGTGTTTTGTTGGTTGTATTATTATAGACTAATTGTTTTTTAATTTGACAGCTAATTAAATATTTAATATTCAAATAAGGATAAATACTGTTTGAATATCAAATTTTTATAACGTGATTAAAATAATTAGATAACTATTTAATTAAAAATAAGCCGCGAAAGATTTTTTTTTATATTTTAAAAATAGCTTGAGTATAGATTGTAGTCGGTATTATTAAAAAAAAAACATAGCCTGATATTTTCCAACATATAATTAAGTTCTTCTAAAGTTTTATAAAGTACCAACAATTTACCGAGTTATAATATTATATACGAAAATGACATATACAAAAATAGCTTGCGTTCAAATTATATATTAAAAATATATTATTTATGTAATTTTAACTTAAAAAATTTGAAAGTTTTTTAACTGATATGTTTTACCCCAAAATCCCTAAAGGTATAAACATCAATAAAAAAAAATTGTTTTAGTTTATTCAAGAATTTACCTGTAAAAAAACACCGTTCTTTCCAACATAGATTATTTTAAAATAAGTGTGTTAGTGATAAAGATGTTATCTTATCAATTAAAAGTAATTGTTGAAAACATTTTGATACTAATTTTCTTTTAAAAATGCTTCATTTATTTTTAGATTTGCATTGCGATACTGATAATAATTATAATTAATTTTTAAAAAAGATATCATTTATAAAATCTTTTGTTTACTTTAAATCAGTAATAACTAGTTTTCTAATTGGTAAATAAAATATTCAAATTGATTTCTAATCAATCAACTCGATTTATTAAATTATTTTATAAACACGGGTAAAGTGGATATAAATATTATATATTATATTGTCGAATGAGTTTACTCTGTACTCAATGTTTGCTATAACGTAGTCGTCATAAATATTCTTAATGGTGTGGCTATATCAAAATACATGACAATAATGACATTGAAAATTGTTCATAAATGAAATGGGGATGTTTTAAAAATTATTTTTTTGACGAGAGTGAATTATGTAATGAAGTACGAATATTATTAAAATATTTTTATATTGTATACATTTATTTATTGTGTTTATTAATTACCATACCACATGTAGCACGTTTTTTGATTTACGAACAGGCACTAATTTTACATAGAAACTGTGACGTTTTCTGTAATCAAGTATTTTTAAGCATTTATTTTACATATATCAAATACCAATATCTAAATAAATAAGCGATATTTAGTAAACGTATATATTTGTAATACCTTTAATTTTTCTAAGAAAGACAGTTTAACCTTATTTTAAAAATAAATAAATTGCTCAATTGCATTTTCAAAAATGTTTTTATTTTCACTTTTGAAGTGTTCATTGTCAATTTTAACCGTTCAAATTATCTACATTCACACCGATTTCTAATTTGAACGATTCAAATTTAATATTGAAATTCCACCAAGCACCTTCAGTCGAAATCTTAAATGTTCACTGTCAGTTCTTCGTAGAATGACATTTTATTAATAAAATAAACACCTTTTGTTGTAATATTTCTACATTATTTATTACATATTCAGGGCCGGTTTCGTTCATCCAGAGCACCATTTGACAATACTCGCAATGATCAAAACTAATCCTGATACATAATAAATAATTAGTTATTGGTAAAAATACTGTTTTGTTTTTAATATTATGTTTTTTATGTATAAAAAAAATGTATTAGATTCATTTTATTCACAAATGAAATTTCAATGACAATGTTTTATTCTTTTACTTTTATAATATGTTGAATAAACATATTTATGCCTTTTGGAACCTTCGTCCATTAATTATGTTCTTATTATGATAGAATAATCTCGAACAAATTTATTGTATCTTATAATATATCTTCATAAAAGATGTTTACCAAAGCGACACCTTCTTATAAATGGACGCAATCTTTTAACCTCTTTCTCCACGTCAAAAAAAACAGTTATAATATAATAATTCACAGCGCGCAAAAAATCTAAAATACCTTGCAGATGCATCAGCCATGAATAGTCTCTGGAATTGCTTAATAATAACAATATATCAGATTTGTTTTTGAAGAGTGTGGGCGTTGGAGATAAATCGCTGAAATTTTGGACATTAGATTCTCACGATTTGAGCAGGCCGAGCCTAAAAGATGTGACATGGCAGGTTTATATTAATGATGGCAACTTAAAAAAACTGTCACTCTTTACTCTACCTTTTGACGGTGTATTTATCAAGCTGGTCGGACATTTCTCTACGATACAAATTACTAAAGGTAAACACACAATGAGCCTGATTTGCGAGAGACGTGGATAGATCGCGGTGCTATGTTTAAATGATTGCCTCTCTGAATGGATAGATCATCAAATGAAATTGATATTCATCTATCTGTTACAATACAATAAATACATATTTTTCAAACTAAATAACGTAAATGTTTTATTTTTATTTTTGGTAACTTATTGGTAAATTATTTTGTGGCATTAAAAATGACACGTAATTATGTGCTTTAGTTTCTAGGCATTGCAAGGTTTAAATAAAGTAAATGACACACTCAATTGGAATCGCAATACTGGGCGAGTAGAGAAGACTTCCTTCCTGGTGTTTAAAAAATACTTTAAGGCATCTTATCACCTAAAAAATGCATGAATATAACTGCAAACATGAAAAGAGTTTCATTAAAATTGTATTATAACACTTTTTGTATTCTTTTTAAGTCACAATCACACACCGATATTTTGTGCAATTTTCAATAAGCCTGGTGTATATACACTTCGGGTGCAATTCAATAATTTTGTCAGTCGATGCACTTTTCAATTTTATCGAAATTATCTTTGTATATTTTTTTATTCATATAATTCTACAACTATTATTAAATATAATATGCGAAATAAATGTCTAATAAGACAATAAGCAGTCAAAGTATTTTTTTATATCTGAAAGGAATACATATATTTACATAGTTATTCAAGATTCAATAAAACACGAATCAATTTAAAAATTAAATTCCACTTAAATCTAGCAATAGACTGCTTGTAGTCACAGCTAAAACGATGAGTAATAAATAATATTTTATTTCATTCGTAATAATATTTTGACCACACTATAAATAAGTAATTTAAAATCAAATATAGTTATTTGAATATTGGGAAATATTTTATAACAAACATTTTGCACTGTTGTGTAAAACTCCGTCTTAATTCATTTTCCATTAAAAATAAAAATAACGCTGACCTTTGCGAATAAGGCAATTCATTTTTTTTCCGACGGGTTTCTATCAGTTTTTCCTTTATGGTCCGATAGTAATTGGTTTATTTATATCATATCAAATTTGAATTATTGTCTATGGGAAGTGAATCTTTATAAAAACCAAAAAGTAATAAAACATTTTGACACATTTATTTCGAATTTATGTTATATGGCAGTGATAAATCTAAATAAAATTTATTTGTTAAAACAATAGGATTTTTCAATGTCATTATTTCGCTTTGTTGAATTTTACTAAACTATTGCAAAATTTGACAGTATTGATCAATATGTATTTATTAAAATATTCCAACGCGTGATAAATCAATCAAACTGTTTGCACAACTAACAAATATTCTATTTTACAAATAATAAATATAATATTTAAATATTGCCAGCATAACATAACAGTTTAACATTGTTTACTTTTAATTCTTATGTTATGTTTTTTACTAATCTTTCTTTTCGATTATTTTGCTATATCAAATATAAATCCTGCAAACATAATACTGAATACAAATATTAACACGTAACATAAAATATTAAGTACAGAATTGCACAACTATGTGTGTAGGGATTCCAAATTATCCATGAAACATTTAAATAATATTACAATGTATGAACTTCATCATATTGTATACTCATTGTTTTGTCATACGAGACGTATAAACTAACGTTGCCAATACGTTAACAAGAGGGTCGCTTAATCTCAAAGCAATTCTCTGTGTTCTGTGGAAATAGTGAATTTTTATCACTCCTATGAAATTATGCACAATACTTAAATAAGTAATTGATTAATAAAAATAATAATAAAAGATTTTTAGTACTTTTTCCACTTAAAATTTATTTGATCAGGACCGATTTCGCTCCTCACGAGCATTATCAACTGATAAGGAAAATAAATTAAACAGTGCTATTTATACAAGTTAAATTGAAATCATTGTTAAATTGAAATCATTGTCATTAATTGTTAGTAATTGCTTACACCTTCTTGATTTCAATTTAACTTGTATAAATAACATTGTTTAATTTATTTTCCTTATCGGTTGATAATGCTCGTGAGGAGCGAAACCGGTCCTGATCAAATAAATTTTAAGTGGAAAAAGTACTAAAAATCTTTTATTATTGTTATTATAATGCCATTCCACCAAGTATTGACAGTGAATACCTTAAAAGTGAAGCAATTGATTGTTACTTAATACACTTCTAACGTGTAACAATATGCAATTTACCGTAAAATAATCAATGTAAATGGCTGAAAATATACTACAGTGTATGTCATAAATTGCAGTTATGTACAAATTTGATCTGAGAATATTGTTTACTCTTAAATGAACAAGGGGTTTGCACGAGCTTCTCTGAGCTCCCTCCATCCAGCCCATCTCTGGTATTATTAACTGTTAAAAGATTCACACTAGCTGCCAACACGTATCTTGGGTGAGTATTACGTTTTTTAAATAAACAAAACAGATTGTATCCAAATCTTCTAATACAATATAATATAACGCGACGCCGAATGATATTGTTTGATTACCCGGTAGCATAATAAGCATTTGCATATTTGAATATCCGAATATCTAAAAAGATTCAAATACATTCGAATATTCGATTAGGGTTAATTGCTATGTTGGCGAAGTTGTATTTCTTCTCTACTTGATGTAATCATTAAAAAAATTCTATAAAAGAAGAAGGGATGCCTTATGTTATATTTAAATATATTTTAATAAAATAAATAATAAAACAGCAACAACAGACAAAGATAGGATAATATTTTTTCACACTATACACAGGCTTCAAAGTAACTAACTGGCTTGCAAATAATGCATTAGTTTGTTTATGTCAACTATGTAATATGTATGTATTATCAGCGGTGGGCTGGCGATACGTTAACAAGGGGCTCGGTAAATCTCAGCCATAATGTCTTCATACCATAGATATGACGTGGCACACTGGCTTTTTTGCGGCCCGTTAGTTGACTTTGTTTGCTTCTTCAATTAAAAAAATGGAGGAGCAACAAAGTCTTCTGTTTTGTATTACAATTTATAAGAAATTGCAGTTAGGTGCTGATTTGATCTTAAATGAATGATTTTATTTACTTAACAAGGGGCTCGCCAGCCACGTATAATTTTAACAAGGGGCTCGGGCGAGCCCCCCGAGCCCCCTTCCAGCCCATCCCTGTGTACATATGCCTTGTATTTCATACACTTTGATGGCAAGTCACGCTAATACTCAAATGACTAGTTGCAATAGTTAGTTATTGGTACATTTAAATCTAACTAACAAATATTTACACTAAAGTAATCGATATCAAATATGTTGTAGAAATGTCAAATACTGTGGGAACGTTCCTAATTAGATTTCATTATTTAAAATGTGTGCTTAAATATAACGAATATTTTGACTATTTTTAATTTGTATACTTAATTAAATTAGAAACAATTCCCTACATAACACACACTGTGTAATTTTATTACTCATTCAATATAACCACCGCAAAGATATCAGTTGAATTGTGCCATCTGGGCTACTTAATTCGTATTAAACTAACGCTGAAGTAACGTAATTTGTGTGACTTTTTTTATCATAGTAAAAAAAATTACCCATCTGGCTAACTAAGAATTTATAAACATTGAAATCACAGTCATGAAAAATAAACAAAAATCATTCCATACGTCGAAAAAATTATAATATTTCGTAGTATAAAATAAAAATAATAAAAGATTTTTAGTACTTTTTTTATTTGATCAGGACCGGTTTCATTCCGGTCATTTGCCACTTATATTTATTGATGATTTTTTAATTGTATGTTATAGGTGTTAATCATTTTAATTTTGTGCAATTATAATGTAATTTGTAAATCTTTTTCATTGTTAGTAGTTGCTTACACCTTTTATTTCAATTTAACTTGTATAAATAGCACTGTTTATATATTTTTCTTATCAGTTGATAATGCTCGCGATGAGCGAAACCGGTCCTGATCAAATATTTTGTATTTTTTTTTGTGGAAAAAGTACTAAAAATCTTTTATTATTTTTATTATAATGCCATTCCACCAAGTATTGACAGTGAACACCTTAAAAGTGATTTCGTAGTATAATAATTTGATTTCATTCAATTAAAAAGAATACTTATTGTTTGCATTGATTGATAAGTAATGAAAAAAAAATAATGCTAGTGAAAAATATACAATGAATACCCCAATTGATTACCAGAAAGTGTGTTGTTCTAGGCATGTTATGAATTGTTAAAACACCAGGAGATAATTATAATAAAATATAAAAGTCTTTAAATTGTGACTTGGCTTAAAATTTTCAAGAACACCGTAATAAACATTTCGCCACGAACGCCGCTCGTAGAAAGCTACTTCGTTCCACTCTTTCGCGGTGTTTTTTACCCCAGTTTTGCATCGGGGCGTCGGGAGAGCGAAGCGGCGTCGCGACGCCCGGAAAGGTCGTGGCTTTTTCTTTCTTTTTAATTAATATTCTTATCGCGCCGTGTTTGTCTCCTCAGCCGTTTTGAGGGAGGGGGGTGCAGGCCAAGGGTGGCGGACTCGTTCTGGCTAGACGAGACTTTTTCGGGAATCACCGCTTTATTATTTTTATCATTATTATTATTACTTACGACAGATTAAGAATTTATTACGCTTCCCAAGATTAGGCTGTAAGATATTCAATACGAAAATAAACGAAGATGTTAAAAATGACTTAATTTAGTAGAATGTTTATACAACTTATTTCTTGCTTTGAATAATATAATCGCACAGTACGTTTCTTGTTTGTAACGTTAAACATTTGTTGAAATATGACAATGCTTTCGTTTCTATCTTCACAATACAATCATATGTTATTGACGACCAAACAACTAATTTTCGGTCTCTGTTCATTTATTAAAGTAATGTAGGCGCCATTTAACGTTCCAGTAATCTTTAGGCCGGAACCGGATACTGTAATAAAAATTTGATCTCATGTAGAACTCTTATATTTCTTATGATAAGGTAACAAATTGCGCATTCAAATTAGTCCTTGAAAACGAATGTAAGATTGCTATATGAATTATTTTATTAATGGTATTCCTTAAGTAATCAATAAAATGTTTGCAAAACTACTTTAATATTATATTTGATAGCTTTAATTGAGTTGGAAAGAATCTACCTTACTCATGTAACAAAGAATCATTATTCCGAACATCAGGACAATTATTTGATTTTTAAATACTGCAACATTAAAATGTTACGAAAATGCGAAATCAAAATAAAATAAGCTGATTTGTCGACCAAATTTTTAAAAAATATTTATCTTGAGAAACATTTGTTTTCCAAAAAAAAAAACTCACAATTCTTGCTGTTATGTTTCTTGCAAAGTAAACAAAAGCTGTTAGTGTTTGCGCATAAAAAAGCTCGGACAGTACTAAAAGAGCTTTTATAGTAAGAGAATAAGCTCCAGCGCTTGGTCAGCGGTGGGGTTTGTTAGTCAGCCGTCCAGTCTCATTAACCGTTTAGGCTCGGGGTGCATCTAAGATATATTATATTATATACTTTTGATCATTATTTTAAATAAACTTACTTTCAAACGTCAATAATATTACTTAACTTTTGATTAGGTAAATGTATTACTATCGTAAAGGAAAATCAAAATTATGCTACTAAGTGCTTAGAAAATTACACCGTCAGTGGTATTCTACTACAATCTTTTTTTAACACAGTTTAAAGAAGGTCTTTTATAAGGTTCAGGAACGGTTTCGATAATAAATGTTGGCAATTTCGACCAATTTAAGAAATATCGATATGATTTATTTTTACGACGCATACTTAGATTAAAACATTTTAAGGCTATACATTTTTTTACAAAACTGTTAAAGAAAAAAATAAGTAAAAAATATGTTGCAATTAACCCTTTGAGTGGTGAGTTAATTTTTACCTAATTAGGTTTTTTCTTATATTTTAATTATTTGTAGTATTGGCACACACAAAAATATAAAAACCTTTTTTTTTTGATACAGACCAATCTGGGAAGAATATTAGTTATTATTCCAAAAAGTAAATATATCTTTTAAATTATAAAACTCATAGTCAAAAATGTAAAGTAAACTAGTTAATTATTATTTTTGAATATTTTTCTAGAAGCTATTATTACTTCGCTTTTGCGTCAAGATCTTTTTTGCTCTCATCTGTATACATGTGCAGCTCTGCAGATGTCGATTCCAGGAAGGAATCGATCCCAAATAGAATTTTACGCTCAATATTATATGGCTACCGATTTGTTTACAAATGTTACCCTTTTTAACCACTCTAAAGCTAACGACCCACCGGTGTGTCGCATACCTACTAACCACACACGCTACCCATCAGTCATTATTACGACGTCAATAAATATTTTTTAGAGTTTGCATCTTTGAAAAAGGGTCGGACATCTCTTAAGGACTCACAAAATTAATATTAAGTTCTCCTTTATTAGTTTTTAGAAAATTGCTAGCTTACAGTACAAAAAACACTATTTTTTCTAGCTGTTAACGGGTTAAAAAACATTTTCTTCATTTGCTATACAAAATAAAAATAATGTGGTGGCCAAAAGTCACTGGTGGATGTGTCTAGTATTCATATCTGAAGAAATTAAATACAATTCAAAAATTCAATAAAAAATATGAGAATGGCAATAGATAATGGATGACAAGCTAATCCAACGTACAGGTACGTTGATACTCATCAAAGACACGATACTTTTTAAAAATACATTAAAGCAATAATAGTGTAAAAATATATGCATATTTGCACTGAACGTGTTCACAGTTCCCCTGCTCTCCCCCCGCCGTAGGGAGGCGTCGGACAGTGCAGACATAGAAATTATTACCGCAGTGGCGTATGAATATGTTAATTTCGTAAGTGAGAAAAACACTTTTTGTTATCTTTGAATTCTTCAAACATCGGCCGATATATTTCTGGACAATCAATAAGCCTAAAGATTATACGCATTACAGCAATCCAGTATTTCGTTTATCTTTTTCTGATAAAATGCTGATATGAAAGGTAGTATAATAATAACTGAATTCCTCTAACTGATAAGAAATTACGTCAGCTTTTTCAAAAGAATACAATTTTACCGTCATGTATTTTGACGGATATTATAAGAATTTTTGAAAAATAATATATTTACTTTATTCAATATTTTATCAAGTACGAAAAATTTGCCAACATCAGTAGTGATGGACTGGGTTGGAAGAGGCTCTTAAAGGTTCACACAATTCTCTTTTGTTAAATTTGCTCCTTGTTAATTAAAAAAATAAGTATAGTTAGGTAAAAATCAGTACCTAAATGTTATTTCTGACATATATAATCTTATCAAGAAGGGCTTAGAAGATATAATTGTAGTGAAACGAATAGTACATATTTCAGTGCCAATCTTGGAACTCTTCACTCTTGATATCTGAGATAGATAAGTATTTTTTTTCAACTTTTAATATTACATATTTTACAGTATATAACCTATGCTCAATAAAATAATTCCATAATATAAGAATATTTAGTAACATTCAATTGATTTAACAATACTTCACCTAAAGATTAAGCGAACCTTTTGTTAACGTATTGGCAACCCACCACTGTCCAACCTAATATAGTTGGTAGCTGTTGTGTAGCAGTATCACAACTAACGAAATTCTACAACATAAACGCTAAATAATTTTGCTATAGTTAATATTAATTTTAAATATGGACTAATTGTTTGTCTTAATAATATGATTCGTCAACTGTCTAACAAATCTTTATTAAATTTTATATATAAAAAATACAACTTTTTTAAACCATTTTTTTTTATTTCGAGCACCGGTTGAGATTATAGCGAGTACAGTCAAATCGCAAAAAAACTGTGGAATTACATAGTTCTAAAAAAATTGTATTTAATTAGTTAAATTATATAAACAACATGTCTAAATCAGGACATTATAATTATTTAAATATGTGCTAGATAAAAAAAAAATGACTGATTGACGTCACACAATGTTGTTAACAACGGCGATAAAAAGACCGCGAAGTATTACGTAAATACAATCCGTTCCATTTTCGAAAAAAAAAGTATTTTATCAGTCTAAATTATAGTGCCTTCACTGCATCTAGGTAGGTAAACCTCTAGTCGTATTCACGGGCGCGGTGGTGCATTTTGTATAGACCGACCGCTTGGTCAATATTTTCAAGTCGCGTCTCATTTAAGTAGCCCATTCAGAGTATTCCAAAAGGGTTGTTTATTTGTTGGACTTGCATGCTTCTCGATATAGGGAGGGGATTCCACGGAACTATGGAGTCAAGCTCCCACAACTTTACTGTACTAGTATTACCTTCACTGCTCTTGTTTAAAAACGGTATTTTTTTATCCATATCCGCTCTCAATATGGAGCATATGGCCTCCTAATAGAAGTATCTAAACAGATTTTTTTGTTACTCAGTCGCTTAATCACTCTTTTTCAAAGAGAGTAGTAGGGATAAAAGGATATGCTGGGACAGGACTATTGGTTTACTAATCGCTCTCGCTTCGCCCGGTTGTTTAAGGATCGGGAATGGTGAGAAGGACATTACAAAAACCTATGCTTTCGAACAGAAATCGATGAATCGGCCGAAAAAATGCAAAATGCATTAATCTGTTATGCATAAATATGCACTAAAATATTAAGCTAACTTTTTCGTAATTTTGACAGAAATCAATAATAGCAATGTAGACAAAACATTAAAACAATACATCTATGCAGTTCTAACAATGGTGTGATGCTGAAACAACTATAAAAACGATTATTACAAAACCAAAATCTTAGCTATTTCATGCCTTTTTAAATCATGGTTTATTATTATTGTTCTTAAAAACAATTTCAATTATATTAACGCATATTATTAATTTTCAATACTTTCAAAGTAAATTGCATTTAATTATAATTTAAGAAGCTGGCCACCGGACGAGATATATCTAATAGACTGCAATGCGTTTTTAGCGCCAATGACGTAATTTCATTTTGGCAAAATTTCTTAATATTGATTCAAATTTTGGTGCAGTATTCAATTAGAACAATTATTGTTAGCCAAAACGAAACAGTTTTGTGGTCGAGTGATCAACGTCGTTGGGGTTTGGTTATAGTGCTTACAGTATCCCGGTAGGAGCGATTCTAGATAATTCAATTCGAAGGCAAGGATGTTTGTAATGAATTAAATTCCCTTCCGTCAATCTATACGATTCTAGAAAAGAGCCGTAGTGATTAGTTTACCACTAGTTAGTCCTTTTCTACCCTTATTCGCTATATCAGTGTTTGAATAACTGAGTAATAAGCAGTTCTCGTAAAAAAAACTTCTGTTGAGAGACGCCTCATTATGACCGTATATGTTTGAAATTTCTAATATTTATCACATAAGCTACGTTTATCTTTCAACTGGTGGCGCACGTAATAGAATGTACAATCTATATTTTCACAAAAACTACCAGTATCTGAGTTTCCGGACCTATTTGTGTATATGTAAACTTTTTCTTAAATATTTAGTTTGGTAACTGTTTCAAATGTATACTAACCACTTGAATACCAAGCGGACACAGGTGTCCGGAACATATGCAAGCGAACACGACATTGTCCAAGACATTTAAAAATCAAATACTTGGTATTCTAATAGCATATAAGCAATATTTTGATGAATATGTGTAGTTCCATCTATACTGAGTCAATATAGGTTTTTAAAATATCGAATTCGAGTGTATATTAGGCAAAATTATTTTTCTCAAAAACACGCAGTATCTCTGGGACATATTAATGATTTATTTGCGCTGTATTCAAACGGTTAACATACTTTTTTGTTAGCATAAAGCTCTGAAATTGTTCGAAAAAGCTTCATATTTAAGCCAACTGACCGGTTTGCTCTGTAGGGCTAATTAAGCACAGGAAGAGGCTTGCTAATATGTTGCACATGTAATTGTTAGTTGTAATGGTATAATTTTGATTTGCATTGAACTAATCATATGGCGATTCGACATGGTGTTATCTCAGCAATTTGAATTAATTTCCAACGGACTATCGTTAAGTTACAATGTAGAAGGTACAGTTACAAATCACAGGGACTTGGCCGAGACCTACATATTCTTTTTATCTTTTTATATACATATATCATTGCTGGTACAAATAAAAAGAGCTTTTTTATGTAATAAAATGTTTAATCATTTATTTATGAAAGTGTTTATACCTTCGTAATTGCATCTCTGAGTCAAAATACCCATAACCTACTACCTTCTCTAATGCTACTGTAATAAAAAGCTACTTCTTTTTAAATCCACTTTATATTAAGAAGAAAAATATTTAATTTAACATCTTAACGACGTTGAACAATATCAAATGTCCTCACATTGGCAAGTTGGTTTTACACTTTGACAGAAAAATTAATACGTAAAAGCATTATCATCAATTGCTTTTAATTGACAAATAAAAAAATCTTGTTTTTTTTGTTCAAATACAGAATTTATACAGTAGCACATTAGCAACTGCTTTGGATTTTGAACAACTCCTTATCTGGAAAACGGACCACGGATTATTTAATTATTTTTAAATTTCTATCAAAAGTTAATTTGTTCTGTATTTTTTCAAGCTTTCCTACCGCTGAAAAACGGAAACTTAACGAAGATTGATATATTGATATACAACGAGCCTCATTATCTCATTTTTTCTTTAGTTTTTTTTTACGACTAAGAGGTTGAATATTTTGCACTGATCACTTGTATTGTGTTCACTGTCAATACTTGGTGAAAAGCCATTGTATTTAAAAATAAATACAATATTCATTTGTACTACTTGCACTTTGATTTAAAAGATCATGATCTAGGCTTTAATTACAAACTGTTTTCTGACGAAATTAAATCAATTCATAGGAAGTCTATGTATATTGTTACTTTGTAGCTTGTAGATTACGCGGTCAAGTAACTCGCCTTGTACTATCAATGTCTAATCATAGGATATGCGAAGCCGTAACCGAGCCACTGGCATGTGTGTATATTTATCTGGAGTAACTTTGTCGGCATAATATGATATTTACAGTGATAAAATTACACATAACTATTATGCCACTATCTAACTGATTTGATTCCGAGATGATTACCTATTGAGTTTGCTAGAAATTAAAACGGGTTAGTAAACATTAACAGATTCAGGTGCATCAATTTTAATGTGTTTTTATCGTGAAGAATAATATTTTACACTGCGTATCACACACTTACAGGAGTGGCCAGCAGAGTGTTTTTGCGTTATCATGACATGTCATTATTGACCATACGTAAAGCTAGCTACGGTGTCATACAATGATATTACCTACGAATCCATAAAAATAAAGCAATATTTTTTTTGTTTGTATACATTAAGCCAGCGGTGGGCTGCCAACATGTTAACAAGAGGCTCGCTTATTCTCAGAGCTATTTGTGATGTTCTGAGTAAAAAGCGATTTTTATTTGATGATCATACTTATACAAGTAAACACAATAATTTTTGAGGCAATCGAATGTATACTACTTTATAGTTAAACTATCGTACATATATGTATATATATAAATATCAGAATATAATATTTATATATATATACATATATTTATATATATAAATATCAGAAATTGTAGCTTAGTACTGATATTATATTACTTTTTTTTTCACTTTAACAAGGGGCTCGGAGGCTGAGCCCCTGCGAGCCCCCTCCAGCCCATCCCTGCATTAAGCGACAAATCATTCAGTCTAATTTATAATCGGTTTCAAAGTAACTAGATATTTTTTGGTAGTAAAAAAAAAATTAACTGATACAAAACCGGTTTTTTGTAATATATCAAATGTCGAAACACAAGTCAAATCATTGTTAACACACCAGTGAAGGATTGAATTGAGGACTCGCTGTGAGGTATTTTCTCAATTTCTCATTTTTTATCATCTAAAACAGATTAAAACAAAATCACGTTTGTCCGAACCAACGTTCCCTCTGACCCGAAGGGTTAACTGCGCGGAAATTTCAAAGGCTGCGCGGATCGATCAAATATTAATTGAACAACTGTCTTGTAGTGCGCGCCAACCCGGAATGAGTGCGAGGGGGCTTCTCAACTGCTGCGCGGCCGCGCACGCGCGCATCTTAGAGGGAACGTTGGTCCGAACATCAATGTTTTTTATTATTGCAAAATTTAAAGCATAGTTACTCGCATTGATTTGTTAAAAACAGGATTTATTACAAAATAAAATTTGATAACTTTATTACCCCACTTGTTGAGCAACAAATTGTTACACGTGTTTCGTCTTTTTTTAAGAACCATCGTCAGAAATAACAGCGCATGTTTTACTAATACACTCAAAATTTATTATGTTTCTTTAATAATAAATTACTAAATGAAAGTCGGGTTTTTTCTTTTTCTACTGTTCGCATTTAGGGGCTCAGATATATTGAGTACGGTAAATGCCAATGAAAATAAGTTCAACAATGACGAGTCACCTGTCTTATAAATTGATTTTATAAATTTAAAGCTGTTCATTCTTGCGATGTTCTGTCCGATGATACTTCTTAAACAGGCAAAACACGTGTCGCAATTCGTAGCACAACAAGTGGAGTAACAAATTTATTAAAATAAACTTAACATTACCGTATAGTTTATGTACATTACAAAGTAAAGATTATTGAGTAATGTACATAATTCCATGTACGTATTTGCAATCCTTGCTGATATGCCTTGGACCTACATAAAATAACCTCCATTATTCATAACTATTATCTTATCAGTGACTAATAAAAAACACTGTTATCATTACTGAATCAGCGTGAATGATAAGGCTGTTTCACGTGAAAATTGCAAGCATCTGCCATTTGGACGTTGTTATCTTGCGATTTTAATAAGAACTCGCCAACACATTACTTATCAATGCAAATTATTATTTATAAGCAACCAAATGAACCGAGTGCAAACGTCCAAATTACGAAGGTTTATTTACCAAATTATCAAAGAAGGCTGTGTGGGGTATGGTAATATTAAACTATATTATACATACAGAAATTACCCTGTTGCATTACCGCTTGTCAGCATTCGCTCAATTTACCTGATGCATGGAACGAGGGAGAGCTAGTCAGTACACTCTGATCACTGTTCCTTCTAAGCTGCGCGCGTAAAAACCCCCTCACACACATTCTGGATTGACGCGCACTCCAATACAACTATTAAAATTTTTGAATTAGAATAACCCTAATTGATCGAAATAAATTAGATAATTACACTAGAATAAAATTCTTATCTTTTTTATAAGACCAAGAAATTTATCATAATGGAGTATATAATATATCAGGATTAATTGTAAGGAACGACATAAAAAGTTCGATTTTTTGTAAATAAATTTATAAAAAAAGTTAATAAATTTACAAGCGACTGTATTATTTGTTTCATTTTACTTATTTTCTTAATTTCTAGCTAGATTTTATTTCATATGAAAAAAAATCTTTTATTTTTTATTTAATAGACTTATTAGTAAAAGAATATTTATAAATTAGCAAATGATTTTATAATTTATTGTGAAAATCAAAACACATGTTTTACTTCAAATATGATAAATTATGCCGCGCATTTGTTGGATTGACCCGCGAAGATTTTGAATTTTCAGCACAGCTAACTTCTTGTCTAGAAGGAGCATTGTTTATGGTTAATGTTACACACATACAGGCGAACCGAGAAAATTAATTAAAACATCCTTCTTTTATTGCTTTTATTAAATATGGACTCCTTGCAATTTGACAGAAGGAGCTTAACTGAAAGTGTAGATGTTCTTTCAAAAAGAATAAGGATAACATGACGATGATTGTCTTTTTGCTCTCTCTCTAATAATTATTGCAGCCTTTGGTCACACGTTCAATACATTGATTGACAGATTTTTTACAGAAGTGTATTATTATTTATAATATTTTCATTACTTTCCAGTAGCGTTCTTTACCTGTCTTTGATTGGTATCTGTTTGCTACCACTACGGTACTCTACTTTTCTCTGAATAATAATAAGATTAAAATTCATTTCTAGGTGCTTTTATTTCAATGGGCTCGTGCTATGTTTTTTTGCTGTTTAACAAATCAACCACCTTTGAACGGTATCACAACCCTTATCCCTTTAACAGATGCATGTTAGGGTTTAACTTTAACCCGCTTTTTTTCTGATAACGTAATAAGGTTAGCTTCCACGTGTCTGCTCAGGTAACGTTTTAATAAGCGGTTAGGGTAGGTAGCGAAGTAATGCTTAAGAATGATTTATAAGACGTAACACCAAGCACGCGCTAAATAAGACATTAAAAAATAATATATTTTATTTCGTATCATAACCATCGTTTCTATATTATGGAGTAATTAATATTTTACACAATTCTAGCTCATATTGGACAGGGGCGTTTTTATTTTCCACCATGTACACCAGCGGTGGGCTGCCAATACCTTAACAAGGGGCTCGCTTAATCTCAAAGCAATTTTTAGTGTTCTCGGAAAAGAGTGATTTTTTATTTCTCCTATGCAATTATATGCAATATTTAAATTAGTGACCGATTGTTACTTAATACACTTATAATATGTAACAATATGCAATTTTCCGTAAAATTATCAATCTTAATGGGTAAAAATGTACTACTGTGTATACTGAAGCTGCCGTAGATAAAATATATGTCAGAAATTGCAGTTAAATACTAATTTGATATGAGATTATTGTTTTCTCTGAAATTAACAAGGGGCTCGCCGGCCTTGCCATAATTTAACAAGGGGCTCGCGCGAGTCCCTCCGAGCCCCCTCCAGCCCACTTCTGATGTACACTCCAAAA
Source organism: Himalopsyche anomala (assembly GCA_031772345.1). Classification (NCBI taxonomy): domain Eukaryota; kingdom Metazoa; phylum Arthropoda; class Insecta; order Trichoptera; family Rhyacophilidae; genus Himalopsyche; species Himalopsyche anomala. The sequence continues at coordinate 20,100,296 of CM062837.1, read as the reverse complement.
GTGGAGTAGATGGACTCCTAATGGAGTTTATCTCAAAATAAGTGGTTCTACTAGGACTGCTTGTTACTCAATTGCTCAACCTCTCTTTCCTCAACCGTTATTTTTTTAAGGTAGTATCCAGTGGTAAAACGAATTTCAGGCACAATATTTGTTATATGTTATTTTTATATATTTCTACAGCATGTAACGGGTAGTGGTGGAACAATCAACAACCAACATGTTATGAGAAATCATTTAGAACATGTTCTTAATTATTCGATAGCACCAACGCGTGAACTTTTTCTTTTTTACGAGGTTTATAATAAACAATATTTACCTGGTTATTCTTTAATTTTACACGTGTTTTTATTGAACTTGTTTCTTACATATAATCAACTCGTAAACTATTTCTTTACCACGTAATCCACTGCAGGTTCTTAATAAATATAACTTACCTGATGAAGTTTTATTTTACACGTGTTTTTATTGAACTCGTTTTAATCACCATTGAATAAAAATAACTGGACAGACAGGTCGGGTCAAAAGTTAGGTCAAATGGGATTAATAATTCTTCATTATTATTTTTATCCCTCTTATAACATAACTACCAGTTTGATAATAATAATTTTATGAATAGCTTTAATTACAAGAATTGAAAGTTATCAGCAGGGTTATTAGAACACCATTTGTGGTAACTCTACAAAAATTCGTTAACTTATTGTAGATCAGGGTTTCTCAAACTTATTGTGCGATGGAAAAAAAAATTTAGTCGGGTAATTTATAATAGTAAAAATAATTAAATTTTAGTAAATAACTAATTATTTATAAATTAGTAATTTTTAAAACATGTTATATAAACATGTATGTAAATGAGGAGAAAACATTCAAAAAGTGATACGTCACAAATTTTGAAAAATGCCGTTTAATATCAGTTCTGATAGTCCATAATAAAATCTATGATTGGAAATACACAATAAGTTTTTTCCTATACAAATTAAATCATAAAGTTGACACATTCAAGCAAACCGTTATTTACTTTTAGGGTGTTCACTGTCAATACTTGGTGGAAAGGCATTATATTAATAAAAACAAAAACACAATATTCTTTTGTACTTCATTCCACTTTGTTTAATATGTCAGGACCGGTTTCGCTCATTACGAGCATCGTCAACTGACGATGTCATCAGTTGACGATGCTCGTAATGAGCGAAACCGGTCCTGACATATTAAACAAAGTGGAATGAAGTACAAAGGAATATTGTGTTTTTGTTTTTATTAAACCGTTATTTAATTTCCCAAGCTCTGTATTTGTGTTACAAATCAGTTTTTGAATGTTTGCTCATCATTAATAAAGCTTTTATTAAATGATTCAAAATTTCTGCTTGTACCTAGATATTTGACGATTAAAACATCAGTGAAGCGACATCATCACTCGTTTTTCAATATGGAATAGAACATGTTTAAATGTGTTGCATCGTATTCATTACAAATTTTCGCGGAACACCCATTAATCTCTCACGGAACACTAGTATTCCGCGGAACATAGTTTGAGAAGCCCTGGTGTAGATAAAACACGCTTTCTTAACATATTTTCTCACAAAATTTAAATATCTCATTACATCAATTAAAAAAAAAAAAAAGCTTCAATTTTGAAATTGAAAGTACTATTATTGCTTATGTTACTTGAATACGTTAGCTTTTTGTTAGTAAAACTTGTCGATCACTAATTCGTTAATATGTAACCCAGTTCTAATCTCGAGTCTTGGATTACGAGCGACACCTGCATTGGTCATAACTAACAAGAGTAAATAAAACATTTTACAACTGTGTACATTTGATAAGGTATTAAAAAGTAAGATTTATTATTGTGTGCAAATGCTTGGTGTTTAAAATACACATGTAACGCGTCATCCTTGTTTGTCTAATTACTTGCTGTTATTTCAGTCATTCTCGCAATTTTTCTGATGAGTTTTCCTTAGGACTGCCAGACTCCGACTCCAGCATTAACAAATGTTCGGACTACGGTTTTAATAAGATTAAAATTATTACATAACAAATGATTAATAACATATACGCGTATCTAGATTTTAGCACTTATTAAATATCGCAGTTTTGATTCAATATACATTTTTGGTTAAAAATTCAGTAAAAATCTGTTAAAGTTTTAATTAATATTAAAATTTCGACTGAAGGTGTTTGGTGGAATTTCAATATTAAATTTGAACCGTTTAAATTATGTACATTTACACAATTTTTGTCAGTAACAACCCGGTTTCACCTTTCGACATCTTCAGGCGTTCAAGTGTACGAATGAACTTGAACTGACAACTGTCATAAAGTTATACTTCGTTTTCAACAATCTTTCTCCCTAAAAATGTAAATTTCAGTAAAACTACAATATTTAATACCCATGTTATTAAGCATGTCAGTTTATGGTATATGCGTATTTTTAATGTCCATTCAAATACATAACTTGTTGTCTTTAATGTAATTTAAAAAAAAAGGGTTCCAGTAGTAAAAAAATGATTTCACAGCCTTGATTTTACTTATCTATTCAACCTTACCTACCGAAACATAAATCCGAAAATATGTATCTATAGTAAAACGATTTGAATATTTTTTTGAAAATACGTCATCACATTTTTTGTCACAACTTTAACGACCAATAAACTTATAAAACAAAAAGCTGCAACATACTTATTCATACCAATACTAAGCACAGTTCTCGTATCTACATTTTAAGTAAGTCAGTATGAGACTTAAGGTATTTTTTATTTAGATATTAACCGTTCACATTTGTATCAAAAGCGATATTTAAGTTGCATCATTATCAAATACATTACAAAATTACGTCGTTACAGTTTTAATGTGATCTGAATTATGACTATTTTTCGATACGTGCATCAATCTTTTTCAAATGATATAAGTATTTTATCTCTTTTTTTTTAACCATGTCCGCTCCCAATGTGTAGCATATGGACTCCTAATGGAGTTTATCTCAACAGATGTGTTTCTACGAGAACTGCTTGTTACTCAGTTGCTCAACCTCTCTTTTACTAAAGAGAGTAGGAATCGAAGGATAGGGCTAGGACAGGACTAGTGGTTAGCTAATCGTTCTCGATACGCCCCGTTCATAGGATAGGATGGGTGGGAGGGGGGGAATTCAAGACATCACATACATCCATGCCTTCGAACATAAATTCATAAATCGATTGAAAAATCAATTTATAAAACTGTCCGTACGTATAATTAATTCTATTTCTATGTAAATCAAATAGTCAGATAAAATCGATCAGATTTTTTCAATTTAACTTTTTATTTAAGCATTGAAATGTCATTTTCAAATATAGAACTAGCAAATTATAAGGCAAATAAATTATGTAGGTGTGTGTTAGAAATATAACATAAGGCATACACTAGTATTAAGTATGTATTTCTAACCGTACACTAATGCCTTGATGAATAAAGTATTGTAAATGTTGATCGAGCATTCATGTAGCATGTTTTTTGCTGGACACGATGAGAGTGTGTGCGATGTTGTTGTCATACGTGTAAGTACATATTTACATACGTAGGTACTAAGAGTATAACTCATGCTAGGTGATCTATAGTGCTCACTGTCAATACTTGGTGGAAAGGCATTATATTAATAAAAACACAATATTCTTTTGTACTTTATTCCACTTTATTTAAAAGGTCAGGACCGGTTTCGCTCATTGCGAGTATTGTCAGTTGATGAGCGAAACCGGTCCTGACCTTTTAAATAAAGTGGAATAAAGTACAAAGGAATGTTGTGTTTGTATTGAGATCTATAGTGTTTTCGGAAAATGAAAATGTATAATACAGACTTAAAATTATTGATTCAACAATGAAACATAATATTTTCTTATTTTTCAAAAACACCAATATATTCTCATTATAACATTTGAATAACAAATACTAAAACCATTTAATAATTAAATAGTCAAATAAAAATATTAGGTTTAAATCTCACAATTATTCATATTCATTAAAGAAAGTATTAATTGTAAGTAAACACGAGTTTTATTAGGATTTCGTCTGAAGGTGCTTGGTGGAATTTCAATATTAAATTTGAATCGTTTAATTATGTACAGTCTGGTCAGTTCAAATTCATCCGTACACTTGAACGCCTTAAGATGCCGAAAGGAGAAACCCGGGTCGTTAGTGACAAAACTTGTGTGTATGTACATAATTTGAACGATTCAAATTTAAACACGAGTTTCTATCGTGATTATTGGATGACTATTGTGCTGTTGAAATAGACTATATTTCACCATGATATAATGCGACGTCAAACGTTTTTTTTTACTATGCCAGTGTCCTAATGTACATACATAAACTATGTTGTAAAAGCTTATTAAATATTCGAATATTAAAAATGTTCTATTTAGAAAATATTACATGTTTTTTTCATAATTTAGAGATAAATGAGGATAAGCTTAGAAAAAGTCACTTTGCTACAAATATTTCACACCATTCAGCACTCAGCTTTGTTCGGTGGATCTAGTACCTAGTGAATATTTTAGTGAACATTTTTTTTAACATACCGGCCAATAAGTACTTTCGACTCTACACACCTACATCACATGTACCTACAGCAAATTGTTTTGTATGTGTGCACGCATGCAAAGATTTAAAATACGATCGGTGATTGGTCCAGATTGTTCGCTGGCGTGTACAACATTGAGCCAATGGCCACTATTAAGCGAACGGTCGCAGTAAAATTATAATAGGTAATTCATATTCACCAGAGGCTCTGAAACGTTTCGTCAAAAAATTGAAAAAAAAAAACATATATTATGATACTTTTTCATTTCGAATAAGCAAATCAATATTTTACTTAGTACTACACAACTTTGCACCCGCATTCAAAATTGTTTTTTTAAAGGGCGTATCCCACAATATAACAGGGTGTCTTCGGAGCAATATCTGCGAAAATTTAGCTACAACAAAAAAACATTATTTTTTTTATTTTCTTATTTCATTTCGTCTTTCAACCATACTAGTGTGTATCACTCTAATTTATGTATATAATACTTACCGTGTATGTGTGATATGTTGTATGTTAAATAATTAATTCATAATAAAATAATTTACATATAATAAGTTAAATTTAATATTTTACCTTCGTACATTATTATGTCGGATACGCGACGCAGCGACGGGCTTGAATCCCAGTACTTCAATCGATTGAACGACTTCTCTTCGAAGGCATGGGTGTTTGCGATGTCTATAAATCCCCCCTCCTGCCTTCCAATCCTACAATAACAAAGCGTAGCGAGAGCGATAAGTTAACTACTAGTTCTATACTTTGATCCCTACTACTTTCTTAGAAAAAGAAAAATTTAATAACTGGATAACAACCAGTTCTCGTATAAATAAACTTCAGTTGATATACTTCCAAGACTAGACCGTATGCTCCACATTGGGAGTAGACATAAATTAAAACAAATATATTTATAATCGTTACGGTTTTCTTGTCGAAAAATTAGTTGCATACAAATATGGCCGCGTTTTAAAAATTTACATCAGAAACTATTATTATCTTTGGTAGTATGCTTATAATTGCTATGAAACAAGTTTATTGTATATCTTATACAGATCTTACTTAAAATATTCCAAATTAGAACAGTGTTATATTTGAACAAAATTTCAGTTAATTAACGGTCAATTTTTTTCTGTCAGACGTGTATTTATTTGTCAATCTATAATTTTTGAGAACATCTGAGATACGCAAATAGAGGCCTGTCATTCGACCATCATTGTTTGCAACTAATACATATTACTTTTTTTTTTTTTAGTGAGTATGTATTATGTCGACCTCTTTTGTTCACGTGATTTGTACTTCAGTGACAAACGCACACATGGATAAACATAATAAAGGTGTTGTACCAATACACTTACAAAAACACCTTCCAGAGTTGAACTTGCTATACGGGTGTACAAACGTCTTGTTATCAAATATTCAATACATACGGAATATTGCATTAATATGAAAAGTGAATCATATTACGTCCAGTAGAATTTACATGAGAAAGTTAAAAAAATGTTGAAAACGAATTGTTAGCAGTACATCGATATAATTCAAAATAATTACTGCTCAATGAAATCAATATAACAACATTTATAGTAGTATTCTACTAAAAGATTCCAATTTACAAAACCTCATAGTAATTTAATCTATTTTTTTTTAACCATGTCCGCTCCCAATGTGGAGCATATGGACTCCTAATGGAGTTTATCTAAACAGAAGTGTTTCTACGAGAACTGCTTGTTACTCAATTTTGCTCAACCTCTCTTTTTTCCAAAGAGAGTAGGGATAGAAGGATAGGGCTAGGACAGGACTAGTGGTAAGCTGGTCGCTCTCGACACGCCCGTTCATAGGATATGATGGGTGGGAGTGGGAAATTGAAGAAATCACATACATCCATGCCTACGAACAGAAATTCATAAATCGATCGAAACATCAATTTATAAAGCTGTCCGCACCGGGATTTGAACCCGTGCCCCTCGTAACCGAAGCCAACGACGTTGACCACTCGACCACGCAGGCGGCGTTCTAAATATATTATGTATTAATAATAATAAAATATCTTTTTGAAAAAAATGTATATTTTACAAAACAATAGTTACAATAAAGTAATAATTTATGACATAAATACAGCCGCGGATTACCCTAAAAGCAAAAGAGGCGCGCTTGGGGCCTCCGAATCTAAGGGTCCTCAAAAATAGCTTATATCCCATACTTGCGATGGATTCGGCGGTAACTTTGTGGAAGTTTATTTTAATATAATATAAAATAACTTAGATTATTCTACGTATTGTATTACAAAATGTGACACGTGTTTCGCCTCTTTCAGAGGCAACCTCAGACAACTCCCATATACTTTTCATATACAATATCCCATATACTTTTCGTTCAGATTTTTATATGTGTATATGTTTATTATTTAACTTGAATTTTTCTGACACTTTTATGATATCCGTAAAACAGGGCCTCCAGGTTTTATTGCGCCCGGGATGTCACACGTGCTTTATCCTCTACTGCATACATTCTTTATTAATTCGCTTCGACTGAAATTTAAATAATAATTTTACTACCGTTGATAAGGCAAGTCGTAAAAAAAACGATGAAATAGGTAATTTTTGATTATTGTTACTCTATTGTGGTGTCAGTTCAATGTAATTCATTTAATTCCTCAATACGCGTCTGTACGTATTGTATTAAACAATATGCACTTATAAATTTTGAGAACATTGGCCCCTCCTACTTCTCTGTCAAAAGAATGGACCCAACCTCTGCATAATGAGATGAAGTACGTAACTGTTTTGCAAGACACATTCTTCAAAAGTAAAAATAAGTTGTTGATACCTGTCTACATATATTATAATACAGACTTGCGTTTATTTTCCTTTTGGACATCGTATTACAAAAACAATATATTCTATCAAACCTTAAAATCAGTTTTTAGCTAAGTAAATATCATGCAGTTTGAATTACTCTATATGGAAGCAGAAAGTTATTTTTTATTATAGGACAGTATTTGATACATTTTTTAAAATGGATGAAAATCTGCCAGCGATTCATTTTTCAATTACAAATGAACTCACAATTCTGGTGTATCAATCAAATAGTTTTTTTATTGAATTTTGAATCATAAAATAATCGATTTTCAATATTTTTTAAGTTGTATACTATAATTGCATTTAACTGGTATGTGCTGAGGTTCGAGAGATGACTGTTTTCTATTAAACTTAGTACTTGAGAACAATTGGGCCCATTAGAGGTGAAGTGAGTTAAGTGGTATTTTAGAATAAAAAATAGATGCGTTGTAATATTTTACACATCTTAAAGTATTGTAAAAGTGAAATAACTTCAGTTCATACACATTGAAATAGTGTTATATCCGTAAAATAAAAATATGCAATCCACCAGAACACCAAGTAAAGACGTGATTGTACTTAAGAGTACAAGATTATTTTTTTACAATTTTACTAGTTAGCTCACTTCACTTCTCGAGGGCTTATATGTTAACTTTTTTATCCATGTCTGCTACCAATGTGGAGCATATGGACTTCTAATGGAGTTTATCTCAACAGAAATGTTTCTACGAGAACTGCTTGTTACTCAGTTGCTCAACCTCTCTTTTTCCAAAGAGAGTAGGAATAGAAGGAAAGGGCTAGGACATGGCTAGTGGTTAGCTAATCGCTCTCGATACGCCCCATTCATAGGATAGGATGGGTGGGAGGGGGTAATTCAAGACATCACATACATCTATGCCTTTGATTAGAAATTCATAAATCGATTGAAAAATCAATTTACAAAAATGCCCGTACTGGGATTTGAACCCGTGCCCTCCGTAGCGGTGGCCATCGATGTTGACCACTCGACCACACAGGCGGAAACATAAATGTTATTTTTGAATATTATTTTATGAAATATAACCGCCACTGCATATACAAGGGGTGCAATGATTCAATGCCACATTGACCGGCCGCCACTGATGTATGCTATTTATCGATAGTTAGTTGATTTTCCTAATATTATTCGATTCATGTAAAAATAAATTATAACGAGAAACTTACAAAAAAAAAAAATCAAATACGTAATTACTATCTTTTTCATTGGAAAATCAGTCTAATAAATATCGTTAACTTTTTTAAATACCGTCGTAAGAACACTAATAAGAAAATTAAAATATAAGCAGTGTCAGAGGATGTCAAAAATCATTAATGTCCATTAATTCTGATTCATAACTTATTTATTTAGCTATTTATTTATTTATTTATTTATTTAATTACCATTGCAAAAGGTTGACAAATTATAAATTTAAAACTTTTACAATGGAGAAAAAAAATAGTACAGATTAATATTAAAATCAGTAGAAAAAAAAATGGCAAAGAAGTCAACTGAGTAAGCTCCGACGAACTCTACTTTAATACATAAAAAATAGTATTCGTCGGAACTCACCCACGTCTACGTGGAATATGTCGACATCCGAAGCAATATTGTTGAACACCGTTAAAGCTCTCTCCAGTGGCATCCCCATTGGCAGGCTGGTTCTACACCTTGGGAGAACAAACAATTCATGTCCACGATTTCTCAAAAAATATAATCAGTATATAAATATATCCATGAAGTGCAGTTTTGCTTACATGTAAACATATCATTAATATTGGGTAGTTTATGCTAATACGTAATTGGTAGAATGAATATGTGACTACACCTTTTACTTTAAGTGCGATGCGATAAAATCTAAAATTCATTCGTAAAACACTTCCGAATTAACAGGTAGGGTCCGTGCCAATTTACTCGCATGGGTGGTCACCCCATTCCAATTATATGCAATGCCTATACGCGTACCCGTTCCCCAATTACTACATTAGTGTGTCCAACTTTTAATTGCATAGCGGGACACGGCAAATGTGCTCGTAGAAAAACTTATCTTGCTGACAAGGGTAAACGTAGGCGAGTAGACTATTATTCAACAAAACGTCCTGACATATGCATCTATATATATATCTCATGTCTTTTTTGATTGTGAGTTTATCTTTAACACTTTTTTTTTTGTAATTTATAATTTTCCAAACACAATTTTCAATGTTGAATGGTATTTATACCAGGGATGTGATGTCGGAGTCGGAGTCGGAGTCGTGAAAAATTAGCGGCTCGATTTTTTTTGAAAAATATATTTAATGATGTGTATTTAAACAAAATAGTCAAAAGTGTTAACATTTCATGATTAGCTGACTAAATATGATCTGATGGTATACATATATATATAAGTTGAAATGAAATTAATGACAAAATTCCTCGGGAGTCGGAGTCGGAGTCGTTAATTATTTTAAAGCTGGAGTTGGGAGTTGTCTTTTTTTACAAAACTCCACAGCCCTGATTTATACCAACATAATCATACATACCAATAAATCATTTAGAATTTAAATCATCAATCCTATAGGTTTCATTTTGCATTTCCCAAAGATAATAAATATAACAAGGGTGGGGAACCTTTCAAAGTTGAAAAGACGCATTCGTGGTGCTTCATATATATATCAGGGATAGCCAAACTTTTTTTTTTAGTAGCGACTAGTTGATGGCGATCGAAAAATATCGCGTGTAATTATTGTTCATAATGAGAGATCAATGAAAACCTCATTTATTCTACAATAGAATCTATATTTTTTTTTTAATCATGTGTATTTCTAAAGTCATGTAGATACATGATATCACCAGCAATTTAGGAAAATGCACTCGAAAAAGATTTACATATCAGAAGATTTTAAGGTCAGTACAAAATATTTTGAAATTTATTTTTCAATTATTCTGTAAAAAAAATCGAGTTTTGATAACCTCATTCATCTTTATAGAAAACATAAAAACCTAAATAAAATTTGAATACATACTAGTTTTTTTCCGCTATCATTTAAAACTGTTTTCCCCCACGTCCGCTGGAAAATTTTTCATCCATTTACATAATTAATGACATCTCAAATACCCTTGTCCACAACATATGCCTCCCTCGTTTCGTCCTTTCCTGTGGCTTTGCTAGAACTCTGCTCTCAAACAATTATATGATAAAATAAAAGTTTCGCCACAACTGACGGACGCGTCGGAGAGCTAAGGTTAAGGGTGTAAAAGTTAATTTCAATTCCTGATGTTTGGGACGTTAATATATGTACTAAATTTTCCCTAATAAGAATAACACAGAACATGTCACAGTACAAATTACGTCATCTACTGCGCTGGTATTTACATACAAAAACGGAGAAATATCAACACAAACCTCCAACAGTTTTTATCTATATTGTAAGAGATTTATTTCTTTACATTCACGCAGGGGTGTGCTGGAGGGAGCTCGGAGGGAGCTCGGAGGGGCTCGTGCGAGCCCCTTGTTAAATTTTCCCAAGACCGGCAAGCCCCTTGTTAATTTAAGAGAAAACAATATTCTCAGATCAAATTAGTATATAACTGCAATTTCTGACTTATAAATTATCTACAACAGCTTGTACATTTTTAGCCATTTAGATTGATAAGTTTACGGTAACAATCGATTGTTTATTTTAATATTGCATATAATAATATAGGAGTGATAAAAAAATTCACTCTTCCAGACCACCGAGAATTGCATTGAGATTAAGCGAACCCTTTGTTTACTTATTGGCAGCCCACCGTTGCATTCACGTATTGGTTTTTGATATCTACCTATATCCATTTCGATAAAATTTAGAAAATTAACTGATATCCCACGATAGGTTCATGAATTTGAATATTTTGCAGTATTTTTAACATGTCAATAAGACATAAAACTGTGCTTCTCAAACTATAATACGTTTGCGCAGTTAACAAAAATTATATTGATTATTAACCAGCGGTGGGCTGGCAATACGCCAACAAGGGGCTCGCTTAATCTCAAAGCTATTGTCGGTGTTATGGGGAAGTAGTAAATTTTTTATCACTCTTTTACAATGATATACAATACATTAATATGTAATCGATTGTTACTCAATACACTTTTAATATGTAACAATATGCAATTTACCGTAGACTTATCAATGTAAATAATGGCTAAAAATGTACTACTGTGTATACTGCTGAAACTGTCATAGATAAAGTGCGAGAGCCACTCCGAGCCCCCCCCCCCCAGCTCACTCCTGAACATATATACAAAAATACCAGTAATCTTTTAAAACTGTTTGTAATAAAAATTTATAAGATTTTGCCAAACACTTAACTGACTTTATGTCGAAGCTAAGATTTTCAAATTGTCTTACTGTTGTTTAGATGTAGCGACCATTTATTTTGTAGGTCTACACAGGGGTGGGCTGGAGGGGGCTCGGGGGAGCTCGCGAGAGCCCTTTGTTAAATTTCAGCGCGGCCGGCGAGCCCCTTGTTAAGATAAGAAAATCATTCGTCATCAAATCAGCACCTAACTGCAATTTCTGTAGATGGCTAAATTTTATTATGAAACAAGACTTAGTAGCCCATTCATGTTTTCATTCAGCGTTGTGGGCTTCTGTGCTGGACCTCATGGGTTCGAGATAATCACTAGTCCTGTCTTAGTCTTATCATTCTATCCTAACTACTTTTTTTGGAAAAGAGAGGTTGAGCGACTAAGTAACAAACAGTTCTCGTAGAAAAAAATACTTTTTTTGAGATACTTTCATTAGGATGTCATATGCTCCACATCGGGAGCGAAAATGGATAAGATTTACCGAGCCCCTTGTTAAGATATTGGCAGCCCACCGCAGGGTCTACACTAATTTCAGAAACTGTTGTTGAAACTGAATCTTGTATCAATACTTTTATTTGCTACGCTAGTACGGAAAGTTAATCTTACTACTTTATTATAATAAATACGTATTTGGAAAAACTCCACCGAAATTATCACTCTACAATCTTCGGTCGGGATAGATAAGTATGTTTTGTGTAATGAAATATTAAAATACACATTTATGTTGAGAGACCTCGGCGCGGGCACAAATCAAGTCCTTTTGTAAAGAGGGCCTGTTTGTCTGGTCGGAGGGTCGCAAGGAATGAGCGGACGTCGAGCCTGATTTACATACATCATTCACTCATTGACCACTAAATCTACAAACGATCTTCTTTCATACAAACTGCAGTACAAACACAGTCGAAGAAATCTGAGCGACTAACAAACGTATCGTTTATCATAAATATAATATATGATGAATATAGATATTTTTGATTAACTACTAAAAACCTCTTTTTATACATCTAATACAATTACATTTTTTTCAAATTTAAAACTTTTTATCAATAATATTTAATTAGTAATTATTTATTTTTTGTATCAAATTTGAAGATACAAAAAAGATTTATTTGTGTAAATATCTTAATATTTTTACGAGCGCAACTTTGCTTAACAGCAGTTCATATAGTCTTATTTAAATATCATATATATTCAGAAGTGGGCTGGAGGGGGTTAGAGGGACTCGCGCGAGCCCCTTGTTAAATTAGGAAAATATTTTTTCACAGATCAATTCAGTACCTCACCGCTGTTTTCTGTTGATGGTTGAATTGTGAAACACAAGGCTTTGATGCAACTTAAAATTTAAAAAAAAAAACATTTATTTCGGATGCATAATAAAAGAGACCTAGCCCCTCTTTTCATATTATGATGTTGACTGCCAACTCTGAAACAAGCCCCTTGTTAACATATTGGTAGCCCACCGCTGTTTATATTTAAAACCTTCAGTTCGAAGCTGCTTCACAAAAAGGCTTTGTTAACTTTTGTTTAATATTTTTGTGGATTCAAAATTTTTAAAAGGGATAATTCAAAAAATAATATATGCATTTAAACTAATCCCCACTTTTATTTATTAAGATCAGGATCGGTTTTTCTCTGACGAGCATCAGTTGATAACGCTCGTCATGAGTGAAACCGGTCCTGATCTTAACTCGATGGCTGCCAGAGACGAGTTATCTCGTCAATAACTAATTAATTTAATAAATGCAAATTATAGCTGGCGTGTAAGGTACTAACTATTTAATAGGTATTAACTATCTACGGCAGTTAAAAGGTTAGTAAATGAAAGTGTGAATTAGTACAAATGTATATTTTATTTTTTGAATTATCACAACTGTTAATATTGTTGATTTTCACCAATTGATAATGCGCATGACGAGCAAATGCGGTCTTATATTTTATTATACTAATGGTTTACTAACTATTTATCGTGTGATTACACTTTTCTATAATTACTGCCTTGCTATCAATGCGGCAATTAAAATAATTCAAGTAAATGCACCGTTGTAAGATTAAGACCCACCTGTACCATGGATACCAGACGAGACCTGGTATCCCATGTGTGGTCTTATCACCGCATCATTAGACCACATTACATGCGACCAGCGCTTTGCATTCTGTTACCAACGTTTGTTTTGCGGTCAACAATTAAATTGACGAAAGGGAAACGAATTGAAACTGATATATTGTGCATCCGTACAAATAGCAACATTTAAGCGAGTTAGAGTTTATTTTTATGAATACATTATTCTACGTCCCAGAAGAATTGTAGGTTTGTCAAACATTCTTTCATGTAAAAGAAATACTAAATTATTATCTGCCAGTTGAATTGTTAACAAATCTATTGCAAGAATAGAAAAGTTAGCTTGTTGTACTAAACACCAATGAAATGTATTCTTTGGTCAAAAGTGGAAAATATGTTATTTCAAAATAATCGTTTTTTAACGATTGCAATTCACTTTGTAATAACATATCAGAATGATTACATTTTTTATTTCATAGGACAGAAAATAAACCAACTAATTAACAACTACCTCAGATCGGAAATTATTATTTTTTCGAAACGTCGCCTACGTCTACTTTAGAATCTTAAATAATAGTCTCTGACAATGCTGAAATAGCACTGTATCTTCACACCAACTTCATATTAATGTGAAATTATGTGTACTATAAATCGGGTTATACCGTTTTTGATAAGAAAATTAATCAATCATTTTTTTTACCATTTCCGCTCCCAATGTGGAGCATATTGACTCCTAATGGAGTTTATCTCAACAGAAATGTTTCTACAAGAACTGCTTGTCGCTCAGTTAATCAATCTCCAGATAGAAGGATAGAGCTAAAACAGGTATAGTGTTTAGCTAGTCGCTATCCATACGCTCCGCTCATAGGATAGGATGGGAGGGGGGAATTCAAGACATCACATACATACATGCCTTCGAACAGAAATTTATAAATCGATTGAAAACTTAATTTATAAAAATGTCCTTACTGGGATTCGAACCCGTGACCTCCGTAACCGAAGCCAACGACGTTGACGACTCGACCACACAGGTGGCTTAGGCGGCAATCATTTTTACTATGTATATTTTACTAAATATAAAAAAAAGCCTCTGCCATACATTTTATTTGTAAAGTATTCACTGACGATTCTTGTGAAGTGTTTTATTTTTTGATATATATATTACTTAAATAACGTATTGCATATTTATTTTTATTTTCTTACCTAACCTAACCTAACACATCACAAGTAATATTATTATATCGATTTCACTGGCGTAGATAGAAATATAATGTATAAAGTATCCCAGTACACTATATTCCAAATTAGCGTTGACAAGATCTTGCTTTGGCTTACCCGGCTGATCAACAACTCATCAATTCCATTGAACATACGTTTGTTTAAATAAATATTCGTCGGACTTCTAATTACATTATAGCGATGGGAATCGAACCGGATAGCATTCGCATCGCGGCGGTCGAGCGTTCGTCTCCCGGCGCGGCGACGACTCTGGCAGGCAGCATTGACAAAACCGATGTTTATAGTTGACCATTATATTAGCTGCAAAAAGATGCAAAACATCGAACGGACGGTGGACATTTATGTATGCGGGAACGAACAGTGGCGCATCGTTTACTGAATATTTTCTGCGATGAAATGAGAAAAAAATCATTCAAATTTCGAATAGTTGACCATTCACCTGTAAAGCCTATTGATAAGAACCAGCGGTAGGCTACCAATACGTTAACAGGGGCCTCGTTTAATCTCAAAGCAATTCTCGGTGTTCTGGGGAAAGAGTGATTTTTTTAATCACTCCTATGCAATTATATGCAATACTTAAGTAAGCAATCGATTGTTACTTAATACGCTTATAATATGTAACAATATGTAATTTACCGTAAACTAATGTTAACTAAAAATGTACTACTGTATACTGAAGCATAAATTGCAAGTATGTACTAAATTGATTTGAGAATATTGTTTTCTCTTAAATTAACAAAGGGGTCGCCGGCCTTAATAACATTTAACGAAAGGCTTGGACGAGTCTTTCCGAGCCCTCTCCGATTCTCTGATATACCAAATCGATCACATGGATTCAGGTTCATGTCCTGGCTAGTTAAATTTAAAATGAAAAAAAATAAAATTGGCATGGGTGGTGTCATTTCTTCTCGAGTCGATTGATATTGTACGACTTTGTAAAAATGCACATTCAGTTATTTTTTTTTAATATTACAATATTTTTCCATCCTCATGAAATGTTTATCAGATTGTAAATCTTAGTGAATATGTTGTTTTTGAATAATTTTTCGCCTACTGGGCGCTTGCTTTATTGTAGCCAAGTATATATTCAAAATTATGTATAAGCGATTGTGGTTAATAATATAAATATATATATTTATTTTGAATTTGTATTTCGAGACGCCCTTGGTTTATTTATAATGTAGCCGTCAATGTAAATTGCATCGTCCTTAAAAGGTTGACGTTTTTATGGAGCCTATCGGTAAATCAACTCAACTATAATATATTGTAAGAAACTATATTAATTTTATTATATTATTACAATTTAAAATTACATAAATATATTTTATCACTATCTTTTTCACGCAAAGTAAAAATAATTCCAAATTTTACAGACGTTCTATTTCAGCAATAGATTTATTTACACACACATTATCTTTTGTTTCCGATGTATACACGTTATTGTACCATTATTATCAATAAATTATTATTTAGTAGTAATATTACAATTACAGAAGTATAAGATACACCGTCGTTAAGACGTGCTATGAACACAAGCATCTCTTTATTATTAACAGTGATAACTCAGGGATGGGCTGGGGGGGCTCGGGGGGGGGGTCGCACGAGCCCCTTTTTAAATTTCGGCGAGGCCGGCGAGGCTGGCAAGCCCCTTGTTAAAATAATAAAATCATTTGTATTAGATAAAATCATTACATAACTGCAATTTCTGTAGATGGTAAAATTTGAAAATAATTTGTCCCTTCCTTGTTGTTGGACCTCACGGGTTCGAGTCCCAGTACGAAACAGCATTTTTTTGATATATTTATCTATTTTCCGTTCGAAGGCATGAGTGTTTGTAATGTCTTAAAATTGTCTCCCACTCTTGCGATCCTTCAATTCAACAGGGGGCTGCTATTAGTTAATCACTGTTCCTGTCTTATCTTTATCATTCTATCCCTACTACTGTCTTTGGAAAATAAAAGTTAAGTGACTAAGTAACAAGCAGTTCTCGTAAAAAAATAACTTTTGGTGAAATACCTTCATTAGGAGGCTATATGCTTGACATTTGGAGCGGACAAAAAATGGATAACATTTACCGAGCTCCTTGTTAAGATATTGGCAGCCCACCGCTGTGATTACTGATATGAAATCAGCTAACGATCAAAAATCTAAAACGTCTTTTTCGAGTTTTACATTTTTTTGGCTTTAACCCTCTTTTAGAAGCACTTATTTAAAGCTATTATATTTCAACAATGAGCCATTTTCGTCGCTATTAGTTTTCAACGTATTCTATATACCTTTGTATTTGCTTCCTTGACAATTCATATTATTACAGTAACGTATTATTATATTTATATTTGAAATGGTTATAAAATCTGCAAAAATTGATAAACAATCTATCGGGTTTGTCTTATTCAACAAAAGACTCGAACAATTGATTCGATTCAATGTTAAAAGATCACTATCGACTCTCTTGGCAACTCTTTCGGTTTCGTCTCAAGCGAAGAGCTTTCATTCATACAAATAACTGTAACTCAAATCAAAGAGAGTGATCGTTGTTTTTCATTTATTTTACTTAACGTCAATTAAACATAGAATATCGATTAAAAATATAAAACAGTGCCTGTAATACGCAGAAATTTTTATTGTTTTTAATTTGATTCTTCATATTAAAAATAAAATACTTTTTATACTATGTTTACATTTTTTAAATAAATATTAAAACTAATTTTCTTCATGACGTGCTTTATCAACTGATGAGTAACAATTTTTGATTTTTAATATAATACTTTTTCACTGAGAAGAAGACAGTGAATACCCAAAAATTGATATCTTCAATCAAAACTGTTAAGCAGTTTCAATTTCAAAAGCAGTGTACATCATTGCTGTTAGAACTTTATTAATATTTTTTTGTCCCCTAATATACACAGTAAATTACATACGGACAATGTTGTCACACACGATAATTTCTGAATAAAAGTTAGGTTAGGTTAGGTTATTAGAGATTGATAGTTAAAAACCATTTTTTTATATGGAGCAATGATATGGAGATTAGGTATAGTCGGGTACTATTTCGCAGCGGTTAGCGTTGTTGACTTCCATGCCGGATCTCACGGGTTCGAGTCCCAGTACGAACAGCATTTTTTCGATCGATTTATCGATTTCGTTTCGAAGGCATGGGTGTTTACGTCTTCCCTCCAACCTTTCCGATCCTTCAATAACTGGGCGTAACAAGAGCGATGAGTTAACCACTAATCCTGCCATAGCTGCATCCTTATATCCCTTCTTTTCTCTTTGGAAAAGAGAGGTTTAGAGACTAAATAACAAACAGTTATCGTATAAAAACTTTTGTTGAGATACCTTCATTAGAAGGTCATATGTTCCAAATTGGAAACTGACATGGATTACATAGACAAAATATAAGACAGCAATATAAAAACGTAATACAATTTCCATAAGATGTAGTTTTTTAAACAGGAATTTGCACAAAGATACTTTTTGAATTTATTCTTGCAAAAATCCCATTTTTTACATGTCACGTTAAAAGCCTTAAGAGTAAATATTGTTGTCCTTCAGCTTTCATTGATTGAATCAATTTTGTGTATACATCCTTCTGAGACAACGCGAGATGTTTGTATGAAAACGACCGCTGGACATAATGTATGGACAGAAGATTCTACCTACTTCAAACATTGTCTTTGTACAGTACCAAAGCCCCCTATAGTCAAAGCCATGCTATTGAGTTGAAAACAGGTACTTTTTTCAGATGAGCGGGCCGGCGTCATAATTTTCAAAGTAATATCACGTCATTATGAAACCATTTATTACTGTTATTTTGAAGCAAATAAATATATATATTGTTATTATATATCTTTTCAATTAAATCATTTTTTAAATAAGAAAAAATCACATTTTCTAAGGTTTTTTAATAAAAATCTCTGAGAACAAAAGCAAACAAAGATGCCAAATCATTTTATTTAAATTATTTTTTTTACAATATTTCAATACAGAATATGAGGTTGGATAGTTCATTCAAAAAACCAACGTCATTATTGGGATTTTAATCAATTAATATTAATCTCGAAGTTTATTTGTGCACACTGGTTCGTCACTCAATCTTTCCATAAGATTTCTCAAGTCATATCAGTAATCAAAAATCAGTAAGTCAAACTAAGATAGCACAATTCACTTCATTATTTTTTTATATTGTTATTGATTAAATCGTCATTTACTTGGTATATTGCCATTATTATATGATAAAAGACGCAGCATGTATTTCATAATATCACAATAGGTGTCAAAATCTTATATAATATTATATGAATTCCGCTTGTTACCGTCGTTTATGTAATTTATAATTTATATTCTATATAATTGTGATACTTAATAGTGGGAAGTTAAATTTTATTGGTTTTTACCATACATCTTGCCATTCGCTATTTTTCTTACAATCATTACTTAATTTGCTTATATGGCCCTTCCGATGTATCGTAAATTGTAAATTAATAACACCAACTAATCACAGAATATCCATACGAGAAATCTTTCAAACATACATGTTACATTTAACGAAAAATAAGCTCACAAATTGGAATTTAGAGTTGATCTACGTATAACCGCCATACAATTTGTTAGTAAAGGCAGGGATTCAACGGCCAGCTCAGAATTTTCTGATTTTCTACAGCACTGCTTGGAACTTAAGACTGCTATGACAGTACACTTTGTCCGGTGTATTGTAAAATGTTGAATGATAAACAAATCTGATAAGGAATTGTCTGAGAAATCTGGTTTTGTTGGATTGTGATATCGACGTATGAATCTATCTCAGAACATCCTAACAATATATATTTGATTTTTTGAATAAATAGTCACATTGAGCAGTTGCTTGAAATAAATTTCCCAGATTTTTAACATTCAATAATTAAAATGAAAAAATTAGCAATAATTGATGTTTCACCCACTGTTTAGTTAAAATCTTTGTAGTGCGTCACAAAGGCTGCCAAAATGACAATTTGGCTTTGGTTAGGCATAATGACGTAACACACAGTTTTTTTCAAAATAGTGTTCTTTTCGATAGCCAAAATGTAATTCTATCAAAATAATGTAAGCTCCAATTGCCGAATTAGTATCTAAATTTACCTTTTAAGTTTGAAAAAAAGAAAAATTCCGACCAGGAAAAAAGACTTATTCAATTAATATTTGATTAAGTCAATAAAACACCAGTTTATAAGATTTCGTGCACTTCAGAGCTATGTATTTTTTATATTTTGTCTTTGGCCCAAAATTATCAAAAAAACGTTTTTTTTACCTCATGTAAAATTTGTTATATGTGGGCTACGCCAATTTGCCTTTCCAAAGTCGATATTTAAAATATTGTAATGAAATTAATGACGTAATTTTATAACCGGTATCTTATTTTAAAAATCGTACAAACTATTTTTATTATTACGAATTCTTTATTAGTTTATTTTTTAATTAGGCAAAGACGTTATATTTCTAAATATAAATTTAATAACATATCGACTGTGGAAAAGAAAAAGGACGTAACACACAATTTTTTCAAAATACCTTTTTTCGATAATGACGATGTATCAAACTTGATACACGTTCTATCAAAAGGGTGTAAGCTGCTGATGCCAAATTAGTATATAAACTTAGCTTTTAAGTTTGAAAAAAGATGAGCTTGTGAAAAAATAAACCATAAAAAAAAGGTTTTTCCTAGACGATTTCTTTAATTAATATTAGATTATGTCAATAAAACAACAGTTTTGAAGTTTCCGTGCACTTCAAGGTAGTGTATATTTCATAATTTGCATATGGCCCAAAATCATTTTAACACATTTTTTATGCCATCTGTAAAGTTTGCTATGTGTGGTTAAAGTCCTTTTTTCTTTCCACGGTCGATATATTGATCATTTATCTCTTAACCGGCTTAAAATGGAATGCTAACTGCTGAAATATTCTTCTAAAGGTCTCTACCAGCGGGGAAGAAAAAACATTTAAAAATTGATTTTGAATAGCTAGAAATATTCGATAAAAGTATTGAAAAATATGACAAAACGTGAGAAAGTATTCCTGCAGATTGACCGAATAAAAATAAAATATTTTTATTCACATAAAATATATTGTTCCCTTTATTCCTGTGACAGCGGTCATCATCATGTAGCACCCGCAATTTAACTGGACGTCAACAAAAGGTTCTCAAACTTTTATTTACTACTCAATCGATTCCTTTGAATATATTTTTTATGTACGAAACAATAACACAAAATTTAAGAAATAATTCGTTACGCAACACGCTTTAGAAGAAACATTGACATTCGATACAAAAATGTTACCTATTCTACAGTAAAATACTCATGATATTTCAGTGTTTTAAATTACCATCTCAATTTACAATAATTAAGTCAACTGGTTTAGAAATTTGCTTTTACTTTGTACAAACTAATTCAAATTTACTAAAATTAATGTTGTGCATATGGCTATTATATTTGAGAACCACACTCAATGTCCAAATTATTGGATCGGAAAGGAAGCAGGTTATTATCTTGGTATCCTTTCGGTCCACGGGAGGGTGAGACAGATATCTATCTATCAGTGGCGCGCATGAGATTTTACCACATTTTAATTAAAAGAATGTATTAATTGTATTCTTCTGATCTTTTACACACAACTTGTATACAAAAAAAAATAAGAAAATACACTAATAAATTAAAATAAAGGCAGGTTTGGAATGAGAGCTAAAAAGCATATCATTTTTTTAGTATACATTCATTACATTTAAACTATCAAAATACCAGTTATATTAATCATTATTAGTCATTATCAAAAGACAGCGCCACAAATCAGCGTTTTTTTGTCTAAGCACATTTTGTCTGCGCATCGTGCGCAATTTTACTGTTGGGCTGGTAGATGAATTATGACAAATTATATACAGTCGAACTAGGTTATTACATTCACGGAAATAGCGAGATTTTGGATGCAATAAGGAAACATTCGTTGACAATTTATTTTATGGTTTTCACCATTCACTTTTATAACGAGCTATTTCTCGGGGATCCCGAACAAAAATATCGTCAATGAAAGTGAAAGCAATGAGTCAAGCATAAATAAAATGGATTTACAGAATAATGTAATATGTATGTAACGGATGTGTAAATAAATTCTAATTGTGTATTTTTGTTTGAATTGCGACTTTTTGTATTATGTGACCGCTCGAGATACTTCATGTCTTCATGTGATGGTTATGTTTGAAAGCATTTAAAAATACTTATTGTCTGATACAGCGGTGGGCTGCCAATACGTTAACAAGGGGCTTGCTTAACCCCAAATCAATTGGTGTTCTGGGGAAGGATTGTTACTCAATACACGTATAATATGTAGCAATATGAAATTTACCGAAAACTAATCAATGTAAATGGGTAAAAATGTACTACTGTGTATACTGAAGCTGTCGAAAATAATATATATAAGTAAGAAATTGTAGTCATGTACTAATTTGATCTGAAAATATTGTTTTTTTCTTAATTTAACAAGGGGCTCGCCAGCCTTAGTAAAATTTAACAAGGGGATCGCGCGAGCTCTTCCGAGCCCCTTCCAGCCCACCTCTGGTCTGATATAACGAGCAAATTCTGTCGGTCTCATCTTCCTCGTAATAATCAAGTTCGACTCTACATCGTAATAAAATAATTGTGATGAAAATTTTAACATCTCTTCCGCACTCCACTGAATATTCTAACAGTCACGTAAAGTACTGAAATTGGAAAGAAAGGTGTTGTCCATCATTTTGTTTGTCATATATTTTCCTTTGTGTGTATCATGACAAAAAAAAACATTTTTTCATGCATGTGATCTACTCGCGTCTCAGGTGCAAAGATTTCCTTCTTTTGTAGATTATTGTGCGAATTTTTAGATATAAATCTACATCGATGATGAGACAGCTTATAGCATGTCAAACTGGTCATGAATTTGTAATATATAAAAGGATTTCTTTCATAGAAAAAATATTTTTTCTATTCTAAATTCTGATATTGATAAAAATCGAAAGGGATTAAGAAAACTTTTTTTATGTAACTAAATCTAAAAGAAAATTGGATTTTGACGGGAGCCGAAAGGGTTAAGTTTTACAAACAATAAAATAAAGTTAAAACACTCTTTTGTAGTAATTTCTCTTTTTTTTTATTTTATCAAAACCGAATTAGCTCAAACCGATCATTTTTTAACTGATAAGAAAACAGAAAACACATTAAACATTTCATATAGCAAAATACTCTTCATCTTTTTTTATCCATGTCCGCTTTCAATGTTAAGCATATGGCTTCTTAATGAAGGTATGTCAACAGGATTTTTTTTGCGACAACTGTTGGTTATTCAGTTGCTCAACCTCCCTTTTTCGAAGAGTAGTTGGCTAATATTTTAGGATTGGAATGACGGGGGAATTTTTTTAGACATCACAAGCATCCGTGCCTTCAAACAGAAATCAATAAATCGATCAAAAAAATGCCGGGATTCGAACCCTTGAGGTCCGACATGGAAGCCAACGACGTTGACCATTGTGCTATGAAATTGACAATCTTTCATCTTTTTTGTTTGCTTATATTTTCATCTAAAGTCACTCATTCATTTTTATTTGCTTAATCTGTTGTACGTACTATGTGAATGACTGACAGACGGTTCTTATGAAAAAAAAAACACTGTAGTGTCAGTGATGAAATTGCGGAGTTAATTAACATAAAATAATACATCGAAAACTTCAAAAATATTTTGAAAATAAAACATGCATTCATCATTCATTTATTGATTTAAATAATTTCTTGTAATAATTATTAATCTTCCACTTATTTTGCTTAGCATAATTTTTCAGTTACCGAATAGTTACTTATAATATATTCCAGATTCCTTATATTTATTTATTATAAATACGCTTAAAATGTGGCATTGTGCTGTTGAAAGGGGCAATAGTAATAATATTCTTTTTGTGTGTGTGAAGAAAAAACAAACCCAATCTCCCACACACTGACCATTGTCCGTTTGCACAACCGTGACAGTGGTGCACTATCATCTTCGGTCAAACATAACAAAACCTCCATACAAATATCTCTTAACCCTTCTGATTTCTCGTTACCTGGTACATATTATTTCGCGTCAGAATTTTGTAGAGCGTGAGAAAAAGACACAGGTGTTCTGTCCGATGATTGATAATAGTTGCTGTCAGAGTTATTCACCTCTTTCAATGGATTTAAGAACTTCTTCAATGCAGAGTATTTGTATATTCCATTCACAAAGCCTTCGCTGTTATACGGAATAGGTGTACCAACTAAACATCGCACGAGAAAAATATAATATCCACGGCTAGGGCTTCCGATCCGGGTAAAATCGAATCCGGATTCCTGGGTGACATGTTTCTAAAATAACCGAAAAACGGGTAACATTCAACCTGGTCATTTTAATGTCAATATAATATTTATTTTTCCATATTAAATATAAAAAATGCGAAATCATCAAATATTTATAAGTTCTATAAAAAATGAAACGCGGGATACATTGATATTATTAAAAAACTTTTTTTGAGAACAAAATAAACTTTTTGTTAAATAAATAATTTGACTTAAGAATTTTAAAAATATTCAAACTCTTGTGATAAAATCAATGTAAAATATAAAGTAAATGCATTATTTTTATGGTTTGTTTTATCAGTATCGTTTTTCTGTGTTTGTTTGAATGATGTGTGTGTAAATGAATATTTCGATTAAACTAAATACTAACATTTAAATACGTGTATAAAGGTGAAAAAATTACAAAATATTTTAGTTCTACGAATATTTTTTTTTTATTTTGTTGGTAGCTATTTCGACGTATGTCGTAATTATAACTAAATTTGTTCTGATAAAGGCATATACCGAATTAGCTATCACATATTATATATGTATAAAATAGAATATTTGCAGAAGTATTCATTTTTCACCTTATTACAATTGAGTTCTTCCAAGTAAGTTCCAACTCAATCAATAAACATGTCGACTGTAGAAAGGAAAAGGGACGTAACCCACAGTTTTTTCAAAACAGCTTCTTTTCGAAAATCGTAATGTATCCAACTATCAAAAGGATGCAAGCTGCAAATGCCGAATTAGTATGCAAATTTAGCTTTTAAGTTTGAAAAAAGATGGGCGCATGAATATTGAAACCAAGAAAAACGACTGAAAAAAAGGTTTTTCCTAGAGAATTTCTTAAATTAATATTAGATTATTTCAATTATACACCAGTTTAAAAGTCTCTGCGCACTTCAATGTTGTGTTTAGTTCATAATTTGCATATGGCCGAAAATCATCAAAACACGTTTTTTGTGCCTTCTGTAAAATTTGCTATGTGTGGATTACGTCCTTTTTCCTTTCCACAGTTGATGGGCTTTAAAAAAATATTTAAACATTTTTTTATATATTAGTAATAAATACTATCGAGGAAAAATACTGTCATCAAATATTTTTTATGTATTATAAATATTCGGTATATTATAAATTTGTATGAAAGAAAGTTGACAAAAATTACCCGGTTAGTTTATGGACAAAATACCCGAGAACCGGGTAATTTGGATGCCCTATATCCGCCATTACAACAAGCACAAGGACACAGTTATTTAATTCTCAAATAGATATAAGGAGAAGAATTGTGGTATATATTACACATACATAGTTAAATGGATTGTTTTTTTTAATGTATACTTATTATAAAATGTATAATATTATTGTTTAAAATATAATCATCATTGTAAGACGGTTCTGAAAGCTGGTCATACGCTACTTAGGTAAGCTCCGTTGCCACATTCGAAGAAAGCTGGCGAATATAGTATTGTATAGGAAGCGTTGCATTGATTGCGGTCGTTCACAAGTATTCGCTAGAAATGGCGGCATTTCACCGCACGGTTCATTAAAACGAACCACTCGTTTGACGGTAAACTGCTGACCCCTTGAGTTGTAAATTAATCGAGTGCATTGTGCCTGCAACATATATCCATAAGTATTTATGTCTATCAGGAATACCCATAACCCAGCACTCACAATCAACAATGTATTCAACTAAATTGAAACAACGACATTGCAAGATTAAAAGGTTGTCACACTTAATATAAAATATATTAGATTATTCCACGTATCGTGCTACAAACTGTGACACGTGTTTCGCCTCTTTCAGATGCATCTTCAGACAGTCTTACTTTCACAAATGCTTGTTTAAGTACAAATGATTTTAATTTTTCTATTCTGATATATTATTAAAATTAAAATAAAATAAAAACGGGAGGCAAGGAGGGGATGATAGAGAGACAAACAAACATTAATGGTAATACAAATGACATGTACGTAATGATGAGAAATGATTAAAGAATGAGTTGCATCAATTAGGAAGGGTAAAATCGTTGGAAAATAAATTTAGCAGTGGCGAACAACCTGTTTTTATTTATGATATTATTTAATAATATTTCTTTATTGTAAATCCGTTGCTTAGGGCCCCAAATAACCTCGCGCCGGTACTGAATAGGAGGCCACATGCTCTACACTGGGAGAGGATATGGATTTAAAGAAAAAATAATAGCGCAAGCTAAAATGCCATTTTTTTGGTTTAATATTTGTACGTATGTAATTGAAAGACAATTTTCAGTTTGACTTGAGTGACATTGTATGGCAGGGTTTCCCAAAAGTTTTATGGAATGGAACACTTTGCAAGTCCGGAAAATATAACGGAACACTTAGCTGAATTTTTAAGATTTTTTTAAAACTCTGTTGCAGCGTATAAATCCATTCCATTTTTTTTTGGAACACCTACTCTGACTCCGTGGAACATAGTTTGGGAAACCCTGTTGTATGGTATTGACTAGTATGTCTAATCCTAATCCCATGGTATAAGTGCTGTTGTTGAAGGATGTCTAACTGTTGCGCCAGGCCAATGTGGCTTTTGCACTTTCGGCCTGATGTTTGCTGGTCGGAATAATTTTGATAAGCTTGTTTATTCTTATATTGCATTGGTTGAAAATTGTATGTATTGAGAGCTCAAACTACGGTTTTTTATTGAAAGATAACGCTGAATAAATAACTATGTTTATTACTGTTTGGATTGAGTCAGTTATATCAAATTCACTTCTCCTATTTTATATGTTATTATTGGTAAGGCGGCGGGCATCATTTTTTTTCTAAGAATCTTTATAATCTTGTCCAAACAAGGATAGTAAATAATATATTTAAAAATATAAATATTTTATTTTAAAAAATAAAAAACAAATGCAACATAAACATTTTATAACAAAGAATAATATTAATCTCTGTCAGTGTGAACTTGCGCCTCGTAATTAGGAATGTATGATGATGTTCTTGTCAGCAAACAATCATTCAGGTGCTCATTGGTGAGTCAACATCTATACTATGAAATTCATGTTGGAGATAATGATTCACAAAAATACTTCGAATCGAAAAAGGATTATATTTTGTATGTCGCTTTTTTCAGCAATGGATTTTTTTTGTCCACTGTATTCCAGAAGTATTTGTGTGATATTAAACATGTAAACGAATATAATAAACCTTAACAAATTATTTTTTTTATATATAAAAAAATTGTGAGGTAATGTCGCCTACAAAGGCGCCCGCGGGCACATGGTTGGGTATCCCTGTGTTAATCCATATTTAAAATTACTTAATTCATCTGTAAAAATTTAAATTTTTCACCTCTTTATATCATCAATCATGTAAATCATTTTTAACTAATTATATAATTAATTTACGTTCCAATTTAATTTATGATAACAAAACAGCAGATAATTAAGTCTAGGAGTAATTAATATTTATAGTAAACATGGATGATACGCTAAGGAAACATGTTATTAATTATAATAAGTTAAAATCAATGAAACGCATGTATAGATCAGAAAGCGTTAATTGAGCTTTGGAAGGTCTTCATGTGGAAGTGAATTCATAACAATATTACTGTTTTTTTTTTATTGTTGTTGTAATTACGAATTATTATAAATATACATAAGACTAAGCAGATTGTGTAGTTTCAAAGCATCTAGATGAAATTTAGAGCGAGTGGTCACCTAACTGAGGTTGCAAATCTTCCCACAGTCTCGCATTGTTCCGTAAATTGTATTTTTTTATTACCATTACAAAGTAGATTGTGTCCGCGGTATTTTCAAACATTTTTATCATTTCGGCATTAACTGCTTAAGCTAAACACACACTGTTACTGCTCATGGGAATCATGAAGTGGTAACGGTTCTATAAATCGACCTTTACCTTTATGTCCCGGTTTTGCTAAGACCCTGTTAATATTTTCTGGAATCTCCATTGATAAACTCTGCTTCCTCACGAGCTGGCCAAATATTTAGTGACATCAATTGCTTTCCTTCGTAAATTCGTGTTGTTTTTTACTATCACTAGTCTTAGTGCTTTAAACTTTGATTTTTCATAAATTTAGCCTACCGACTGACGCAACCTGGTAAGTCTACAGTCATCCTTAAATACAGTTTCAATAATAATTAATAGCAATCTATTTATATAAAGTATAGACAGTACAAACAGGCATAATTTTCTTTATCAATGAATTGAATTAAATGTCAAGTACATGGCAAAGTGGTCAACGTCGTTGGCTTTCATGCAAGATCTTCCAGTACGAATAGCAGTTTTTCAATAGATTTATTGATTTCTATTCGAAGGCATGGATGTTTGTGATGTACAAAAACTCTGTTTAGTTTAGATACCTCCATTAGGTAGCTATATGTTACACATTAAGAGCAGTCATGAATTTGAAAAAAAAAATGATTCAGTTCATAATATAAGTCTAATCACTGTGGACTAGTTGGCTAGAGCTTGCTCTTCCGATCAGACGAGTCTAGGTTCGATTCCCGGTAAGGTCGATGTTAAATTTAAATTTATAAATTTGAGACCTAAGACGTGGGTGTTTGTGATGTAAATTTACTTCGAGTTGATCTCGAGTGACTTACAAAAAAATTCATCGAGTTTTTCTCGTATTGTTTTTCAACTTAAAAATATTTGGCGCATTAGCTGTAACAGACAACGAATTCTTTCTGCATTACACAATTGACAGATATTTATTTAAGTCTCACCGTTATCCTATCAAAATAATGCCGATTCATTGTGCGATATTGAACACGTATTAGCTGGCAATGAAATATTACCGAAATCGGAATATTTAGCGCATTCTACAATGCGATATCCTATTGAAACCCCCCTCTTCAGTTAAACATTCGAACAACGGCCCCACCCCATTTTTTGTATATTTCCGAAAAGCTTTATTCGCGGTACAGATGTCATTTTTTTCACACAACGGATATTACATTCATTTGCGTATCCATAATTCTATTTTGCTTGCATAAATATACATAATAAATTGGCTTTGTGTACGAAGAAATTTGAACCTCTACCATCTTATGCTACCCTGATACTTTTCTGAATAATGTGGTAATTATTTCATAGACATTATGAATATATTCACGGTATATAAAAATCAATCAATCAATAAATCATCCTTGAACGACTGGCATACAAATTTATCTATTTATCACCTTATACATCACATGTTAGCCTAATACTTTTTATTTTATAGATAACCGGTTCCCGGCAAGCGTTGTCACTCAAAGAAAGACAGTGTTTGGATTTTAATTGTGTTTATTGAAGTGCATGTCTTTTTTTTGTCTGTTTTACGTTTGACGTTTGCTGCCGATTTTCCATGATACGACACACGCGCCACCTATTGTAATTTAATTTTACTACGCCTATAACCTTCGCGCAAGTATAGCAGACATACAAACATTGATTTTTATATGTAAGACCAACTGTAAGTTAATTTTAATATGCCTATAACCTTTCCGAAAGTGCAAGCAAAAAGTTTGTCAAAGTTTTATAGCAATCGGATCAGCGGTTTGGCATCCCATAGAGTACAAACAAACATTCACTCATTTGTATATATTAGATTTTCAAATCAAGTAATTCAAAGTCGATGTGTACATATTTGAAGTTTAGTTGAGTGTATTAATTTATGACCTGTTTTATTTTATGCAAGCCTAATACTTTTAAGACATTCAATTTAAAAGGTGTTACCATTCCACTGATACTTAAAAGACTGGGCTCAAATCTTTACTGTGCACAATTTACTGCGATTATTTCTCTACTTATATTTATTATATTGCATGTACTCTTCTTATATAATCGAAACCTGTAAATATGTCAAAATATAATAATTCATAGATTTGAATACTCATATGAAAATTCTTTGAACAGTAAACGGTATAATATTTTAAACATATTATACAATTTTTTTATCAAATTTCTCCGAATATTGCTGAATCATTCATTATCTTACTACAAACGATGCCTAGCTAAATATTCACGTTGCTTAACAGTATTTTCTTATATGGCAAACCAAAACTGCATCTATCGAAATTCTAAAGAGATATAACATATATCATTTATGGTTGTAAACTTACAAAACCTTTTCAAATGCAAAATACTTTTGATGTAACCACTGCATTGAATCTGTTTGTATTATTTCCAATAAATAAATGTTATTCATGAAATAATCGTAAGTTATTTTTCATAAAAAAAACCGTTACTAACAAGATGTTTGCAAATATCTTAAGTACAAGTTTAGTATAATATGACAAAGTCAATCAAGCCTATAAAGGAAGCTTAAAAATTTAACAAAGTATTCTTCCTTATGATTCACGTCTTTACAAATCCATTATTTTTAATATGTTAAATTTTTGTGGAGCTCATTTGATTTTTTAAAACAACAGTAAAATGTATCATTTTTACCAAATCAACTATTTGAATTAGGTTGGAAAAATCATGTGTTACAATAAATTGAATTACTTGCTCGTCCTGGTACAGATAACAGCAATAATTACCAATGTCACAAATTATCTTATTTTTTTAGACGTGATATTCTTGCTTTAAAATAATGTATAATCATAGTGAAACAATCTTGTAACTTGTACATATTTTAAAAATAAATATAAAACTTAAAATGTATAAATAAATCGAAGTTTTATACATATATGAAACAAAATAAACAGCTGTTAGTCAGCTTTGTACTTTAATATATGTCTTTGAATAAATTAAATTTATTTAAAAAAAAAAAAACCTTATTTTAAACTGACAAGTTCCATTGTATATTCAAAAAAATATATCATTGATTTCTGTTCATCCCCTATCATCTAAAACTGTGTATTTTTTACCGTTCGATTGAGGAAGCGCATTTTTTTTAAAACGCTAGGGTCCTGTATCAGAAACCTCGAATAATAATACGCATTGGACGCATCCCGTATGTGCCCGGGGTACCTTTTTTCATGCGACGACCCTTCGTAATATTCGCGGGACGGGGTGAGCAAAATAGGAGATAGGATACCTGTGGTCCTTTTTTATAATTCTAAACGGGAAGTGTACCTTTCATCCCCGTGGACCCAAACTTTGGCTGGAGACCTCAGTCGTCCTGTGGCCTTCAAGTCGTTTGGATCGGACTTATATATTCTAAAAATCATCTTCACACAAAGTTGACCAAATTTAAATATCGTTTCAACGAATTCTTAATAATATCTGCAAGTTTAAATTTCTATCTGAATTACTTTCTAAGTCCTGAAAACAAAAGTGCTTATTTTATATTCTAATTAAAAACAATATAAGTGTATTCTTATTTAATTAATAAGAGTGTTCTCCAATTTCATTTCGACTATTCTTACAATAGTTTCTCGATTCAAAGTGAAACTTTTATTCATCTCTGAATTAATTTAATCTAGTACAACTATGTAGACATTTTACTGTTCTTTGAATACATTATGCAGTATAATGAATAACGACAGTGCAAACTTTTTGACATTAGACATTTTGAGGTGGATTTTGCAAAATAATGCTGCACTAGGTGATAGTAAAATGGTGAAAACGCTGCATGATTCAGGTATCTCCATGAGAAGAAGAGGTTAGTAATGCATATGTATATAAAATATAACCATATAGTCAGTTTCTGAGGTATATCGATACCAAGTGAAATATTTATATAATATTTCTGTGTAAGATTATTTCAATCAATGTTCGTTTTTATATTGCTTCAAACGCTACGTAGTTTTTAAACTTGTACGTAAAAAAATACTTACGCTGTTTAAACATTATCATCGTTCTTTTAGCAAACAAACCTTTTGTTAAAAATAGTATTTTTATTTATAAATTAATAATATTATTCATGTTTCAAACATACACAATTATTACTCGAATGTCATAAAAATAATAAATGAATGCATGTTAATCTAAAAGTGAGTCCTCGAGAGGTGAAGTGAGCCAACTAGTAAAATGATAAAACTTTCATCGTGGACTTTCACGTCTTTACTTGGTGTTTTGGTGGATTGCAAATTCTTATTTCACTCAGATAACAATATTTCAATGTGTATTTACTGAGGTACTTTAACGATACTTCAAGACTGTAGAATATTACAACGCATCTAACTTATTTTATTTCTAAAATACCATTTGGCTCATTTCAACTTTAATATGCCAAATTCATATTCTTTTTCGCAATGTTTTTCATTTTATTTAAATATATTTATTTAGTATTTCATTAGGATTTTTGACAAATTTTATTACTAGTTTTTTAAGCTCAATGAATTGTATTTAACTAACGGAAGGTACAGTTTAAAAAGTAACATTTGTTTTCTACATTTTTATTTCGTCTCACTTTACAAAGAATGCGAAATATATTAACTTAGACTAATTATTTACATAAGATTATAACAGTCTATTACGTGATAATACTTCTGATCTAAAAAAACTTAACTTTTCCTATAACAAGAAAATATATATACAAATAACAATCAAATCGAAAGCTTTATATTATATTAAATATAATTACATAGTTTAATAACAAATTATTCTGTACAAGAATGAGTGGCCACTGAAATATATCTAGAGTTAATTAGATTTACATTATTTGGCCAAAAGCAATACAGATATTGGCCAACAATTGACTGCAATACCCATAACTCGATTCTGCCTTTTACGATTGGGATATTAATAAGAGATGGTATCGAGACTCAAGCAGTGACAGTCAATGGATTTATTTTAATTTCAACGTAAAATGCTAGTATTATTATAAATATTTGTTAAAAAAAAAAATAATGAACGCATAAAAAGGCAATTTTATTTTTTATATAGTATATTTCGTGCCTGAATCGTGGACAGTTTTTACTTTTTAAAACTCTGAAATCATAACTATAAAAAACTTTAGGAAATACGAATCGTCAGCAACTATTCAAGCATTTTTTATATTTTTCAATTATTAAACATTACATGACAATAAAAATAATAAAAGATTTTTAGTACTTTTTCCACTTAAAATTTATTTGATCAGGACCGGTTTCGCTCCTCGCGAGCATTATCAACTGATAAGAAAAATAAATTAAACAGTGCTATTTATACAAGTTAAATTGAAATAAAAAGGTGTCAGCAACTACTAACAATGAAAGGATTTACAAATTATATTATAATTACACAATTAAAATGCTTAACACCTATAACATACAATTAAAAAATCATCAATAAATATAAGTGGCAAATGATATCAATTATAAACACAATTAAAATTTGGGAAATTTTTAAACAAAATGAAACTACATTACTAAAGTAAATAATTTAATGATGATTTTGTGTGTTGCTGACACCTTTTTATTTCAATTTAACTTGTATAAATAGCACTGTTTAATTTATTTTTCATATCAGTTGATAATGCTCGCGAGGAGCGAAACCGGTCCTGATCAAATAAATTTTAAGTGGAAAAAGTACTCAAAATCTTTTACTATTTTTATTATTATGCCACTCCACCAAGTATTGACAGTGAACACCTTAAAAGTCATTACATGACAGCTTTCATTGTTCAGTCAATTATGTTCTTTCATGTAATGGCGTCAACATAAATTTAATAAAAAACAAACAATTAAAAAAAACAGTGCTCATACTACATTTGAAGATTGCTAGTTGGTACCGATGTCGCTTATTATTACCTAGATATTACATAATTCGTCTATGGATTTGAAAAAAGATGTAACCCACTAATAATACATTTTATAGGAAACACACAAAACGTTTTTTGGCGATTTAGGGCCAAAGGAAAATTATGTAATATGCACAGCCTTGAAGTGCACGGAGACTTATAAACTGGGTAATTGACTATATCTAATATTAATTTAATCATTTTAAAGAACTTGTTTTTTTCTGTTCTCTTTTTTATTGATCGCAACTTTTGCAGGCCCTTCTTTTTTCAAACATAAAAACTTAATTTTTATAAAATGCATATCAAGTTGTATACACTGTGATTATCGAAAAAATATGTTTTTTAAAAACTTTGGCTTAAGTTTTTTTACCTTTCCACAGTGATATTATTAATACAGTATTATTATTACTACATCAAAATATAATACTATATTCCTTCACTTTAAGAAAACTAAACTAATTTAATAAATAAATATTTTAATATGATTATTTTAGCTTTATGAAAAGACAAAAACCATGCATTGTAATCACGGAAATGCTTAGTAGAAATAATAAGTTTCCTCCGCGCCCTTTCGATCAAAAACCAATTGACCGCCACTGCGTCCATTCAGCTCACTCACCGAGCAACTGTACAAAAAAATTATCATATAAATGAGTGTTTAACTTTCGATGCTGGATTCTGATATTGATATCAATTCAACAAATTGGCCAATGCAGTCACTGATTGATAAGCTATATTTATTTGCGAAACCAGTTGCTTACAATCATATTGGCTAAAAATAGTATCACTTCTAAACATCATTTTCACGTTTAGTACTGCAAACAAATGTATTTTTTTTTATACCATGTCCGTTCCCAACCTGAGTTTTTCTACGAGGACTTATTGTTACAAGTCGCATAACCTCTATTTTTCGGAGAGTGTAGTAAAGATTTAAATTATGGGACTAGGACAGGACTAGTGGTTAACAAATCGCTCTCGCAAAGTCCCGCTATTTTAGGATTGAAATGGTGGGGGGAATTTGAAATCAAAATATCCTTTGAAAAAATTCTGTTCGTACTGGGATTTGAACCCGTGGTAGCATGGAAGTCAACGACGTTGACTACTGTGCCATGGACCCGACACCTTTATCTTTTTTAACGTAACAGTAATATTTCTATTTGATGATTTTCAATGTTTTTGATGTTAATATTGAGAAGGAATGGTATACGTTATATTGTATACACTATACAGTATCCTTTTTTTCTAATATTGATCTTGATTTTTTTCTTTCATACCATCTCAAGTTATATTGAAAATATTCTGTTCAGTGGCTATTTACTGTTAATTTATTTATTCCTTATTTTTTTTTATATAATAATAGATAAATTAAAATCAAAACCAGTGCCAACTATTTTTCATAAAATATTAAGGGCTTAAAGGCGAAGACGTACAATCCAACACGAATGATTTTTTTCGTTTCTAAAAAATTGAAAGTAAAAAGTAGAGAAAGTTTAAATTAAATCAAAGTTCCAATTTTAAAAACCTCGCAGACTTGGCGCGCCATCTAGTGGCCAAAACACGAAACGGGGGGAGAAATTTATATCACAGCAGTAACAGACGAGCGTCTCCAGAAAGAGGAGCCAATACTATTTTCCCGGAAGCCGTAGAGCCGGTCGTAAAGTCCATAACCGCTCCTACGTGAATGGTCGCCGGAAAAACGGCAAAGGATTTCCGGCCCTCCCGTTCCGAAAGTCCCTGGGCAGTTTGCCTAGATGCGTGGACCGCAGTTGTGTAGGGACTTTGTAACTTTTATAGCCTTTCTGCAGACGGGCGGCTAATAGTTTGCGGTCATTATTTTGATATATCGTGCATGAAAATGTGGTCATGCAGTTTGGGGTCATTGGCAAATGTCACTGCATAAATTCAAGCATAATAAAATGGTGGCTTCTGTACTTTAGGATGATATTTTACAAAACAACACAATGACGTCACGTCAAAAGATTGCAACAAACTCTTTAAATGTAAATTTATATAATATTGTACATACATACATATATACTTTTTTAATATAATTTTTAATGATATTTAACATTTAATTAAATCTTAAACATAAATGTATTTAATTAGTATTTTGTATTGCCCGTATAAATGTATCTAACATTTATGTCACCCTTTTTTAATTCTCACAGAAATTTTGGTTAGTGAAAATAATTATTGTCACTTAGAGTCACTATACATAGTAATATAATGCAATTTGGTATAGAAAAATGCGTGCATTTTAAATCTTAAAGATATAATCGATTATATGATTATTATTTTAACAACATGCTCAATTCATTCGCTGTCCCTGTGTAGTTAGTAGCTAATTAAAATATCTGTTTTTTTACAGCTTGGTATTTTTATAAATAATAAATACAATTTTTATACTAAAAGCATACGTTTTCAATAGATATTTGCATTATTTTAAAACTTTTAATTTTACAACACATAATGCATAATCTGTAAAAATGAATTCTCATTAAATAAGATAAATCCTCCACCCCATTTGTTTCATATTACATATATTCCAAGTGAATCAGCCCCATATTGAAAAAATCACTCGAAATTCTTCAGTGGACATTCCAGTCGTGAATCCTCCAGTTTTATAGACCCTCAGAGTGACAAATACGCCTGGAGGTCATGACATTAACTACCCCTCGAGAGAGAGAGGAAGATTTGGCCGTTAGGGGATGAGAAAACCTCGCAATTCTAACGGTGCAACCCCTATCGAATTTATTGCCGATATTTAATGCCCTACGTCGCAATCTAGACTAATTTCTGATTTATACAACTTGATTGGAATGGGTTTTTTTCTTATGTCATAGATAAAATTAAACGAGTCTAATTTATTTATGACTCACTAAAAAATATGGTTATCTATAAAAATAATAAACACTATTTTAAGGTTATATTTTATTCACGATTTTCCATGATACTATTCCAGACTTATTTTTCAAATACAGAGAAATTGTTTTGATTTCCGCAAATATAATACAAAGTGTGACTTCAAACAGTTTTTTTTTTTTTCAAAAATAGAGAAATATTTTCACATCCGCATTTTTCCAACAAGAAAAAATAAAAACACGAATAATGGCAGAGATAAACAACAGAACAAATAGCCAGACCGAGTATTATAACAAACACACTCCCCATAAGTCAGCGGTTGTGAACCTTCTGTATTAATAGGCTTCACCAATATTATATTTACAAGAAAAATAAAAATAAATTCAGTTAATCGTTTATTTTGTCAACGAATTGCTAATTGCACAATAAGATTACTTGATATCTTTTTCGTGTGCTACTCAACTCAATGAGTTCACCTATTGAATCATTTTTATCGGTTCTTATTTTTAATCCCAATTTAAGGGCAGGCAATTTTCTCTGCTTACTTATTCCTTACTTAATAATGCCAAATCAGGCTAAATCTCTAGATATTTTGACATTATATATATTAACCATGTCCGCAACCAATGTGAAGTATATGGACTCCTAATGGAGTTTGTCTTAACATAAGTGTTTCTACGAGAACTGCTTGTTACTCGGTTGCTCAACCTCTCTTTTCCAAAGAGAGTAGGGATAGAAGGATAGGGCTAGGACAGGACTAGTGGTAAGCTAATCGCTCTCGATACGCCCCGTTCATAGGATAGGATGGGTGAGAGGGGGGAATTCAACACATCACATACATCCATGCCTTTGAACAGAAATTCATAAATCGATTGAAAAATCAATTTATAAAACTGTCCGTACCGGGATTTGAGCCCGTGCCCTCTGTAGCCAGAGCCAACAACGCTGACCACTTGACCACACAGGCGTCTGTGTGATAAATTAAATACTATTAATATAATTTTGTAAAATGAATTCACGTCTTATATTAGTGTAGTATTATAATTATACACAAAATAAAGTTTTCTAACAATTTTCATAAAACTTCGTTGATTCCTAGAGTTTTTTTAGCGATATGCAGGGATGGGCTGGAGGGGGCTCGGGAGGGGGCTCGCTCGAGCCCCTTGTTAAATTTCAGCGCGGCCGGCGAGCCCCTTGTTAATTTAAGAAAATCATTCGCTTCAGATCAAATTATCGTGTTATTATTATTGCGTTGTATTGGCAACAAAAATAACTCTTAAAATTTAGTAAAGCTATGGTAAAACAAACTCTTTTTTTTACATTTCTATGTGCGGTTTGTGCGGGAGATTGGTGTCAGCTACTTATTCGACGTTTATTTAAACATTATCAGTAAATTTAGAAGAAATTTTCGATAAATTTGCTCGAATAAGCTGTTACGTATGCTGAGAGTTCACCGCATCTTACAAAAGGTCTTCAAACTCTCCAGGACATGGACCGTTTCGAGTTAGTTACACAAAATGCGAATACAGTTCACACTCTACCCCACAGGGCATTTGGGACTATGGCTTTACGGTGGCGGACCGACAAACAGATATCCCGAATAACGGATAGGAATATAAGTAAACGTAAAAATGAAACGGCTGGGTGTGAAACATTTTCCAAGTGTTCTATAAATGCTGCTGCACTAATTTAAATCATTAAAATATAAGGTTTCACTGTGACATACAGATATTTATTAATTAACCACGCTTAGCCTTCTTCATGAAATCCGTAATTTGAATATTTATCTTTTATTTGTGATGTAGAACGCGTTAAGAAATATTTAGACATCTTTCTTTTAATTCTTAGTGATATATCGATAGTCTTATATCAGGGGTGGGCTGGAGGGGGCCTGAGGGGCTCTCGCGAGCCCCTTGTTAAATTTTACTAAGGCTTGCGAGCCCCTTGTTAATTTAAGAGAAAACAATATTCTCAGATCAAATTAGTATATATTTGCAATTTCTGACATAGAAATTATATAAGACAGCTTTAGTATACATAGTAGTACATTTTTAGCCATTTACATTTATAATTTTACGATAAATTGCATATTTTTAAATATTTCACGTGTATTAAGTAACAATCGATTGCTTATTTAAGTATTACATATAATTAAATAGGAGTGATAAAAAAATTCACTCCTTCTCCAGGACACCGAGAATTGATTTAAGATTAAGCGAGCTCTTTGTTAACGTATTGGCAGCTCACCGCTGTCTAATGTTGACAGATTGTAAATTATTTATTACTATTATTTTAAGCTATCTTTCAATGTATAATATTAAGAGCTTTGACATAATTTTATACTATGAAAATATATGCATTTTTTTAATCTTTAAATCAATTTATTCTCTGTCAGCCAGAAATACTCTTTTAGTCAATAGTCAGCAGCAATCAAATATCACTAAAGAGGTATCAATGTTAGACTATCGATATGTCAAATAATTAATTTAATTTGTTATACCAAAATCATTACTTTATTTTTGGAAATTTAAAAAAAAAACAGATTCATAACAATACACAAGGAATATCTCATTTTTGTTGGATACTTACTAAGAATTTAGTCGAAAAATAAAACACTAATTTGCACTAATTCCATTTTAATTTTATTCGCTCATGACAAGCATAATCAACTGATGACTTATGGTCTACATGAGTTTTACAATTAATTCCTAATCATATAAATTAAATTGGAAAGAAGATAAGATATTGTAAATATTTTTTTTCCATGTCCGCTCCCAATATGGAGCATATGGACTCCTAATGGAGTCCTAACTCCTCAACAGAAATTTTTCTACGAGAACTGCTTGTTACTCAGTTGCTCAACCTCTCTTTTTCCAAAGAGAGTAGGAATAGAAGGAAAGGGCAAGGACAGGACTAGTGGTTAGCTAATCGCTCTCTATACGCCCCGTTCATAGGATAGGATGGGTAGGAGGGGGGAATTCAAGACATCACATACATCCATGCCTTTGAACAGAAATTCATAAATCAATTGAAAAATCAATTTATAAAACTGCCCGTACCGGGATTCGAACCCGTGCCCTCCGTAGCGGTAGCCAACGATGTTGACCACTGGACCACACAGGCGGCTTGATTGTAAATATAGTCTTTGAATATAGAATATTCAGTTGATATTAAATAAATCATTGGCCTTAAAATAAAATAAAATAATACTATACCAAATGTAGAACGATGAATATCAAACTAAATCTGAATTAAACGCTTATAACATGTATTCGAACCGATCCCCTGAAGTTATACATTCAATTTCGTCCATACTGTACCGTATAACTGTTTCGCTATCAGAATACACCCTGGGAATCACTACCCCTTCTCGAAGCGGGGTTTGTTTACGCCACCGATGTTTTTCATATGTTTATAGGTGTGGAAAAATATGTCCACAAAGTTTATGTGGTACACTTCTACCAGACACTGTACCTACATAGATTTTATTTGGAAGTTTATTTCAACATATTATGAGAGAGTCAGTATTGAATTTGATTTTACGTGAATTTTTCTGTTAATATTCTGTCGAAATTCTATTTATGGTAAAACTTTCCGTTTATCAATGCGTTTGTATGTCAAATGATTTATTTGATTTTCGTGTTTCATGTCCGCGTTAATGTGGATCATATGTAGGTATTTCAACATTTTTTTTTTGTACGAAAACTGTTCAACCTTCCTTTTTCAAAATGAGTAGTAGGAATATAAGGATAAGGCTAGGTATGATAGGACTATTGGTTAACTAATCGCTCTCGCTACGTCCGGTTATGAAAGGTCGGAATGGTGGGAAGGAATTTTAGACATCACAAATACCCATGCCTTCGAATAGAAATCGATCGAATAAATTATGTTTGTCCTGGGACTCGAGCCCGTGAGACCCGGCACGGAAGCCCACAACGCTAACCGTTGTGCAACAGGACCAGACAATTTTTTATAGGCTTAGAATTAAAAAACTTTCGGTTAGATGAATTTCACTTATAGTGTAGCTCCTCATAGAACTCGGTTTGGCTACAATATTTTATTTTTAAATTAAAATAAAATATTATATGCACGGATGGTTAATTGATAACAAATTTAAAATATAAAAAATATACATTAAATTTGTATATTTTTATATTTTAAACAAAATCAAAAAACAATTTCACTTGTACTAGTGAAAACCATCCAATCTAAAAGTGCAATTAATTTTAACCTTTTTTAATATACCAACGATTAATGTTCCTTCTAATTTTCCGAAGGTTGTGTGCGCAAATTGGCTGTACAACTTTGAAAGGAAGTTTAAAAAAATTGTGCACCACATAACGGTATTTAGACCTACTTAACGAAACGGTTATTTTGTATAATTACAATAATTAACAAGTCTATATAAAAACAATTAATTTATTCTGGTGGTGGTATAGCTGGAGTAACTTTTGTGCGCTCTGTTCGAATGCATGTGCGCTCGCTCGGCAAATTCTGTGCGCGCGCTCACGCGCACAGTTTAGAGGGAACACTGCTAACGATCCCGTTGAATTTTACCATATATTAAATGATTTAATTGTAGTTGCATGTCTCGTTATTAATTTAAATACTAATTTTATCCGTTTTTCAATGACACTCCATTAACAACAACAAAATGTTTTTCATTTTAAATAAAGTATCTATGTATAATCCAATATTGGACAACATTTAGTTTGATATAGTAGGTCAGTTTCAGAATTTATTTCTGTTTATAATGGTTAAAAAAATATTTGCCGCGTCTGTATTATTATAACTGTTTCAACAGTTGATTAAACATTGCGGGTATGAGAATTCTTAAATCTTTTTAGTAGCCATTTATGCATACAAAATAATTCACATCAAAATAATTATTGTGCGGCTGTTATTTGCTGGAAACTATTTAACACACGCTGGCAGAAATCGGTATGTAACAAAAGTGTCAACGAATTGCTAATTACACAATAAGATTATTTGATATCTTTTTTTGTGTGCTACTCAACTCAATGAGTTCACTTATTGAATCACTTATTGAATCATATATATTTTTTTAACCATGTCCGCTCCCAATGTGGAGCATACGGACTCCTAATGGAGTTTATCTCAACAGATGTGTTTCTACGAGAACGGCTTTGTTACTCAGTTGATCAACCTCTCTTTTCCAGAGAGAGTAGGAATAGAAGGAAAGGACTAGGACAGGACTAGTGGTTAGCTAATCGATGTCGATACGCCCCGTTCACAGGATAGGATGGGTGGGAGGGGGTTAATTCAAGACATCACATACATCCATGCCTTCGAACAGAAATTCATAAATCGATTGAAAAATCAATTTATAAAACTGTCCGTACCGGGATTCGAATCCGGGAGCTCCGTTACCGAAGCCGACGACGTTGACCACTCGACCACTCAGGCGGCTAAATGTCTTGTAATATAAATTATAGAAGCTAGAGCCTGCATCCTAATAGCTAATTAAATACATTTGCTATTTATTCACGACTATCATTTTATTAATTTGTCGGGTCCATTAATTAATATTAATAATAAATATATATTTTGCATTACAGCTAATGGTCAATGCTTAAAATATTTTGTAGTTGAAAGATCATTCGATATATATTTGATAAAAATTGAAAACGTATTGACAAATCCACTACCTAGCTATCTGGTACTTTTCAAAATAAACATATTACATATATTGACCGACTATAAAATATATATATATCCTATGAAGTGTCACTTGTATATTTACAAGAATTTTGGCTTTCATTTTCACCTTTGGCACTAACATAGATACATATCTAGCAAAAAAATATCATTTATTTTTTTCGAGCGACTCCCAGTTTTCCCGTGACATCAGATGTCAGTGAACGTGGAAGGTTAACAGCTCGCCTGAGGAGCAAATTGCCTAACACAATTACTGACCGTCGGCGCTGGCGTCGCCGCTAATGCAATAAACAACGACGCTTTTTCGGCGTCGCGGCGCTCTTATCCAATAAAACGGACCCGGCAAATAAAATAAATCCAGTCGAGAGGACAAATAAGACAGAGTAAACCCACTATTCGATCGTATGCCATTAAGGCTAAAGTTATAGGGTTCAATAACTTCGGGAGAAATAATTAACCACACAAATAATGTACTAGGAAGCTTTGTACATTATCTTTATTGCTAATAA
Source organism: Himalopsyche anomala (assembly GCA_031772345.1). Taxonomy (NCBI): domain Eukaryota; kingdom Metazoa; phylum Arthropoda; class Insecta; order Trichoptera; family Rhyacophilidae; genus Himalopsyche; species Himalopsyche anomala. Next base: position 20,057,202 of record CM062837.1, on the reverse strand, counting down.
AACCTATCTGAATTTACAAAGTTTAAAAAGCTAGTATAATAAAGACAATTTACACTTATTTGTTGTAAATTGAGTTTATTCATAATGTTTTTAAGTGAAATCAGCTTAAATTTGAATCGTTCAAATTGTGTACACTCCCACAGATTTTGTCACTAACGACCCGGGTTTCGCCTTCCAGCATCTTCAGACGTTCAAGTGCATGGATGAACTTGAACCGACGCTTAGTAAATAAATGTTTCGTGTTTATATAATAAATAAATGTATCACTGAGTCTAAAGCCATTGCTGGCGGAAAGGATAAGCTCATTTATTTATTATATAAACACGAAACATTCATTTGCTAAGTGTCAGTTCAAGTTCATCCGTGCACTGCCGAAGATGCCGAAAGGCGAAACCCGGGTCGTTAGTGACAAAATCTGTGGGAGTGTACATAGTTTGAACGATTCAAATTTATTTCGATCCACCAAGCACCTTCAGTCAAAATCTTAAAAAGAAGTCGGCTTAATTTGAAATCTCTACATATTTATATTATGACTAAATCGTTTGATACAGACTTCTTCTTTTTTTGGCGCTACCGTCTGTTGAGAACTTTGGTCGCCTAAATAATTCTATTCCATTTCACTCCTACGTCAACCACTGGCCTCCAATAGGGTATCCAATCCTGGAGCCTTTTACTGATCCCGGGATTGAACATTCAACACCAAATCGTGTATAAATTAAGATAATGATTGATCAAATTTTTGCTCAGTGATTTTTAAATCCTGTGTTTTTTTTAAACAATTTCTTGTCGATTTCAAAAACCCATAAATCTAGCGTAAAAGCTTGTTTTTTAGCTCTTCTAAGAATTTTCGAATCCAAAATCCCAGGAATTTACGGATTTTCCAAAATTAACACCGCAACACCTTTTCTTTTAGCGAATTTTCAAATCCAAAATGACAGCTTTTTTTTACGCTCATCTAAATTTCATTTTTGTATTTTTCTCAATATCGGGATTTTGGTATCACAAAATCGAATGGTTTCTCGGGATTGCATACTCTAGTTTCTAGTTCTCTTTGTTCGGTTCATCCAGCAAAGCCGTTGTCTTCTCTTATGAGCACTTAAGGCGTTTTTAAGGTTACCATTCTTCATATAGTCTGGCTTAACGTAGGAATTTAGTTTAAAAAATCTGATGATATCAAGCTCATGGTTATGCTGATGTCACTAAGTGTCATCTGATTATAGAATACTAGAAAAAATTAGGGGCTGAGTAAATGTAGTTTAAACATAGTTCGGATGAAGACTTATCAACTATATAAAAAAAATGTGGGAACTAAATGCTTTGCTATTTTTCATCTTATTATATTCTACAATATTTACGCAATAATAAATAGATATGCAATTCAACTAATATAACATCAATTCTGAATGATTTAGCAACTACACGAAACACATCTAAACGGAATATAGTATAGACATTTTGTATTCGTAGCTGCAATAAAAACATCTATATTCTAAAGGTAAATAATACTATCTAGAAAAAATCTTGTTTGTTATTTTGTGTCCAATTGTGTATTTTTTCGCCCTAATGACATCACATAATGACGTCTGACATAAATGTGGGCACATAATCTTGTTACGTTATTACGCGACAGGCGAGTTCCCTTAGGAATTGGTTACGAAAAAACTAACATGCGACTTATTTCTTTAGGCAAACATACACTTTATCTTGTATTGAATACATTTTATTCATATATTTGCAAACATACCATCGGTATAAATTATAAAACATTATGTAAATTGGTCTTTTGTGCATTTATGATTAGCAATTCAAAAAATGGTTTCGAGCAAACTATTTTTATGTACCGCTATAATTATCATTAGCAAATTCATATTTTGAAAACTAAAAGATCATTCATGCTATAAAAACTATCTGTTTTATTTAAAATAAAAACAAATCAAATATTATATTATATTTGCAATAAAAACTAAACACCTAATTAAAAATTGAGTAATAATTCGATAAAACGTGATTTTTAAACGATAATGGCTTATTTTTGAAGGATAACTTCCGTATCCGCCTACCACACTTTCATTGGTCTTCCAATACATTTTTTCTCGCCCTCGGTTTGTTTTCCGCACGCAGCCATCTTGAATTTTCTATCAGTGGACCTTTTCATAAAAACCGAAAACAATACAACCTGGCTCTTCATGAATGCAACATGCAACCAACCCCCACATGGGTAAACCTTTCGAGTGAGAAAAAAATGGCGGGAGCCACGACCCTCTAGGAACTGTAAAGAAACATCAGGTTACAATCCGAAATTTTTCTCGTTGAATTTCAAGAAAAAGAATTGGTTGGTAAAACATAAATCAAAAATAGCTTGGGTTAATACACTATAATAATATTATCTTTTCTCTAAAATATTGATGGAAACTGATTCTCTATTAGGCAGTGTAAACAAAACAGTAAATCTTCAATGTTTCTTGCACTGCAAAAAAAAAAATCGACTGCTAAAAATAATTAAGATTAATATATTATAAGACGAAATAAATAGTTAAGTATATAGTCAATATAACAAGCCTTTCAGTTTATGAATGTTTGGCTTAAAATACTGTATATCTGATTGAAACCGGTCTCAGCTTAAATAAAACATATTAAATACGGACGACACTTAACATTTTCATTTTTATTATTGTTTCTCTGCTAAAGATTATCAGCCTACCATATTTAATAAGATGTTTATCGTAAACTTCAAATTGTTTTCAAACGCATAATCCTAAAATTCTAAAATTAAAATTCATTGTTCGAAACTAAATTAACAAAAATTCAATTTAAGCAAAAATTAACTACCACCCACATAAAATAAGTATGTGATCGGTTACAGTTTGCAGCCAGTTTCCTCAATTTGTTTCCCTATATTTCGACCCTTCCAAAGAAAGTTCTAAGCCTTCTGCGAATTCATCCCCCTCCCACTCACTTTCTCGCAAGTGATTTATTGTATCTTGACCAGTTGACAAATAAGGGCAGAGGTTCACACCCACGTACTGACCAGTGGGCAGTTTCACGCATGCGTCATGAAGCCTTCAACATGCCCTATCAATTTGTATGGTCAGCAAGAATAGCTTTCACCCTTTGACGGGGGTGGGTTTGACGCGCATCTGCTATAAAAAGGAACCGATTGTTATTGAAAGGATTTCAAAACACCCGTCGGCCAATGGGTTTGTTTGTTTGGTAATATTTTTGTATTCAGGTAAATTTCTGGAAATGTGTTTTTGACAGAGTGCCTTTCATCTCTCAGGTAAATTAACTGTTCTTTTTTTCTTATAAATTCTCTGTTCTCTTTTTCATTATAATAGCGATTACCATTATCCTCTAACACAGTGTTAACACAAAGTATATTTTCTCACTATGTTAATCTCGTAATGGAGTATATTATAGTCAGCTTGTACAGTTATATTTTTTTCAGTATGTTAGATTTAGGCAAAAGCTTACTTACATCATTCTGGACTGTCAACTATTTTGAAAATAATACAAAAGTTACTCGTATATAAATGCATAGACAACCATTAGACCGCGGCGTTTGTCACTAATGTATATTTTAAATTAATTAAACATGAGTTATCTAACTATTATGCAAGACCAACATATTTGAAAAGTTATTTTATTTGAAAGTATTTTCTTGCAAAAAAAAAATGCAAATCGAAGATTTCGGTATCTTTCGATAGTATTCAATATTTTTTTATTGCCAATTAGTTTTGTTCTTGTAACTTTTTAATATCAGTTTTAAAATGTCCCAACTAAGTCTATTCGCAGCATTAGATTCCTTCTTATGAATTGACTATAATAAATATTTTTGTAATGTAATTATTACTGTCTATTCATACTATGGTTATTATACTGATTGCAAAATGTGTCTCTGCAAATCTAACCACCCTCTGCATATCGAATTCCGAACGGTAGTTGCAGCGTGATCAACCCCTAATCCTCCCCACCCCCTGATCTGAATCCGCTTTACTCAACTATACAAGGGTAGGTGCATCGTGTCCTGGTGGATTGATTAAATATTTCGAATATTAAATTACTCTCTCATACCATAAAGTGAATTTTAGTAATGGTCAATCGAAATTAGAAAAACAAGAAGTGTTCTATGTTTATTATTATTCAACATTTTTTGGCAATCGGCTGATAGATAAACTCAAACGAATATTGTGGAAAGCTTTCAATAAGTACCAAACATTTCATATAGCTGAATTGCCGAGAAATGGATTGAATTGATAATAATCAATTCAATCTATAAAAAGTAGTCAATATTCAAGATTGTTTATATTATATAACTTGGCTAATATCCGATGAGGAATATGAAAACTCACAATAGAGGATATTAATATAGACATATTTTCAATATAATCTGTCATCCAGCTAATTTTTTCAAAGATATTAAATTAGATTAAAAAACAGCGGTACCTTAGGCATCACTTTATTTACGCTTTAATTAATGATAATAAAACAGCATTACAACTAAACAAAATGCGCCAAATATTTTGAAATTTGAAGCCGTTGTGATTCAATCGAGATCAACTCGATTCGAATTAACATCCAACATCTTTAATCTAAAATTCAAATTGAAAAAATAATCGACTTCGACTTTACCGGGACTTAAGCCCAGACCTGTCTGATTGGTAGAATCAAGCTAAAACTATCTAGATTCTAGACCTATGGTATCATTTTACATATGCATGAATTTAGGCACGCGATCATAAGCTAAGTAAAGTTCAATATATCGAATGCAGATAGTTAAAAAGAAGTAACCCACAGTTTTTATCAAAAAAACTTCAATAATCACAATGTATACAACATACACGTTCTATTAAAAGGATGTATCCATTAAACGCAGAATTAGTATCTTAATTTAGCTTTTAAGTTTAAAAAAAGAAGGGTATATGAAAATCGCAAGCAAGGAAGAGGATCTTCATAGTGAAGTGTTTCCTTTAACAAAAATGTTATGTTTATTAAATATTTTGATTTAGATCCAAAGTCGTTTCTGTTCCTTCTATAAAGTTTGTGCTGTGTGGGCTGATTTTTTTACCTAACTACAGTCATTATAAAAGTACTTACTCAAATAATTGAACGATTGATTGCAGAACCATGAGCCTGAGAGCGTTACCATCCGTCTAATCGATCTTGACGCATAGTATGGCTAATTAAAAAAAATCTGTAGGTAATTTAAAGTGCAGTGCTTATATTGTAGTTTCGCAGTCGGCATTTCACAAAGTGATAGAGGTACAATAGTGGTACATTCCACTCCAGCTAATAAATACGTTTGGCAGAGGCAACGCTCACAAAGGGGCTCAGGAATAGGTACTAACATACTGAACATTTTATCAAACAACAACTCGGTCTAGCTGAGTACAGGACGCGCGAATAAAATTGCTGCAGATGACGGCGCTTTTGTTTCACGACGCATGACAGTATAACTTATTGGAATGATACGCAAAGTTTAATAATATATATATATTGCTTTTAAACTATTGAAATTTAACAATTTGATTCAATATTTTAAGGTGCTTCGTTGCTTATCGCCAGGCACTGAAAAATGCAATGGCGTCGGTGCAACTCCAAGTCAGGATGAGGCGATACTCAAACGAGTTCAAAATATGAAAAATGCCTTTATTATGTGTTCTTAAACATTGAATTCAATGTGTTAGTTGCGAGATAATTATTGTAACGTACGAATGACTTTAATTTTACTATTCTGATATATTATAAAAATTTAAATTAAACAAAAATAGGAGGCAAGGGATGATAGAAAAACATACAAAAAATAATGGTAATACAAATGATATTTACATTAAGAAATGATTAACTAATGAGTTGCATAAATTAGGACGTGACTTAAGCAAGCATTTGTAAAAGTAAGTCTGTCTGAGGATGCCTCTGAAAGAGGCGAAACACCTGTCACAGTGTGTAGCACAATACATGTAATAATCTTAGTTATTTTATTTTTTATTTTTTATATTTAATTGAACTTCCACAAAGTTACCGCCAAATCCATCGAAAGAATATATATTCATTTGATTACAAATCCGTAAATATATAGTTTTTTACAGCATTATAAATTTGACTATGCTTATTTAATTATATGAATATGTTTATTTAAATGCAAAAATACTTACACGGTTGATAACAATATTGTTTGGCATGAGTCACGCAGCACGCCATCACTTGACGAAACAATAACAGCTTTTTGTCGGCCAAGTTATAATACTCCGAGATCCCAATCGCCAATACTCGACTTTTCATTGACCGGAAGTCACCATGGTTTATCTTGAGATCATCTCGCGGTGACGTCATAAGGTCTTTAAAATGTTAGGTATTAGTACTTTCGTTTGTGTATTTTGGCACACCCTACAATTTGAATGTGAGCTTTTATATTATTGCTAAATCAATCAGGGGTGGTTGAATTTTTTTTGGCATTAAATCGTAGTAAAATCTTCTAATAATATTGGTTCTTTATATATTATATGGATTCTTAATTTCAGTTTGCTTGTAATTATTACTTTTTAACGTTCGCAGAAACTAAAAACATAACCGAAATAAACATATTTCTTTTAAGGTATTAACTATTATAATAAATAATAAAACACCCTTTTGTACTAACTCCACATTTAGCTATTAGAATTAGAACTGATTTCAACTGATTAACTTCTATTTAAAAATGCTCCCAATAATTAAATGTGGAATTAAGTGTTTTATTTTTTAATCAAATGTGTATAAACATATAGTATTAATTAATTATTGTATTCGAGATGAAATTTATTAATGAATATATGAGACATACAAAACATATTTTTTATACGCCTTTCTTTAATTGGAGTGTATTTATTTTAAATGAAATAAGCACGATTTATAATAGGAATTGTTGCCTGCTTTGGCCAAGTTGGTCAGAGCTTGCTCTACCGATCACGCAGGTCTGGGTTCGATTCCCGGTCAGATCACAGTGAATTTGAAAATTATTCAATTCAAAGTTGTGATCGAAGACTGGGTGTTTGTGATGTCAATTCACATTATTTCCTTTCCTCCCATCCTTCTGATCTTTTAATAACTGGGTGTAGCAATAGCGATTAGTCAACCACTAGTCCTGTTCTTGCCTTATCCTTCTCTACCTACCACTCTCTTTGAAAAAAAATGAGGTTGTGTAACAAACCGTTCTCGTAGAAAAACTTCTGTTAAGACACCTCCATTAGGACTTAGGAATAAATAATAGGAATTGGATTCATTTAAAAAATATATGTTTGGTGATGCTAATTTTGTTTTTAAATGACGATCTTGAATTTATGCTGGGCCTGGTTAGGACGGTAAATAGTACATATTCGTAAATACGCAATAGTTCAAACACAGAGTGAGTATGACTCATGGATTTGTTTGCTTATCGGCTTATCAGCTTATCAATATTAAAATATCTAAATCGGGATCAACTTGAAAGGAGGTCAGTGCGGCGCGAGTGTGACTGAAGGGGTGACCGAACGTCGAACAGATGTGAGGCTTATTCTTGAGATAAATCGCATTTCTTTAAAGCTCGCCCCTTACACGGTGAACAAATATTTAAACAAAAAAAAAACAATAGAAATTGTACTTTTGTAGATTTACATGATAATTTGCCGGCTTGTTTCCGTCACGCCGAAGACCACGCTTGGTGATCAATGATTCCCGATTTCAAACATTTTTTTTTCGTGCCAAATTAAATTGACAAAAATTATATTTTTTTTATTTTTCGTAAAAAAGTATATTTATGATAAGATACTACACTGGGGGTGGGGAACCTTTTAATTTCTAAAGGTCACATTTATGTATCTGATTCAAAAGAAGGCCGCAGTAAAGAAAACGTTGATACCTCTCCCTTTTTTTTCGACTGTCGCACATATAATGGATTGATTACGCTCTTTTTCTAAACGCTTGCGTATTATTTTTTGATAAAAGTAAATGTTTTGATCAAATCAAATCAGAGTAGTCAAGAGGTCGCAGGTTCCCCTCCTCTGGACTTACACTTTCAGTACTGGTGGTACACTACCAAAGTTATAATCGCCGGTGAGTTTAATACATTAACCATGAATTAAATCGAGTATTTCTCTGTAACGCTTGGGGTGGGGAACTTGCAATATTAAGAAAAATTATGAAGTTTTCATTTTATTTATTCATTCATTCACACAAATGATGTGTTTTTGATTTATTAAATGCGGCCTCTAAAATATATTTTTACTAAAACAAATTCTTGTAAATTATAAAATATTGATGTACTTAATTTAGGTACGTTGTTTATTTAGTGATGACAAGTTTAAAGAACAATGAATTTTTAATTAGCATTTTCGGCCGAAATATTAACCTTCTTGTCAAACTCAAGTATGGCAAGAGTCTGTCAAAAAGATACCGCATGCCGCCATTCTTTGACGAAAAAGAGAGAACGACATAATAAGCCCGATTCAGCGATAGCATCTCCGGCGACCAATTGCATGAATTGGCCGTTTGTTGAGTATGCATTTGCATAATATTGTCAATGCACTCGAGAGGGGTAAAGCTACTGCATTTATTTCTTCAAAAAGAACCAGGACACAGTCAGATTTTGCCGACAAAATTACTGCGCGTGTTATGCTGCCGAAAAATATTTTTCAACAAGACTAATCATTTTTCCAAGGCTCGTATTTTTCCGGTCTGAATTTTAACACAGTTTCGGTCATAATTTTTATCACATTGGTCTGAATTTATACAGTGGTCAGAATTTATATTAAATGGTCATAATAAATCGGTCAATGTACAGAAGAGGGCAGAATAAATAATTAATGGTCAAAATTTATATAAAATAGTCGTAATTTAAATGAAATTGAAAAAAAACCTAACGTAACCTAATCAAAATTGTCATAATAATCTTTTTGTATAGCCGTTTTATTCTGACCAATCATATTTTTATTCTGACCAATTAATTTGTTCCTTTTTTCCAATAACAAACCTATAACACATAATATATTTTTTTACTCAATTGTTGGTAATTAATTCATTGTCTCTTTTATAGTTCTTAAAAAGACTACCCAAATTCGGCAAACATATAAATATTTTTTTAATATAAATACTTGTATTTATTGTCGACTTTGTCAGAGATAGATGCTAGCTAACGTTAAATTTCGGAAGTTGAAAGTTGAAAATATCAACGTGGATCGTATTTCACCTCCTTAACACCAATAATACTCAATCAATAATAATATTAAAAGTTGAATGTTGGAGATAGCACATTAATTCACATCGCTACTTTTCACTGTGTGGTATTAGTTCTTTTGACAGACAGATAGACACATGTATGTATTTTCTGTTTTATATTATGAGTATAATTTTTTAACATCGACCTGTAATCGGCAAAACAGTGTAAGGGACAATGCATAAATATTACAGGAATGGTTAGGTTTTATTAACTTATTCTAGTAATAGTTTCGCAAATATAATTACTTAAATGCAGTTAGTTATATTTGGTCAGTTAAAGTTTCTTTTTGCTTACGGTTAGGTTATTATAAGATAAAGTTAAAAAACAACCTTTTTCTGAGTAAATTTCAAACTGCATCACCAAAAGAAATCGTTATTTATTTTTTCTTTGATTTTGCGTGACAAATTCATTGTTTCGATATGAATTAAAATTAATACTGATTTAATTTCCAATACTATCAATTACCTACCAGACTTAAAGAAGCACTTCTTTCCGGAAAATTATCGTATAAAATTACAAATCATAAAATGTTAATATATTTTTTAACGAGTTTGTTTATTCGTAAATGACATGGAAGTACATTAATTTTGGGGATATATATTTCCTGGTTTCTTTGTATCTGTAATTGCTAGATGCCTGAATATACAACACTCATCTCGTACAAAATCTACCAATGGGTAGCAATATCATACTCCTATTTTTATTCTGTCGTATCTGGATACTGTGTAGAAAATAGTCGTAAAAGATTTTATCAAAGACCAAAGGTCTAGCTTTTACAACGTATAGTTCCGATTATTTTCTGTGATTGTTTTCGTATTGGTTATTTCATATTTTCTTTCCGATTCGCAATTTATTTTCGATATTTGTTCTCAGTCTTCTAGATAATGTAGTTTTTTTTACGTTATTTGGTTATGAATATTTTCATACAAATTAATGAATAGAAAAACTCACGTATACAATCACGTAACACTGTCAATATGTGCATAGTAACAACATACTTATTGCCGCAAATGCCAATATGGCGTACGATTCACTTGCATTACTAAAACAAAAAATATCATTACATCAATAAATGAGTCGTTTTCTAAATCTGTCGGGTCCGTGGTACAGTGTTCAACGTCGTTAGCTTCTGACGCGAATGTCACGAGCTCAAGTCTCAGTAAAGACAGTATTTTTTAATCGACTTATCGATTTCTTTTTTAAAGTGTTCCAATCCTAAAATTGTGATGTAGCAAGAGCGACCATCTAATCACTAGTCCTTTCTTGGCCTCATACTTTCTATCATAATCGTTTTAAAAAAAAACTAGAGTATAATTTTGATTAATTGTCATTCTACTTTTAACTTACTACTCCATCCATGAAATTTACTACCAGCTAAGGCATCTAATCCCGCACACTTTTTTTGATCTCGGGATTTCGGGATAAATCTTTTTTTCAGGATTCGAGCATTCGAGATTGATAAAAAAGTGTCGAATAAACAGATTCTAGAATTATTCTCGGACAGACTTTTTTACAGTTTAATTTATTCTAAAGGTGACCAATTGACAGATTTTTAGTATTATTGTGAACTCGGAGGCCAGAGAAGTTACGTCTGTTAGCTTTTTTTTGCTGTATTAGAGAACTTTTACGTGTTATAGTGAATTCCAAATCCCGGCATTTGTAATCAAACAATTCCGAGATTGGAAGCTCTACTACCAGCTCTTGCCAAAATATTAAATTTTGAATAACTCGTTTAGTTATTATACATATGTATGTAATAAGAAATTACGATGAAAAATCTTGTAATATGTTTATATCATTTTTCGTATTGACTGACGGAGATGTGACTTAAGTTTTTATTCATCTCAATTAACTGTCAACCTAAAAAAACTTAGTTATATTATTTATTGCTAATATGTCATCTGAAGAACAGTAAAATGAATTAACTTATTTTTTTTCCAAACCAGACCCAATCAGTAGGTATCATTTATCGATACAAAAATATTGTACATATGTATTGTATGTACTATGTAGGCAGGCATCGAGCTGATGTCATGCCGCTTCTTTATAAAGCATTTTCCTTAGCTCGAGACTAAAATTCACACCTCCAACTTCCGGAAAATCCATTCTATTATCCATCGATCGGTTGCCAATGGTTTTTCCGCCCCAAGCAATTTACCTTATATTACTTTTTTATTACAACCCCTTATTTGGCATCTCTTTTCCGCGTACATCTATCATACGGGATCCTTGAAACCGGACGCAACGGAGAGAGAAAATAATATGATATCAGCTCTGGTCCATGATTGTCTATCTCGAAATAGCTTTTGATATGGAAACGGGGATAATAAGTAATCTGTATTGTAATGTGACCATTTTTGCCAGATCGTCTTACCAGCGTTCTCCACGGGATATATTGTGTTGGCTGTAATATTAAAATTGAGTACAAATATACGTCGAAAGTAAAGCATATTGCTAAAGGAAGAAATCAAAGTGTCAAGTTTTTAATTTCCGTTTCTGGATCTGGATCGGATTTTGAATTGAAATGGATATTCATTTTTAGGCTTTCAATAAAATACAACACATTGATATCCTGAATTATTCATTGTTGAAACACAATGTGAATCTTTACTCATACAGATATTAAAACTAAATTAATCCAAGCTCTTCACCGAGACATATAATTATTTTAACTTCCTAATTATTTTACTTCAAATCAATTACACCATTACATCACACGACTTTATTGTAATATAACTATATTAAAAAAAAAAACAATTTGTCTATCAATATGTTATGATGTTGTTGAAATTGTTAAATTAGTCATAACTGAAAAAAAAATAATCGTTTTTGTCCAAACTTTATCACTAAAAAGTGCTTAAAAATAACTATATTCAATCTGTATAAAAAAAATTGAGAACATAAATAATTGTATATTTTTGTAGTTGCTTGAATCTGCCTTTACATGGCAAAACTCTATTACATTTTTACATATCTTTTCAATACAAGTTGATCTCAGATGACTTCTTTTCAATGATTGAATTAGTATTTATTTGGTAGAACTACAATTTGGATATTTTGTTAAGGTTATGAAATATACTCGATAATAAATTTGCAATTACACTTTACGCTTACATCATCGTAAAAGCTATAGTTTATTCTATAGTAAGTATAAATTTAAATTATATTTCTCGTGGTACTATTTAATCATTTTTTTCCTCTGACATTTTTTTTCATCCTTTTTTTTAATTCATTTCTTTTAATAATTCAAAATTTTATAATTTCTAGTTTAAAAAAACTGCATCATCGAATATTATTTATTTATTTACTAATCAAAATAATAATACAAATTTGACAGCCTATCACAATCGTACACAAATCGACCCGTAATAGGCAAAAAATAGTAACCGACAATATTTATAAATTTTACAGAAGGTATTTTTTAAATTAAGTTCAAAGATGAATTCCTTAAGTGCGGTTAGTAATATATGGTCGATGCCTATCTTGATGTTATTATAAAATTGTCTGACTACTTTCAGTTCATTAGATCAGCGTTTCTCAACAAGGGTCAACGTAGAACAGACGATAACAAGCCAATACACTGAAAAAGTCCCTAAAAAAGTCAGGCGAATGACATAACGTTCTAAAAATTTTGTCACTGATGCCAAAATTATATTGAACAATTATTGGTTTAATACGCAATTTACCTAATTGTGTTACTTAAGTTTTTTTGCCGAGTATGTGTCGATATAATATGAATAGTTGTATGCAAATCAGTGTATACATTTATTTAGATCTACATTTTGAAGATGACTATTACTCACTGTCTGAAAAAAAACGCGTGAACTGGACTATTCATTATTCTTCGAAATATTGACTTAATAATATTATCATTTATTTGCTTTCGTCTGTCAGTCGGAGGTCTGACGCACGTAGGACGTACTTCGTTAGCAATTTTGTTCAGTGTAAACAGACGTTTTCACGTCCATTGTGCTGCTGACGACCACAACCTAACTCCTCGGTACCTCAACACCTGGACAAGTGTTATTGTAATGATAAATATTATAATTAAGGCAGGGAGGCATTGTGTATCTTCTACTCAGGTGACACCATTGCGGTGTGCGGCGATCGCCAAACTTATTGATCCTCGAAGCGACTGTAATAAATATAATATTTGGGAATGGCTGGTACAACATTTTATTATATGGATACTGTAAACAGTCCGGTTGGTAATTATTGTAAAAAAAATCCAGCTTTACTGTGCGTATTTGTTGACAAACAATATTTATAATCTTTAATAAAAATCTATCCAATAAATTCAAATATAACAAAGAAAAAAAACTCATTTTATGTCCAAAAGTATTAATATTCATTGCGGGTTCATTTGAACCTCGTCAATATTTAACTACGTCACATTGTATGACGCTTTTTAGATAACTTTACCTTTAACCAGGCCGCACTTAATTAAAAATAATGAAGTTATTAAAAGAAAATATTTGTATTTTACAAAGGATATTACCTCTCGCGGCTCGGAGACTAGAAAAATACTTCTCTGCCGATGGGGGTCGTTTAGGGACCCCAGTGGTTTCCTCATTATTGGCCTTATTCTTATGAATTTCGAAAAAAATAAATAGTCTAAGGGCTTTAAAATATCTCTCTTAAAATCTTCTGATATGTAAATCTTTTTCGAGTGCATTTTCCTAAATTGCTGGTGATATCATGTATCTACGTGAATTTTGAAATATACATGATTAACTCTCGCGGCTCGGAGACTAGAAAAATACTTCTCTGCCGATGGGGGTCGTTTAGGGACCCCAGTGGTTTCCTCATTATTGGCCTTATTCTTATGAATTAAAAAAAAAAAATAGTCTAAGGGCTTTAAAATATCTCTCTGCATCATTCCTCATACATTTTTTTTTATATAAAAATCCGTGGTTTTTTAATAAATAATCATATTTTAAGTTGCGCGTAAAAAAGACTTCATCCTAGCACACATATGAAATTGCAACTGACGCGTTTAGCCCAGCTATCTTACAAACAATCGCTTATCGCGGGCGCTTATCGTGTTATCGCGTTATCGCGTATTTATATAAACTACAAAAGGTCCAAAAAACTATGATATAAGAATACCTTAATTATAAACATTGTATCACCCATATTAAAATAGATATTTAAGAAAATGTGGGTATTGGGGTCGCATTTCTTGGACTAAGAACCGGAAAAGATACATAAAATATAAAGTATCTTTTTCAAAATGTCTTATTGTAAAGAATCAATTGGGAATATTTTTAGTTTTCACACCACTAGTCTAATGAAATAAATCAAAATTCGGTTTAGAAGAATGTATCCTTTAGCATGGTTAAGACTTATTTTTACTACAGATGTGGTTATTTGATAATAATCTAAGCACAGTAAAAAAAATAAAAAATATATGAGAAAATATGTACATCTATACAAATAGTTTTATTAAAATCAGTAAATTCATATTTTTTTGTTGTTTAACCTAAAATTCACTGTTTAGATTGTCTCAGGAGCAATTATCCATTTGACCGGTGATATGTCTGCCGTATTCTTAAGTGTGCTTGAAATAATTACAACCTTGTTAGTTGATATCTACTAGCTCTCCGCAAAAAGCCGCAATAAATCATTAAGTTATTTGAACTGGCTTAAGTTATACCTTTAATGCAAATACACTTAACTACTTCATGTTGCACATCTTGAAAGGGTATCATTTTATTTTGTATTAATTTTATGAAGCTTACTTGTTTCCATAACTGACTACATATCACACCTTCGATACCGCATCCTCACCACATTATACATTCATAAAATTGTTTACTCCACTTTTCAATGACCGTCTGGCCTCTGTTTGCATAGTGGGTACGTACAGGACGAGATCACAATACGGCCGATAAAATTATTTTTTGTTTGCCTACAGAGCAAATAATGAGGTGGTGTTTGTGATCGGTTATGTCGGTGTTAGTGACGAGGTGCGAGATGTGAGGCGTCTGAATTGACTAATCAAACATAATTTACCTGGGGCAAACTCATACATGATATATGTGAATACTTATATTATTAAAGATAATATTATTGCATCAAAGACTATTTAAATTAATTATTTTGAAATGATATTTTTTTTTATTCAAGCTAATCTGATTATACCAACAAAACAAAAAATCAAAATTGGTACGTTGATTGAATATTCGATTTTCGATATATAGTTTTAATCAGTGGTGAAGTGGTAAATAAATAGGTACCAGGTCGGTCATTGACTTCTTCCTTATTTTTATTTTTTTTATATCCGTCCGAAGTTAAAAAGAACCACAAGTTTAACAATTAAATCAATAAAAAAACGATTTTTAATATTTATAAGTACTTGAAAATTAAGTTACAAGTCAAAAAGGTGGCAGGGCGCCTTCCTCATTTTCAGGTACCAGGTCGCCGACCTGGCCCCACTACACCACTGGTTTTAATCTATATATAATTTCATTTTTAAGGTGTTCGTTCACTGTCAATATTTGTTGGGAAGGTATTATGTTAAAAAAATAAATACTCATTTGTACTATTTTTTTATTTTTAATTATATCCATGTCTGTTGTCAATGTAAAGCATATGGCCTTTTAATGGAGGTATCTTAACAGAAGTTTTTTCTACGAGAACTGTTTGATACTCAATCGCTCAACCTATCTTTTTTTAAAAAGAGAGTAGTAGGTATAGAAGGATAAAGCTAAGACAGGAATGGTTAATTTATCGCTCTCGCTACGCTCGGTTGTTGAAGGATCGGAAATGGTAGGAGGGACATCGCAAACACCCATGCCTTTGAATATAAATCGAAAAAATGCTGTTCGTACTGGGACTCGAACTCGTGAGGTCTGGCATGGAAGTCCACATTACATTTTATACATTTTTTTACAGAATATTATTTTTCAATATAAAATAATTTACCTGAATACTGTTGCTCAACACTTCTCCATCCAATAATGACTGTGGTTTGCCCATTATTATGCGGGCACCATATGCATACACAAATACACCCACAAAGCGTCACTTTTTTATAATAATAACATAGGTTATGAATGAAAGGCAACTGTTATGAAATAGTGGTCTTGAACCTGGAAACCAAATGCCAAAAATGATTGCTTGTAAAAAAAAACATCGAGACAAAGCATCCGCTATGATTTTTTTGCAACTGCGTCACACTGTTAAAAAGATTTCATCTATGTGTAGTTTCTAATGAAATCAATGATTTTTTTTTTTGCTAAATTTCTTAATAATCTAACGTTGGAATATTTTTCTTCTTGCAGCGGACGCTGACAGTGCCGAAGGAGACTCCACCCAAGATATCCTGACGTGTGGAGGCTGTCAGAAGTCCTTCGCGCTGGCCGACATCGTTCGGTTTATCCAGCATAAGGTGTTGGCATGTAACAAAGAAAATTTCTCGCAATGTTTTCCTCAAGGTAAGACTTATGAATAACTGATATCGTATTAGGTGTAATCTCGTTGCACTCAAACATCGGATTTTTTTGTATTATCAAAAATCAGAAATTTACTGGCGTGTAAACTCAAATGCAAACTTACATATTAAATAAACCAGAATAGAAATTCTGGTTCATTAATTAATTAATTGAGTTTGGAAAAACTCAACTTATTCTCTAAATGGATTTTTAAGTAATATATAAATGATTACAATTTGTAAATAAACAAAATATGAATAATATTGTTTATTCAAAATCTACACATTGTTATTAATTTTTAGAAAGAATCGAGAAAGAAAACTGACAATATTGAAAATGAAAATTACTATAACCTAAATCTTACAATGTAAAACTTAACTAAAATAAGATTTCCCTAAAAGCTATATTTTAGGTTTTTATTGAATTTGAGATATTGGATATTTGAAATCATTTCTTCTTAAGTTGATCTTGAGAGACAATTTAAAAAAAAATGTCATTAAGTATATTTTATGTTATTTGAAGTTTCCTTAAAAATATCGTATTTGTTTTCTTAACAGGCCCTCCTACCGACCGCGATTCAGACGAAGGTGGTCGCCCATTAGGAGTCGCGAACGCACGCCGCCCTTCAATATCAGCGCCCATGGGTGCAAGGAAAGGGCGCGTGCACACTCCCCCGCCATCCAGCCCTAACCTCTCCGCCTCACACCACCTACTTGAAGATGGAGCGGCTTCCAGTACGCCGAAACGACTGCATGACGGTTAGTAACAATATAATAACTTTTATGAATCTGCCAACTCGTACTGGAAACACATTTCTGTTATTTATTTATGGAATTAAAGCACACATTGAACATTATTCGTAGTGTTATAATTCAGGGAAAGCTCTTTCAAAAATATTTTTAATTAAAACTCAATAATAACCAGTAAAATAAAGATATAATTGAAATGTATTCCAGACTAAATAAAGCTCGTATAGTTAATAGCAGTGGTGGGCTGTCAATATGTTAACAGGGGGCTCGTTTAATCTCAAAGCAATTCTCGGTGTTCTGGTAAAGGAGTGAATTATTTTATCACTCCTATGCAATTATAAGCAATCGATTGTTACTTAATACACTTACAATATGTAACAATATGAAATTTAACGTAAACTTATCAATTTAAATGGCTAAAAATGTACTACTGTTTACATATACTGAAGCTGTCATAGATAATATATAAATCAAAAATTACACTTAAAAACTTATATGATCTGAGAATATTGTTTTCTCTTAAGTTAACAAGGGACTTGTGCGAGCTTTTTCCAGCCCACTCTTGGTTAATAGTAAAAAGTATAAAACAGTGACAGAAATAATTAAATACAGCAAATGTTACGAATTAATAGCCATTTATTACTTAAATATCTAAATTTGATAATGCCAAAAACTGTTTTAAATAACCGGAAATGATCCGTGAATTTTTATTTTTATTTTAAGAACTTGTAATAATATTTTTTTTATGACGCTGGACAAGAATTTCTTTACGCACCTGTACAAATGATACCTTGCTATTTTATTAATTTGTCTTCACATTTTATTGTTGACCAGATATTCCAATTAACATTTTTTTATTGACTCAATATTTCTGCTTTTGTGTGCGATCTGGTAGACGGCTATTTGCATGTCATATTTTAAAAACCAATATTGATCCAGTGTTATTTAAATCCGAAATGAATAATCTCATGTCTAAGCGACCTTTCTTTTTCATTGTCATATATAGTTTTATTCCTCACTTCAAATATCGGTCAATATATTTACTCTCAATAATTATGTTATATATTTAATTACTTAATTTGCTCCCTTACCTTATGATAATATAAAGATACGGACATAAAGAATACTAGCAAGCTTTTTGCAAAGAATATGATATAATGAAGAAGTTATTAAGTATACAAAATAACTATCTTCAATGACTTTTTGAGAAAAAATTCGTGGAAGAATATGCAAACAAAAAACATCAAGAATTATCATAAATTCTGTATGAATATAAAAACATGTGTCGTATTCACTCGTATAACGTATTTGAAAATAAACTCTTTCAAAGTAAGCTAGTAATTGTGTGGTTATAATACAAAACGTACTATTTCCAAAATGAGCGATATTGTGATATGCAGATAGGGTAATTCAAGCCTAAGGAATCGACTGATTCTATTAGTTTTAATACAAAATGTCTACAAAACTGATGTTTTCAAATTGGAAATCATATTTTTATGCAAATCTTATTTTGTTTGTGTTTTTCGTTATAGTATTTGACTCAACTGAAAAGTTTGAGTTTTGGAAATAGTACGTTTTACATTATAACCTCACAATTGCAAGATCAGTTTTTTTATTTGTAAGCCACACTATAACTGGAACAGCCACTTCTTTCATATAAACAAAAGCAAATCTAAAGATTTGTCGCTAAGTAAATACTGTGTATTTGGAGCTTTTCTGTATAATAAATTTCTTTGCTGGTCTGTTATGCATCTTCATTGTATATGGTAGAAGTGCCAAGGAATTATATTTGAAAATCATTAAACGCTCAGAAAAAATATTTAATAAAAAAAACTTGAAATGGAAATCGATTGCTATTTTTGGCAGATGGTGACTCCAACACTCCCAAAAGACGCGCGTCCAGCTCGCCGATCGCGTCGAGTTCGTTAGAAGAAGACATTAAACCTAAGATCAAACAGGAGCACCCTATGGATACCAGCTCCTCACCAGAAGACGGCCAGAAGAAGTTAAGAACTGAAATGGCTGATGCTGAATCGAATACTATGCATAGTGGTGAGTAAACTCATTCATTAAGCTACGGCATCTACTTTATTAGAAAATTTGTTATAGAATTTCAAATCAGTGTTGCGATTTTCATTTAATAATATAAATTCTTTCCATAACGTTAATACAGAAAATACAAACGATATTTTTTTTATCTTTCCTCTTCTTATCATTTTATAACACATTCTACAAATAAATGATTGACTAGCAGTTAGTTTTTGTAAAGATATAATTGAACAAATTATTAAAAATAATTGCCACTTACATGTATTTAATATAATAATAACATATATATTTTTAGCACAATTTTACCATGGAATACCATTTTTATTTTATTTTATTCAAATCGATTCATCCAATTATTTTTTTTGTAATCTATGCCCGCTCCCAACATGGAGAATGTGGTCTCCTAATGGAGATCTCTCAACAGAAGATTTTTTTTTACCGGTTTTTTCAAAAGTCGATTTTTGTATAATATATATAACCGTGCTTTTAACGCTTCCATGTCTATGATGCAATCGTAAATAGTTGAGCAATTAAATCATTCAATATTTCTCTTAATATTGTCAATAAGTATTTATCATTTTAGGTATTCTAGCATATATACATTTATAAAATTATTTTTTAGCTGCTAACTTAGGTTTAAATACTGTCAATAAACAGTTAAACAGATGCCATCATGGCATGGAACGTGTTTTTTAGGATGGCATGTTACGGGTTAATGAAATATATATAATTTAAAATTTCAATATGAAGTAATAATATTATTATTTCTTTTTTTATTTTGTTATTTATGTTATTTCATGCGCTTGTGACTATGGACCACTCGCTTCTCCTAGCCATATATATGTAAGTAGGCATATATAACGTAGTTGTAGTGACAAGTGACGTCTAATTTCGAACCCTTTTCCCGGAATATTTTCTGTACATTATCTTATTGCAGTGTCACTCACAGGCCATGTTTGTCACTTCTCTATTGAAATCGGTCCAGCTGAGCGCCGAACGATTTTCGACGCTACAATATTTTTCGACGCCCGTATCGCGCCATTCGTTTGTTTTTGCCAGTTCTTTTTAGATAAGACCGTTTAGTTTATTTTCTCTCTAACAATGGGATAAAAGAACACAAAAAACATTATTTTTAGAAAAAAATATCGCATCAATTTTCACGATTTAAAATTTAAGTATTTTTAGACATTTTATAATATTATTTTTAAACAAAAAAAATGTTTTATACTAATATAATTAAAATACGAATATAAATAAATTGAGTGTCAGCTAACGTCGCTATGCATTCGTTTCAGTTATGTTTCATCATAATGAGAATTAAAAAATGCGCTCACTTTGGTCTCACAATCGACTTTAAAAACCAAAAACAACAATGCTTAGTATTTAAAAATTACATTGAAATCTTTTTTATAAAGATATTTATCAATCGCTCACTTCATTAGTCAGACAACTCCAAAAAAATATATGTTAAATTTTTCTATCGCCCCAGTAATCATCAAAATCTAATGTCAGTAAAGTTTTAAAAAATTACTCAAAATGATGGTATTTATTAATATCTTACTACTTAACCTGACTATAGTATCTAATCTGTAAACATCAATAAATCTCGGACACATGTGAAAAATATTTGTAAGTAAGTAACCGTTTGAATTTTACTTTACCCAATATCTTGAAACAGGTCATTTGGAACTGTTCGACTCTAAAATTATAAAATATCTTGATTTGAAAGTTCTCTTCACTTTTTTAAAGAAAATATAACATGGATTTGTCACACAATAAAAGTAAATTGTTTTTAAGCCGACAGATCAAATATAAGCAGATACATTACTTTACATTCATATTTATATCAATTGTCCTCTTTTAAACATTGGACAATAAACAGCGCAACAAAAAACGAACGGTTAATAATAATTATAAACGAACAAATCTCTGCCTCTTCCAGGGGCATCGTTCCTTTGACGTGTTTGACATGTCAACAATAAGTAGACACGGTCCAACTTTTTACCGCAGCACGCTTTTGATTTGCATAAATCTATTCATACGATTGACCCTACCTTTATCTCTCAGGATCATACTGGAACCCTTCATTTGTCTGTTTTTTTCTACCCAACAATGCGACCTGAACGAAACTGCATTTAAATTTAATCTTTACGATTATCTAATGCGTTTTTTTTATTCTTTTATAAGTGTTGTCTATTATACAAGACACGTGGCCATTTTAACTTAGGTTTCTCGTCATAAAAATCATTGTAAGTTACGTATGTTTTTTAACCATTTTTAAGCAGCTGTGGGTTTTCCAAAACGTTAACAACAAGCCTACTTAATCTCAGAACTTTTCACGGTGTTCAGGGAAATGGCGGATTTTTATCACTCTTGTATTATAAAACTACCCGGAATAACTGTTAAAGCGATCGACAAACAAAGCGTAGTAAAATAATTAATAACAATTACTGAAAAATGTACTTACGTACCTTAGATTGCAAGATTGAAACAAACATATAATATTATATGTTCTGGTTATTTTCGCTCCAATCACATGTTTTAAACTTTTTAGTTATGTTAGCTTTGTTTCAACGTGATTTAAATTAGGAACTGTCACTTTTAAAACAGTGCACAAGTATAATAAGGTATAAAAATGTGCACGTGTAAAGCATAAAGGATACTCGAACAAATTATCGTTTGCAAAAATGTTGCGTTAAACACCTTAAAACAACGGCGTTTCTAAGCAATGTTATGATAAATTCGAAGCGGCTTATTTTTTATTATATACTAGCCGGTTCCCGGCAAGCGTTCAATGCCACTCAAAGAAAGAAATTGTGTTTTAATTGTGTTTATTGAAGTGCATGTTTTCTTTTTCTCTCTGTTTGATGTTTGCTGCCGATTGTCTATGGTACGACACACACGTCACTTACTGTAATTTAATTGTACTATAACCTTCGCGCAAGTGCAAGCATACGTTGTCAAAATGAACTGGATGGCAGACATACAAACATTGATTTTTTTATATACATAAGACCTACTGTAAGTCAATTTTACTATGCCTATAATCTTCGCGAAAGTGCAAGCAAAAAAATATCAATTTTTTTTATTGCAATCGGATGAGCGGTGTGGCAACGCATAAAGTACGAACAAACAAAAATTATTTTTATATACATATAGATTCCGTCACGCTAGGAAAAATCCTTACGGTTTGATTAAAATGGCATGATAAATTTTACATTTAATAAGAAAACTAAGAATAATTTCGTTATTTTATGAACATTCTGTACAACGGTATGTCAGCTCTTTTCCATTGTCCGCACAATCCTTTCACAGCTTCATCTAAAAAGTGAATAGCATCCCACGTAAACAAAAACTAGGCTTGGATTACCATCGAGTGCCATTCCAATCGCCGCTCATATGGACAATCCTTTGACCATTGCTATTGGAGTTCGCGAAATAAGCTCGAAATAAACTTTTCTCTCGTTGACCGTGAATTTGTCGGACGGCTTAAAGTTTAGGGGTGGATAAAAAGAACTTATTGTTGTTTGGATATATTGTTTATATCGTCAGTGCGTTTTTATGAATTGCCTCTTGTTACCTACTAATTAAAATTTCATAAAAGCTGTTTTCGACAGAAATGTATTGTTCGTAGTCACCGCTGCAAAAACACATGTTTTCAAAATATATTTAGCATTTGTTATTTTTTTTAATTGGCAGAAAAAAAAATTGAATTAGATTTTACTTGCATTGATATTTTTTTGCACCTAAATTACAACTAGTAGTACTATTTCATGAGTTTGATTTCCTGAATGAACTTATGTGTACATTTTCATATCTTTTGTCACTGCCACTTTTTATATATATACATAGATTTCTTTTATGATAGTGAACGGTTGACTAACAACTAATTATCGTTAAAAAAATTACTGCATGTTTTTCCGTATTTTTTCTACTCTCAAATGTGGATATACCAAACAATGTATTTATACATATATAAATTTATATTGCATTTTTACTTATGGTGAAGTAATCATATGTACAATGAAAAGCAGTTATGATTAACTTACGTAGATGATCCAATATTACTTTAATCATTTTTTACAAACGTCAATGACGTTATAAAAGGTATAAAAAAATGTTATAAATACAATATGGATATCATTTAGTTTATTATTAATTTATTTATTTCACTATCAAAATTGATAATGAAAATCGTGTAAGAAAATATTAAGTTTCCGAAAATCATATCGTATATACATAAACATACTACCTTACCGGTTGTATTAGCGATGATCCTTCTTGATTCAAAAATTCGAACATAAAAAAAACCTCTATCAAATTTCAAACGTCTCTCCGTCCCACCTGCCCGAGGGCTACATCACCCCGTTCTCCCCTCTCAGAGGAGAGTCCATCACTTTTTAGGACCACCAGTTTTTATTGTTACCCCTCCCAAAGGGAAACCCTGTGAGGTTTTTACTCCTTACAGAAGGCAGCTACACCTTTAACAACTTATTTAATATAAAAAGTTCGGCCACGTGTGCCTACTAGCGACACAACCCTCTCGCGGGAAAATAATAAACGAACGTATTGTTTTCCCGCGTTTCCTTTTTCCGAAATGATTCGTATTTCGAATACATATTTTTTTTCACCACAAACAATTTGTTATTTTACCATCGTTTGATTCATCATATTTATCTCTTTTTCGGGAGATTGGTTATTTAAAAAAATATATGAATGAAAATCGACCGTATTTTTTTTTCGTCAAGCAATTTTGTGACAGCAAGTTAACTGATATGAAATATGTAACATTATCAATTTTAAAAATACTTGCTATATATAGTCAGGGGTGAGCTGGAGAGGGATCGGAAGGACTCACCCGAGCTTCTTGTTAAATTTTATTAAGGCTGGCGAGCCCCTTATTAATTTAGGAGAAAACAATATTCTCAGATCAAATTAGTATATAACTGCAATGTCTGACTAATATATTATCTACGACAGCTTCAGTATACACAGTAGTACATTTTTAGCTATTTAGATTGATAAGTTTACGGTAAATTGCATATTCTTACATATTAAAAGCGTATTAATAAACAATCGATTGCTTATTTAAGGATTGCATATAACATCATAGGAGTGATAAAAAATTTACTCTTTCCTCAGAACACCGAGAATTACTTTGAAATTAAGCAAACCCCTTCTTAGCGTAATGGCAGCTCATCGCTGTATATGTTTTAATTACAACAATCAACCAGTATTCGTTAAATTATTAAACAACTCTTTACTTCGAATGTATACATACTTTTAATATTGTTACTATTTTCCAATTGTATTAATAAAATATTTTTATTTGTTGTAGACAATTTCGAGATAGAAAAACTTATGAACTACTTTTATTATTCAACTTTTTTAATACCCCGTTTCAATCAATCAAACAACGACAAAATTTAAAGATCATCCAAGCAGTGTTTTATTATTCTGTAAAAAAACATAATATAATGTAAAAGGGGCAGAGAAATAATAGTTCGCGTGCCACGAATGATAAATTAAAATCCCAACAGATGTTTCTTAATATTGTCAGACAACAGAAATATCTCTGAATATTTAATCAGGTTTATTCACTTCTGTTATTCTTTGATTCAGGTATCTAGTCTGAAAAAAAGCCTCACTTAAATGAACAGGCTTTAAAAATAAAATTGTCATGCAAAAGCTTACGATTTTTTTCTCTATCGTATTTATTTAAAAAAATAGCTAGCCATTTTATCCGTCAATATAAACATTATTATAATATAAATATATTCATAAACTGTACCATCATATTAAAGACACGTTTATTATTTAACAATCTTAGATATTAATTATTTTTATATGATAATTATTTTAAATTGTAAAAAAATGTTTAGCCATAGACAAAAAAAATCAAAACCTTACCTCTTAAGAATACCTTCATAGAAATTATTTAAATCTCCAAGTCCTAAAAACTTAAAGTTATAAATAGTTGTAGATACTTTTGTTACGAAAACCAGATAGAAAAATAGTTCTGGTATTAATACAATCAAAATATGTATATATAAATATGTTGAAAACGAGTCATATCAACCGCGTACATAAGAATGTATTCGTATGTGAGTTATAAATATTATTACGTTAATACTAAAAAAATACACACTACGAGGTCTAGTTGTTAGCAATTTGCTTGCTACCGTTATATGATTTGTGAAATTTTGAGTAAGAATCTTGAATATTTTTTCGTCTTTATACTGTTAAATAAAATTAAATCAACCAAAAAATAAAACATAACCTATAGGGATAGTTGCAATTTACTCTTTTCAAATTGGTGTCGGCTTTGATAGTTTGAAATATTTCGACAAAGTAAGCGATACCAAAACAGATGAAGACATTTTAGTTTTTTTTCCTTGGCACAATACCGTAATACAAATGCACAAAATAGGGATGATTCATTTGTGAAAGGGGTGAGTTTTTTCCCACTCAAGTATTAAAACACATATCTCTCGCTTTTAATTTTAACCACGTGTGTAGCACGGGCCAATGATTTTATCCACTGCTATAGAGATAACCAGTCGCATTGTTAAGTAAATATATGAATATACACAAGGTAATTACAGTGATAGTGTTATACCAAGAAGAATGGATTTAAAAAAAACTGAATGCAAGATGACGGTTACGTCTTGATTTATAACTTTCCTCCTTTTTAAATATTAAGCTTTATACAAATGTCTTTTTTACAAAAGTATACTCGTTGTTGTTTTTTTTTCATGTCATCATTCAAAGCTTTATAATTTAAAATATATGTGAAGCACCTCCAACTTACTATGTTAAGTTAATTTTAGCAGTAAATTTCTCGGATGTCATGAAAATCGAGTACTCACTATGTGTTAATAAATAAAATATAATTGTATTTAATGCTTCAGTGTAAAAATATTGTATGTTCACCTGGCATGTTATTAGAACATCAAATTTAAAAACCTTTTTTTTGCATGAAACAAACATATTATGTATTTGAATTCTACAACATCCTATCAAAAATTTATTTCAAACTTAAAATAATTTTATAGCATTCAAATGTTATGTGTATGTTTACTAAATTTCCACCAAAACTAGACACAATATATTCACATATATATCAGTCGTTGACGTATTGCTTTTTGTCTTAGTTCTAACGGAATTACGTTTTTTTGTGTACTGTGCCAGTCTTATTTATTATGTTATATCGTTTATACTTTCAATGTTAAGTCAGTTAGTAGATTTTATAGAATAGCAAAATATTCGTTTTCTTTCTACACCTCCGCTACTTCATGTTTTAACTTGCATTGTGAAATAAAGTTAACGGTAATTTTCATTAACTCAATAACTAACTGATTTTAATACCGATAACTATAAAAATAACTTTATTCTTAAAATTATATGACGGTGGCTGATATTACCCACGTTTATAAAATCACTATATATGTGATCCAATCTAATGATCACATTTTATTTCAAAGACATACAGAGATTTTAATTGCATATGCGATTTCTTTTCAAATTAAGATTGAACGTCATTAATATCAAATTAATAGTGAAATTAATTCAAATCGTCTTAAATTACTTTTAATGTATTGTATTTGAGTTATTATATTATAAACATGATAAAAACTATTTACTAAGCATCAGTTCAAATTCACCCGTGCAATCTGAATATTACAAAATCTCGAAACCTGGTTCGATATTGACAAAACTTAGGTTAATATAAACAATTTAAGTAACACAGTATCTTATTCAATTTTATTTAAGTACAACAGAATATATTGAGAGATACGCCTCGTCTATCTCTACATCTGATCAAGGTATTTTTAAAATGGCTCAATATGCTGCCAAGGAATACACTTGGATCTGTGACATCGGACTCGTGTCGTTACCCTGCCATGCATTATTGCTGTTTTAACCAGTTTTGCGAAAAAAAAATGACAGATGTTATCGCTGCGTATTATTGCGAGGGACGGCTTGCCAGTTGAAAATTGCGTCAACCCTTTGCGGATTACCGACGCGTATGCAAATTACAAATCGAGCTCTTGTTGCTCTCAAGAGCACTCCAGTCTAAACTGTTTTTCGAAAAAAAATATGATCGATTTTTCAACACTTACTGTACAAAACATTTTATGATCAATTGACATTTTCTGGTCCGTTTGTTTTCAATTATTTTCGATGAAGCAGCTAATAGTACAGATAGCAATGATTATGACCGATTTTGTTTAACGAGAAATAATTTTCTAATCAATTCTTGTTTAATCAGTATTTTCTGGCGGTAGTAATCATAATATCTAACGGAAATGATTTTGCTTAACTTTAATTATTTTAAACCTCAGAACCATCGGGCCAGCGTTGGTCGACATATATAATATAAAAATAAACATATAAACAAAACAATTGTGTTTTTATCATATATTATTTTTTTTCTATATTATCGTTTATTCTTGTTTCTATTGAATTTGTCAGCATAAAAAGCTTATTTAACTTCCTTTTAAAAATATACGGAAGCAAAGTCAAAAGTTTACTTTGTAATGAACCTATTACATTGATATTGGCCTACAAATCTTTTGTAAAAAAACAATAATCTAGTCTCTAAGTAATTGGTCCGTGATACAGTAGTCAACGTTGTACGCTTCCGTTATGAGTCTCACGGGTTCAAATCCCAGCACAAACAACATTTTTTCAATTCGAAGGCATCGATGTTTGTGATGTCAAAATTCCCTTCTAATCTTTCAAAAAACGATTTGCTAACCACTAATCATGTCCTAGCACTATCCTTTATATCCAAGTAGTTCTTGTAGAACTTTAGTTAAGACACCTCTGTTAGAAGAGAAGGCCATATCTTTGGTAATTTTCTATAACGTCGGATCTCAAAAAGTACAATTTTTTCAAGACATATAGATATACTTTATTCTATCTTTATCGCTTTCAACTGTTATATAACACCACTGTAATAGTTTTGTCTTCAATATCAATATTGAGGAAGCATATATATTTCTATCAATGCCGTTTTCTTCCTCACTTACCAAGGTATTATTTTTTGTATTAGTTTAAATAAAACATGAAATATTTATTTATTGGGATACGAGTTGAAGTGATTTGTGTGTATGAAAATTCTAAATTCATTACATCAAAAACTCAAAACTGACAAAAATTGACATACGTGTTTGTAGAAAACTAACGACAATATGCTACGCATCGAGAGCGCACATGGATTAAAAAAAACATATATGCATAAATTAGAATGACTTGTTTTTAAGAAAATCGAAATATTTCATTTATGATTTACACCGATATAATATGTTTTTATTACATTATTTCCCAAAAATATGATTTATATGACATCGATATTAATTATTTAAATGACAATAAAATTTACAAAATCCAGCCCGCATGACCTTTTCAATGATTCTAATAAGGGTTAACTTTATTGAATTTGTTTACAAAAAAAACACCACATTAATAATAACCGCACAAAGGCGGACACAGAACCGTGTTAAACGATGCACGATATCATGTATATGTTTAATTCATATATCATACTTTCAATTATTTAAAGGTCATTTATTATATGCAAACTGTTATGCAAGTAGATGAATGTATTTTATTTAAACAGTATTACTTCCATTTATTCTGGATACAAATTGATGATTTAATAGAACATATCAACGTCGAAAAAATCGTTAAGGTTTGTTGATATCGTACTTTGTCAACTAAATTAAACTATTGTAAATAAAACTTTTTTGCTACATTTTTAAAGAGCTTTGAAGGTAGAAAAACTTTAGCTTGTACTTATGAGATGATATTTAAATAAAATGGACAATACAGCTGATAATATCTAAGGCGCCGAATGTATATTATGTTTAATATATACGAGAACAAATTGATAAACATTTTTTTAATCACTTTAGCACAAGTCGTAAAGAAAATTTATCAAAAATACCTACAAAATTACAAAGGCCGATAAAAAAATACAAATTTAACCACCCCGGTTTGCCTAGAATTCGGGTTCATATTCAACTGTCATCGATTTATAGCTGGAATGGACGTAGCATGCTAAAATATTATAGATGATTTTGTATTTCATAATCAAATCAAACGATCTAAGTATCATAAAACCATTGTTAACCATTTTTCATGTAACAGTTAAAGTTATCGACCAAAAAAAGACATTTTAGTTTTATTTTTGCACTATTGCCTGTCTTTTGATGAAGTAATGATACTTTTTTTAATATGATTTTTTATTAAGATAAA
Source organism: Himalopsyche anomala (assembly GCA_031772345.1). Classification (NCBI taxonomy): domain Eukaryota; kingdom Metazoa; phylum Arthropoda; class Insecta; order Trichoptera; family Rhyacophilidae; genus Himalopsyche; species Himalopsyche anomala. The sequence continues at coordinate 20,027,479 of CM062837.1, read as the reverse complement.
TCAGTTTCTATTAATATTAACAAAAACACAATATTCCTTTGTACTTCGATCCACTTTATTTAATATGTCAGGACCGGTTTCGCTCATTACGAGCATCGTCATCGATTGATTCAATCGCCATTCTAAATTTGTTAATCTGAGATGACTTTTTAATTATTTGTTAGATGTGTTAAACATTTTAATTTTGTGTTATTTTAGAATCACTTTTAATGTAATTGGTAAATTCTTTTCAATGCCAATTGTTGTTTATAACTGTTCATTTTTGTATAAATAGCATTGTTAAATTATATTTCTTATCAGTTGACGATGATCGTAATGAGCGAAACCGGTCCTGACATATTAAATAAAGTGGAATAAAGTACAAAGGAATATTGTGTTTTTATTAATATAATGCCTTTCCACCAAGTATTGACAGTGAACACCCTAAAAGTGTTATATTAATATGTTTTTTAAAAGATATCAAAGAATTAAGATTCGTACTCTTTGGTCAGATAAAAAATCTACTACATATCATCCCTTAAACATCGACAACTTATCCTTCAATATCCAGCCGTGTGGGATAATTCCGACAATCGCACGATAATTGCCACAAGTCTAGCGTTAACCCTTGACGGGTCGAGGGGAGTTGCGCTGGACCCTGTCCATTGTCCGCGCAACCCCTTCGCTCGGGTCAAATGGGGTGGCTATTTTTTATGCCATCCCCGTAATCTGCGAAGACTTCGCTTTTAAAAAGTTCGCTTTGTGATGAGGTAAAAGCTTTTGGCCGTTGGACGCGTGGGTTTTAGTGTGTTTGGGGTAGTTTCGACACGCTTGACTACTTATAAAGGTTTTACGACCGCATATCTACATTTTTTAATAATTTTACTTTAATCAATCGTAATTTAAAAATTGGTTTTAGAATACTTACAGCCGTAAAATTCTATTTATTTTAAATTAACATAACTTCGTAAATATTTTAACGTTTTGTTAGACACACACACACACACACACACACACACACACACACACTCAAAACCAACAATTGCCACTAAACGCGTTGTACACTTATGAGTTATTCAACAACTATAATACAATAAATCTGCCAAATCCATGGAAATTATTAGTGAATTTTTCTCTTAGTATTTTATAAAATTCTCGATGAAGTTTCTCGGTATTCTGGAGAAAGAGTGAATTTTTTTATCACTCCTGTGCAATTTAAATAAGCAATCGATTGTCACTTAATACACTTATAATATGAAACAATATGCAATTTACCGTATAATTATTAATGCAAGTGGCTAAAAATGTACTGCTGTGTGTACTGAATCTGTCGTAAATAACATATAAGTCAGAAATTTTAGATAAGTATTAAATTGATTTGAGAATATTGTTTTCTCTTAAATTAACAAAAGGCTCGCCGGTCTTGGTAAAATTTAACAAAAGGATCGCGCGAGCCTTTCTGAGCTCTTTCCAGCCCATCGCTGTCTCTACATCATCGAGTTTTTATACTCATCAGCATTTGTGTGGTTTTTAAATATTAAAATTTGTATTATATGTACTTTTCAATTTATAGAGAAATGTATATAATATTACTGATTGACTCGTATTTGTTTCAATTTGCCATGACTCAGTTTCGCTTTATTTTTATTTTTACGCCTTTTTTACTCCTATGTTGAACACACGTGCGTAAAATGAATAAAATAACATATAACAGCAAAAACATTTCACAAAATGTTCAAACCGTCCACGCATTTAACATATTTCACGCTTTCAATAAAATTCCCTATTTATTTTCCCCGTGTCCATCGGTTACATCATTTTTGTGTTTTCTCTTCGGGGCGATAATGGATTTTAACAACACATGTTGACAAGTGTCGCAATATTAGTTTAAAACGATTTTCTTCGACCGTAGAGGGTGGCCGACCGCTACGGTCTACAGCTCTACGACAGGGTGTGTAAGACATTCCCGGCCGAATGGCCCGAGGGATGAAATCTATATTCAACATCAATTCTGAATTGCACGTTGCCAGTTAATTTGAAAATTTCAAAGAAGTACGATTTTCCATGTCAGATTTCTTAACATTTCTTACGTTGGCATCAAATTCTTGACAATGGTGATTGAAATTATACATTTATAATTAAAAATAACAAACACAAATGATATTGACAACAGTGTTATAATAATGGTTACATAAACCCTTGCTTAATGTACTTGTTTTCAGAAATAACAAAATAACTTTATAGGTTAAAAATAACAACGTATTTAGTTTTTCAGTTTTTATATGTATTAGTTAATAGCTATTTCCGCTTTCACCGCCGTCAAAACTATGATTAAACTTACACTTTTCCCAGCTGTATATACTGGCTCCAAAGAGATACACAATGCATCATGTTATTCACTATAACATCACAATTCAAATTACAATTATAGTATTACACTTACTTAACATAGTTCTGACGATTGCGAAATACGAAATAGCTATAAAGTAATAAATATAAAAACTGTCCAATTAAAAACGTTACTATTTTTACCCAATTATAATGGAGTTCTACCAAGTAAATGCTAAGTCAATCAACAAAATAACTTTATAAAATCTTTAAATTTCGCCAGCCAAAAATGTTACAGTACACACTTAATACAATGTATTTGGTTCAAATTAATATTGCTTATTTGTCATAGTAAATTTCAAAGCTATTAACAGATAACTGAATATTTTTAATGTACGCGCTGTGGCCATTATTTACATATAAGAAGTGTATACAGTCTACAATAAAGATTTTAATTTTCCAAAACACAGACAGAAAGTTTTTCATTTTACAATACTTCAATCATTGAGCCAAACTTTTATACCATGGAAAACTACCGTTTATTGATGCTATTATATTAATTTAACAGTTGTATTTAATATGTATAGTGTGAAATAAATCGTGTGTTAAAAAAACTACTTTCAGTACTCAATTATAATGTAACAATGGTGATAGGTACAATTTTGTGTATTATAAAAAAATAAAACAATGCTGTTTGTTACTTATGATATGCTTTGGACAACCTTAATACTGCGCAATTTTTTAAACTGTAGGGTGTGGCCGTAAAAATCGTAAAACCGTCACATGAGGGAGGGAGGAATCCAATATTTGCCACGGATATTTACATAATTAGGTGGAGTCACTTTATAGCTCGAAAAAACATAAAAATACCAAAATAAAACCAATGTGCTGTGAACTATTGGTGAATGTAAAAAAGGGGGTGAATAATTTCTAAATATTACAAAAACAAACATGTTTTAATATTAAAATGCGATACTTAACAGATTTTTAAAATTTACAATACTTATTGAAAAAATATTATCATTCAGTCAAACTCTTAACTACTTGACAGACTATGCAGTTTTTCATTACGCAATAAATAATTCTTTAAGTTTAACATTTGTTACTTATATTTAATACGTAAAAAACATGTTTGAAGAAAAAAAATACTTCATCATCATGACTAATATTTATTAAAATACATATTATTGGATGTACATCGTTTAATTTTTTTGTGAATGATTTTTTTATTAACATAAAAGCTTCTTAAAAAATATGCATTTTTAAGATTATTATATATGCAAAAATACTAAAATAATATTTTTTGGAATATTTACGCATCAATTCAAGAAAAAACAAATATTTTTATGACAATTTTATATATTTCTTCAAACAAAACAAGCCATGACACTTTGATTTCGTTATTCTTTTCTATCGCCCCGATTTTAACTTTAGAATGCTTTGATATGCAGCGGACGTCCGAAAGCCACCCCTATGACTCTGAGAAAGGCTTCGGGGGTAGTTGAAAGTAGAATTTTCTAGGGGAGAAAACTTTATACTTTGCCACTGTGGTGTATCATATTTATTGAATTAGCCTGCAGATATCCAATTCTCACTATTGTCCTTTAAAATAAAGGACATATCCTGAATTATTATATTTAATTTAAAAACAATAAATTCTTGTTTAAAATTCAATTAAATTTCTTTGGCTTAGCTAGCTATTTTTATAAATGAAACAAATCATTAATTGAGTGAAAAAATATGTATAAAAGTATCTATTCGCGTATCGGACCCACAAACAGGTAAAAGTAAAATATTAAAATCATTAAAATTTTATTTGTTTTATTAAAGTTCTAAATTTCTTTATAATACACTTATAAAATCTTGCTTTATATCTTAAATTCATTTCGAAGAATAAGCTCGTATCAGAGATGTATTATACATCATAAATAAACTTGGGGTGGTTCGGGGAGGTGAGCTGGATTCCCCGGGGAGCGCCGTCGTCACCTGCCGTTATTCTTTTGTTCGCACCTAACGCCGTCCCTGTCCAGCGGCGGATGTCTCCAGCTCTTCCTGTTTGAAGGTTTCTGGTGCTCTGTCTCCCGCTAGAGCTGCCAACTGTTTGTGTCGCCAAGTATTTTTTTTCAGGATGTGACACAGTTCAAGTTAGAAGTCGCTGTGGAAAATTTATCTCTGTTTGCTTTTGGATTTATTTTATCGCTATAGAACACTTGCAGAATTATACTTCATCTTTCTTCACTTAAATGGAATATCTCATGTAATATTGGCAAACTTCATTATCGTTACAAAGAATTGCATATTATCACATGCATGTATGAATAATACAATGAATCCATCCAAAGTGTTTAAAATTACAAGTAATTTACTAAACAAAAAAATCTTGAATAATCCAATTTCAATAAATTCTGGCAAATATATAGGATATTTATTTGTATCTAAGAACTCTTCTAGGAACTTCGTTTTAATAAGATTAAAAATAATCGTATTTGGTTATACAGCAGATGTTTTTTTATTAAGATTAATATATTTTTTATGATATATTATATTTATTTTTAATTTTAGGGATGTATAATTTACTTTATTGAAATGATTGTTGGGCATTTGAATAAATATACATTAACCAAATGAAATATTCCAAATAATTGCTGCAGTTATAACTTGCGTCTCTGGTAGCCGTTCTCAAGCTTTTTTTGATAACACAGCACCGGCAACACCCGTTGTTCTAAAAACCCTTTTTTTCATTACATGTTTCATTTTTTTTAACAACTGACACTACTGAGATAATAATCTGATGATGAAACATCGAAACGATGAAAATGCTAGTGAAAAACGTCCTGATATATTATCCTGTCCTGATAAATCATAAAAAAATAGTACGAAAAAGTGTTTTGAATTGTTAATTGAGTTTGAATAATTAATCGAACGTGATTAGAGAGTTCTATAGTTATTATCACTTTGTAAGTGGGCGATTTTTAGTGATTAGCGCAAAAATATATCACATTATTAAAATCAACACAACTTCTAAACCAAACAACATTTTCGGCTTAAATTTTCAAAGAAATCATATATAACATTTAATCATTAAAAATTAAACAAAAACATTTTGAATACATCAAAATTTCACTACTTTAAGCTTAATTTACTAAGCTGAATATAAAAACCTGTTATTACTTTAGTAGATAGCACTCCACTTGTTATCAATATAAAATATTCAAAATATTCTATATAAAAAATAACAATAATCCATACCATACAATTATATAAATAATTATAGTATAAAATCTTCATTCCTACAAATTTACAATCACTGGAAGTGTGAAATCTGATGCCCTAAATATTCTAGAAACATGTGCGCCTTTTAAAAAAAAAAATACTATGTGTGAACGAACATTCAGGGCATAATAAATTATGAGGTTTATTGTTTATTCTCAAAAAGGGCCACTTGCCGCAGCAGTTATTTTGAAGAAACCATTAAATTATGAGTCAATATACCAACAAAACCGACAGTAAGCGATAAAAGTATTTTTACGTGTCCCGTGTATAATGTGTTATAATAATATCTTTTTATATCGGTTTTTCCTTTCCCTTGATTAAAATTAATAAACCTTGATTGTCGTCATACTTAATTTTTGATAAAAGCACGCCTCCTTAATTCATATATCGCTTCTTTACTTCCACTCTGTATTTGTATTTTTCATCCTTGGCGAAAAGTAGAAATGGTCACCGATCTAGTGACAATTAGTTCCGGCGGACTTGGCTCGAAGGCTGCGCCGCTTCCCGCGAACAATGGACGGCAATCAGCGCGAAACCAGTTCCTCCTTACGGTTGTTAAAGATCAACTATCTCTAGCGGAGCCTCGTGCCCACCATATACAGCCTGAAAGCTCGTGACGCGAAATGATTTAACCACCCTACACGGCCATGTGAAGATTTATCGAAACCGTTCTTTGACCGAGATAAAATCGTTTCAAATTAAAGTAAACGTGATCATTTATTTTGTCCTAGTCAATCGTCTATACATTTTATTTTCCATAGTAACATATCATAAAATGAACACAATATATTTTAGTTTAAAAAAAAACTTCCCCTACCGTTCCAATTTTATATTTAATTAAAAAATTGCTTCAAGCTCTTTTATAGTTTTTCTTGACGAGTAATTTTTTAAATTAACTGCTATTAAGCTAGCTTATAATTTATCCAAATGCTACAAGTATACTATTATCATTAAGTTTTAAATCGTTTTTATAAATACTTTTCAAAGATGTCGTGGAGTCGAATCAAATAAAAAATAATCTAACCTTTTTCATAAATTTTAAAGATAACGCAAAACATCAAGAACATTTTCATGGCGAAACGTTACTTATCATTTTTTGGACGGCTTGTTTAATATGTGTAAGTAGAATAGAAAATAAACGTTTTTTTCACAGATAATGCTTTGCATTAGCATTATTTTTTAATTGTCAAATATCGATAGTAAGCTTTGATTACATATACTATTGATGTTGTGCAGCGGTGGGCTGCCAATATCTTAACAAGGGGCTCGGTAAATCTTATCCATTTATTTGTATCCAATTTCGCTCCCAATGTGGAGCATGTGGCCTCCTAATGAAGGTATCTCAAAAAAAGTTTTTTTTCTACGAGAACTGTTTGTTAATTAGTCGCTCGACCTTTCTTTTCCAAAGAGAATAGTAGGGATAGAATGATAAGGCTAAGACAGGACTAGTGATTAACTCGAACCCATAAGGTCCGGGATGGAAGCCCACAACGCTGAATGAAAAAATGAATTGGCTACTAAGTCTTGTTTCTTAATAAAATTTAACTGAACTTTAACCAAATTTATGTGCTGATTTGATCTAAGACGAATGATTTTCTTATCTTAACAAGGGGCTCGCCGGCCGCACTAAAATTTAACAAGGGGCTCGCGCGAGCCCCCCCGAGCCCCCTCCAGCCCACCCCTGATGTTGTGTTGAATACTATTTATAGCGTTTCGACAAACATAACAGCTTAAATTAAGATGAATTTGGAATCTATATTATTCTTTATACAATTTTGTTGTTAACAGATAAAATAACAATTAGCTTCCATCAAATAGCTTTTGTAAAAGCACACTGAAGTCCATAAACTTCGTCAGTTTGTACAAAAAATGTAATACTGTTATATTTTATAAGAATATGCTATGGGGTACGTTAACTTATACACATATTTATATTGCCTATTTTCTTTTATCCTGGCAAGTGTTTCCCGGCGTCCATTCTGGCTTCCGGTATTCGGCCGTCGCGGCGACCGTCGACCGCCCGCCGCTTTACTATTAGCCTTATAGCTCAGCGCACTGTGAATGTTAAATAGCATCCCCATCCTCTCAAAGGCTTTAGGGGTGGATGAATAATGACGCTTTCGTGTGGCCAGCGGTGGACATCAACGAACACTCTACCCGGACATGACCAATTGTGTGGTTGTAGATGAGTTTCTGCTCTCACAAAGTGTACAGCTTGCAATGTCATATAAATAATCTCAATTTCGAGACACAAAAAAACAAACGAAAATGTAAAAACTGAAAAAAATTACAGACGTATAATTATTTCTAAGTTCGGTCTTTTTCTAAGACTTGAACTCAATACATTAGTGTAAATAATATATATATATATATATGGACAAGTCATAATAAAAATAATACTATATTGCTGATTGTGTCAAACAAATTAATGACTAAGAATATTTGAGATATGAATATATCATGTGTTGATTTTTAAAATCTCTAACAGTGTTGGAATCTTAGTTGAAAAATTATGTTGTTTATATACAATGACAATATATTTTGGTTGATTGGTTACTTCATGGAAACTTACTAACATATTCGCAAGTTTTACCACTAAGCTTCTTACCAAATGTTACCTCAGAATAAATGTTTGTTAGTAAGTAATTTTTTATTTTACTAATCTGGTTTTTTCTGTATTGTTTCAGAACCTAGTAACTACGTGTGCTCTACGTGCAAAACCCGCGTCCACTCCGCTTGGCGGCTCCTGCAACACGTCCAGCACTCGCATGGAGTAAAGATTTACGTCGAGTCCCCAGGAACCAGTGGCAGCCACAAAGGAAACCACAGCTCGAGCAGCTCCTGCTCAACTAGCTCGTGTTCTTCTGGAAGCGCACCACTTCCGCAGTCTCTCCGTCACCACCCCCTGCTTCCGCCTCCACCTCCAGACTTACACAGTCCATTCGGTGTAGGCGGCTTACTGAGAATGCCTCTTGGAGCAAATCTTCCACCATTAAATCACTCCCAAGGCCCGCCTAATTCTTTGTTTGCCAGACCATCACATCACGATCATCGATACCGTATGGAACAGTTGGTTTCTGAACAATTTCGACACCACGGGATGAATATTGCAGCTGCTGCGGCCGCAGTCGCTGCTGGGTCACTAGCTCCTCATGGCCCTTTTCCGCCACCTTCGGACAGACCGCCTGCACCCACGGTTCCTCCAAGAGATCGATCTCTCCCTCCTCCAACTCAACCTCTTTCACTAGAACCACAGCTGGATTTTTACTCGCAGCGCTTGCGGCAACTGGCAGGTACAACCAGCCCGGGGGCGGCCACAGGCAATTCAAGCTCACCTAGCCCTCGGAAGCATTCTCCACCTTTCGCTTCCCCCTCGCCGTCACACCTGACGCCTACACCGTTGATGAACAATAACAACAACAGTAATCACAGTAGACCACAGAGCCTCACACCACCTGAAAAACGATCAGAACTTTCAGCTGCTCCTTCCAATGCCCCCGCTATAACTACAACTCCTCGGTCTGCTTCAACACCGCCCTCAAAACAAGCTCTGAGCTTGACGGGAGCTTCTGTTGACGCAGTGCACACTTGTGAATATTGCGGGAAAAAGTTTAGATTCCAAAGCAACCTGATCGTCCATCGAAGAGCTCATACAGGAGAAAAACCCTACAAATGTACGGTTTGTGACCATGCTTGCGCTCAAAGCTCAAAACTAAAGCGCCATATGAAAATACACAGAACTCCCGAAGATCGCACAAGCAATGCCGGCTCAGTTGAAACACTAGACGGAGAAGATTCAAATGATGAAATGGAAGAAGAAGAGCTTGACGAAGAAGAAGATGAAGATGATTACCAAGAAGACGAAGCTGAAGATTTAAGCGTACCTTCAACCGGTATCCCTCCTAAGCTTCCAAAGGTATCAAATCACCTTGTGCAACCACCGGTCTCTGCAGCTGCCGCTTCTCTTGTGGGTGAATTAATGGATAAATTTGGATTATCCAATATCGCTCAGTACAGCGAAGCGTACAAACAAGCGCTGCAAGAATCAGGAAACGCTTTGAAATGGCAATTAGCGAATAAAGATCGCGACAATAACAATGGATTAGGTGCCGTTCCACCGCCTGGCTCACAAGAGAAGCTCAACGGCCTTCCTCCGTCGGCAGCACTCAGACTTAAAGAAGAGTTTGCAAAAAACATGCTTGGGCAGCCGGTCCCGGGCGGGCCGCCGCACCCGCTCTTCAACCCCTTCGAGAATCCGTTCGAAGCCAGCAAGAGGATGAAGCTGGAGATGGAGAGGGGTGAGGGCTGGTGGCTGCCTAATCTGCACGGTCAGCGGCCCGGTGACAACATATTCGACAGTCTCAAACCGAGTCCCAACAGCTTGCTACAGAATCCACTCCTAAAGTCTAAAGACAGCAGGCGAAATGATACTTGTGAGTTTTGCGGGAAAGTGTTCAAGAACTGCTCAAATTTAACTGTTCATAGGCGTTCGCACACCGGAGAAAAGCCGTACAAATGTGAATTGTGCTCATATGCCTGCGCTCAGAGTTCGAAGCTGACCAGGCACATGAAGACCCACGGGAGACTGGGGAAGGACGTTTATCGCTGCCGTTTTTGCGAGATGCCCTTCTCCGTCCCTTCGACGCTGGAGAAGCACATGCGAAAGTGTGTCGTGAATCAGAGCAAAGGAGGCGCCTCTCTGGGCATCATTTCCGATGACTCAAACGCCTGCAAGGAGGAGGCCACGTGACTCTTTCCGTGGGGTGGGTTCCGCTTGCCGCCGCCCGCTCCCCCCAGTCAAATATTCTAAGTGAAACGCGTCTATCAAAACCGTTATAACGATCAACCAAATACGGGCCAGTTTAATATTTAAAATGTTTGTAGCTTGGAAAAAGAAAAAAACGAGGCATCTTGTTCTAGTCTAAGGCGCGGAGATACTTTGAGTCGAAAATTACTTGGATTCCTATAAAATTGTTGTGATTTGTACAATTTTCAAAGTGGGCATTATTTACCATAATATAATAATATAATTACAGAATGTTTTTTTGCGCTCCATCACAAAGTCTTTCGCGAAGGCCAGACGTACTTAAATTGCGTAGGCAATCACATATTTTGTGTTGAGACTTCAATCTCTCCGGTTTTTAAATAATTCTGTTTAAAAAGTTTCAGCCGTACAAAAAGCTGAAGTTATTTTTGTGTCTAACCAATTGTGTTTCTTTAAAAAAATATGTTAATTTCTATACACGTGACAGGAGATGAAGCAACTTATGCCAAAGTATTATACTTGATTTGAATGTACCACATTGCATTTGATATTTTGTACAGTTTAATTGAAAATGTTGTGGACGTATTTCCTATTAGTTTAAATTTTCGAATAAATTTAATTTGTAAATATTCTCATTATATTATTATTATAAAATTACGCAATTTTGTTTAATATAAATAATATTATTATCGTTTTAAGATAGAAATAAATACTTAATGTAGAAATAATACCTTATGTGAATCCTTTTGATTTGTTCAACGTTCATTTTTTTGTTAATAAATGTTAGATAAAATACAAAACATGTAAATTATAATTAATTTAATTTTACAGATCATTTTAAAGATTTATATTATATAAACAACCATGTTTATTAGTAAGACTGACTCAGAATCCCAGAGAAATAAGGTTTTTTTTGCAAATAACAATCCAGTTTGTTTTATTCCACACAATCATTTAATGATGATTTTTATAATGACCCGTATACGTACTTATTTTTATGATTATTTTTTTTCACAATATTTGCTTTAATATAACGCTCGGATAAAAGCCGAAAAATCAATGTTTTTTAGTCGAAAAGTCAATATAAAAAAACAGTAACACTAGAACCACAAAAGATCTCTTTATTTTAGTTTGTTTAGTTAGGGATTTTTTCATGACTTCTATATTATTTAAAAAATCATAAATCAAATTAAATGTAAGAAGAGTAAATATATAAAAAAAAAATCTTTGACACATTTTGTTTTATAATTATTTCTGTTAAAAATAAATCTGGAGAAGAGGTCATCCGAACTCCCTTTAATTTTTTTTTTTCAAATTGACAATTTGACTTGTGAACTTTGACATGGTTTTTATTCGACTGTTATTTTTAATTTATTAATATTATATTGTTTCATCAATAATACAACGATTTTTTTTATAATTTATTCATATCGTTCGATGTAAATTATTATTTAAATTTACCGATATAAATCTCTATAGTAAATCAATGCTTTATTTCAAATTTACAACATTATTGATCATTCAACAAATCTCATTACCAGTATTATAACAAACTTTAAATATACCCACTACTTATTTATACAAAAAAATAATTTTATAAAAAACAAATTATTTCGCATTACTTTTTTAATTTATTAAAATCTGATATCTAGTACCCTTTCGTACTTATATACTTACCAATTATTTTATTTTCAACCCAAATATTTCGTTGAATCATGTAAAATTTAATTCCTGTTTTATTTGTTTTATTAAAAAATAAATTCTTAATTTGTTGAAAATTTATCGTTTCGTTTTATTTTTATTTTGTTCCATTTTCACACACTTTTCAGACCTTCCTACACAAGAACATCTCGATGAACTCATTAAAATTACAATTTTATTTTTAATTTATTTAAAGTAATTCAGTTTTTATTTAACAATGTTCATTAACAATTAAAATAAACATACATATATTTCAATTGAGGAAATGATCGCCATTCAAAAAATACATTTTTCGTACTGTATCTGCTTCTTTATACTTAATTAAAATGTTTTCATCGATTTTTTATTTATTATTCGTTTAAAATTATCTTTATAAATTAAGCTACACCACTATTCATTTTTATCTTTATAGTGTTTTTTTTTACATTACCTAAAAAATGTATTTTTTGATCATAAAATATTACACACACACGTCATAAATAAAGTGAACTTTGACTAAACATTTCTTTGTTAAAAAAAATCATTAATAATTATCTGTTTTTGCATATGAATAATTTTGTTACGTAAAATATTTATCGTAGATTTAGGTACATACTACAACTAGAATAACAGGGTTACCAAAAAAAAAATATAAAAGAAATATTTTCATGTAGTGTTCGAAAGTAAAATCACACCTTTCAGTATATTTATAAAACAATATTGTCGACGAACAATTTAGAAGAAAAAAAAATGTTAAATATGAGGTCAGTTTTTCGGGTTCCCTCTGTATCTTAAGCCAGGGTAAAATAACTGCTACAAAAAAATCTACTTCAATATTTATATTTCGAGAAATATCAGGGTTATGATTCTAAGTAATGTATATAACGCTACAAAATATTTCATAAATTTAATTTCAAAATATTTTTTGCTTAATAAAACAAATCTAGCATTAATAATAACTTGCAGAAGAAATTTCTAAGGGAACGTATGTGTTCAAAACAAGCAGCGCTGCAGGCGAAAATATTTTCATTATTATTTAATTGAAACACCACAGATATTTTTGACTTAATTCATTATATTTCAGAAACCTTTTGGGCAAATCTTTATTATTCTTATTTTATTTATATGCGTAAAAAACAATATATTTTCCATCTTGACCCCGTAAAATTTTATTGAAACAATAATAAACGCAGTTCGTTTAATTAATTAAAAAACGTGTAATAAATAAATATTAACAATTCGATAAATATTTGCTTGATAATTTTGTAATAACGCGTTTCGAATTAAAAAGAAGAAAACATATTTCTAAGATGTTCCATGGAGTAATATTTAAAAAATATTTAAAAAAATGTCGATTTTGAATGAGTTCCTTTTAATGGTTAATTAACTAAATGTTGCATAATTTTAAGATATTCCTAATGTAGGTTTATTACCCTAAATAAATACGTTTAAGTTTCAGTGGCAATAAAAACCTTTTATTTTCAAACGAATGTAGAAAATTAACCGCACATACATAATATTATATGTAATTGAATCTTTAAAAGGATGACTTATTTTTGAAAATATTTATTTATCATTTATCGCCAGTTTAAAAGTAAAATTTTCTGACACCAACTATTATTTCAACAATCATCTAACGCTAACATTATATTTTTTTTAATCACACGCCGATAAGTCCACATCTAGTAAAAAAAATATTTGCAAAGTACGATATTTTTGTTTTTTAAAGCGAATGCCGATATGTCTTATTTTATTTCAGTTATTATATATAACATTTATTTCAATTGGTAGTTAACTGTTGGCTAAAAAAATAGGTTTACCTTTTCTTCATTTGAAATAAAATACAGTTAATACATAATAAAATCACAAATACATATCGTTTTTTGCTTTTAGAGGCCTCATACATTCAACGTTGAATATGTATCATATTCAGGGTTTAAAATGAATATTTCTTCAAACCGGAACTATCGATTGTAATTTAAACAAAAATATTGACATGTTTTTTTATCAATATTGTGCATAATTTAATTTGTTTGATGATGGTTCACAACAGTAATTTTGACATTTTTCAGCTCGCCGCTTCGGTATACTCAGGCTGACTACTAGTCTTGATTATATGTATATTACTAAAAACACGATAAATTATTCTATAATGAATTTTACCTGTTTGAAAACGCCTAACATCATACTTAGATATTGTTATACCAGACGAATATATTATTATAAATATTTATTTAATACACTTGGTATTGTTAATTTGTCGGAACTTGTCAATATTTGTAACAGATTTTAAATATTTCAATTCACCGCACACATAGTTTCTTGGTTGTATACATATTCAAAATTGATTTTGATTCATTTTCAATTCTACCGGTAATTCGGTTTTAAAAAAACACTATCAATACTGAGATTCAGGTTCCGGTAATACCTGTATCAATTTTTTATCACACCTCAGTATTAATGTTATTTTACATCAGCAATAATAAGTGTTTTTAAATAAATAAATATTCAAATCACGAGAAAAATATTTTTTTTTATCCTTACATGAAAACTAGAATTTCTGTGAATCTATTTATTTAATATTTATATTTTTAAAAAATCAATTATTGGGTACGTTCCACTTCACTTGATAAACATGTGTGAACTGTTTGTTTTTAAGACAACCAAAACAATTTATATGGCCCGTACCTACTTATTTGTAAAATAAATGTGTTTGTAGACCTTAACACTTATAAACGATTTAAATAAATATATATTATAATAATTATTAATGTAATATTAATTATCGTTGTATCAACTACTTTTAATATAAATAACTAGCGATTATTATGAAAATTGATGTATGTTATTAAATAAAATTCATTTCGAAATAAACAGATGTCATTATGGTAAAAATAAATTAAATTACTTACATTTGAGAACTTTTATTTAAATATTTCTACTCAGTTTAAATTCCACGGTATAAGGTGTCTCCGTTGGAAAAAAATACGCAAATCCTTGCACACATTTTAGTGGTGGATAACCAATATTAGAGTTGAAGTGAGCTAATTAGTATTTTAGAAAAAAAATATTTAGATGCATTGTAGTATTTTACACGTCTTAAAGTATCGTACAATTGAAGCAAGCTCAATAAATACACATTACAATAGTGCATGGGTGTCCAACCGGTAGATCGCGATCGACCGGTCGATCCCAAAGCAAAATTTGGTCGATCCCGAAAGCTTCCGTGAATTTTGAAAAAATATATAATTCAAATATAAAATATACAAAAATACAAAAATTTAATTATTTTTTAAGCACATATCTATCAAATGTTATGTATTTCACATTTCAAATAAACATTTCTAAGTTTGAAGAAAGGAAAAAACCCTACTAAATAAAATTTGTTATAAGAAAAAACAATCAAAGATGATTTATTATAATTGAAAAAAATGTAGTTAGATTATAGATTTCGTTAAAAAAATATTTTTTTTTGTCTTATATTGTGAAAAAACAACAGTAAATTTTAGCATACATTGAAAACTAACAGTTAAATAAAGGCATTAATTAGCATGTGTGTCAGGAATGGACTGAAGGGGGCTTGCGCGAGCACTTTCTTAAATTTTACTAAGGCCGGCGAGCTCCTAGCTGATTTTAGAGACAACAATATTCTCAGATCAAATTAGTACATAAGTGCATTTTCTGACGTACATATTATCTACGACAGCTTCAGTATACACAGGAGTACATTTTTAGCCATTTACATTGATTAGTTTACCGTAAACCGCATATTATTACATACTAAGTGTATTAAGTAACAATCAATTGCTTATTTTAGTATTGCATATAATTGCATAGTAGGGAGAAAAAAATCACTCTTCTAGAACACTGTGAATTGCTTTTATATTAAGCGAGCCCTCTTGTTAACGTATTGGCAGCCTATCGCTGATGTGTATAGTATTCACAAGCGTTTCAACAAGCTGATTTGGCTTTTATTAAATATAATAAGCAATTTGCTTAGAGAAAATAACTATTAATCTACTAAAAAAAGTTCATTTTTTGTTTATCGTGTAAATAAAGCTAATAAGAAATGAATGAGGAAAGATTACCATTACCAATACACCAATTCCTTGTTATACATTTTTTTACAGTATATACACTTTCATCAAGGAATATATCGATATTTTATGATATATTTATACAGTAAGTATTTTAACAAGGCCTTAAGTATAACGTTTGTAAAAAGGTAAGTTATCATAAAAATATAAAAAACACAAATACAATTTTCGATTACAAGACAAGGTAAGTTGTGCACTAAGCAAAAAAAAAATGAAGACTTGGTACATGTGCAAACATTGTAATGAGACTTTCCATATCAGAAAAAAATGACAATAACTTCATACAAAAGTGAATAATTATAGTCTTTCAAACATCCACAAACGGTTTCATATGATTTGACTTTGTGGTTTCACAGTTATGGCAGTTTTAGAAAGTCCTTAAGAAAAAATGCAAGTCTTCAAAAGTAGGCCGGGCGCACGGGATAGTTTCACCTGATTTGGGCCGGGTTCGAAAGAGTTAAAAACTCTACAAAGTATTAAAACACACACTATGTATATAAAATTTACATCTCTTCAAGTATCGGATCGGAGAATAAACAATCAAAATACTGTAATTTAAATGTAATATAAATCAGCATTATCATAATCTTAAATAGTTACAGTGGACCCATGTCCGCTGAAAATATTTTACGTTTATTTATTAAATTTAAAAATTGGTAATTATAAAGTTGGAATAATTGTTATACACCTCAATCATGTTAAACTGAACCAGGTTTGGGAAACTTAAGCGTATCGGAATATTGTATTCATTTTTTAATCCATGTTCACTTCCAATGTGGAGCATATGGCCTTCTAATGGAGATATCTCAATAGGAGTTTTTCTACGAAAAATTTCTGCGACTCAGTCGCTCAATTTCTCTTCTCCGAATAGAAAAAAAGTATGGATATTAAGGGTAGGGCAGGACAGGCTTAGTGGTTTGCTAATCACTTTCGCTACACCCAATTATAGAATGGTCAATAAATGAAATATAATAAAATTTGGAATAAAACTTAAAATTATATGAAATTACAGGTAATAACCGCAAATGACACGGATAAGTAAAAACTGTAAATCTATCATAAATATAATTAAAGATTTCTTTTTTACTGAAAGTCCTGCAGTGGTTCTAGAAACGATTCATATTATAAATAAACTTTTCTTAAAACAGAAGCAATTAATTTTAAAATTGTTTATTAGGTGTGTGAAGTTAGTTTTACAATATTACTTTTCAATAAGGTCAAAAACAGTATTTTTTGGTATAGATTGTTTTTCATTCAGTTTATAACTAAAAACTAAAAAAAAAAGCGTCAAACTTAATATACAAAACAAAAAAAGTATAACTAATCGACATTGCTATTTTTGACTTTATTATAATGGAGTTTACCAATTACATACAATTTAATCAACAACCTACAGACAAAAAATATATTACGCAATTAAATTATATTTCTAAATAATATCCTGATTGCCGTAGTAAAAATATAACGTATTGAATATGAAATAAAACAAAATAATGTTTATACAAAAAAGATACCACTAAATTCTAGTTGGAATCCCTTCATCAAATATTCTAACTGGAATATAATTCTTACCCCCACGTTTTTTCTCACTATGCAAATGTCGTTTTCCTACTGTACGCTAGATGTCAGTAAATATTAATTATTATTTTATTCACAATATTATTACGGCCGATGCGTGGTTTGCGTCTCGAATAATGTCTGGAAAATATGTTTCAATTAATTTATCATTTTATTTAATGAATATTTATTACATTGTAACAATTGATTAAATACAGATTATATTTTAAATATTGTATTTTTGTATTTTTTTCCGACTTCAAGAATACATATTATATTTGTAGCCAATTATAAATGATTGAATTTAGTGTTGCATAAACGTTGAATATTTGAAATAAATAAATATTAAAACATAATAGTTGTAAAGATGTGATAAATTTTATGTTTTCAAACTTTATATTACATTGTTCCTTTAAAAAATTAACGATTTTTGGGTGGCATGTGCTACTTATTGCAAACATTCCTAGTGGTAGGACGTGAGGAGACCAATTGTCTTACAAACAGTCATCTATCTACTGACCCATAAATTGATTTCCATGTAGCACATGTAAAAACAAATAACTTGCATGAGCGTCTTTAAATCAATAGTAAAATTTTGCTATTAAGCTGTGAAAAAAAATCTCTTATTTTAAAAATTTAAGACAAAACAATATTCTCAGATCAAATTATATATTTATAATTTCAATTTTTGACTTACATATTATCTACGACAGCTTCAGTATACACAGTAGTATATTTTCAGCCATTTTGATTGATAATTTTACGGTAAATTGCATACCGTTTCATATTATAAGTGTATTAAGTAACAACCGACTGGTAATTTAAGTATTGCATAAGAGTGATTAAAAAATTCACTCCTACCCCAGAACAACGAGAATTTCTTTAGGATTAAGCCAGTGTCTGCCAAACTGTGTGCCGCAAGAAGTCTCAGGTGTGCCGCGGTGGAAGAAGCGTTAAAAATATTCATTTTAAATAATGCCGAAAAGTTGTGAGCTAAAAAAAAGGAGCTTTGGAGATAATCTGCGGAAAAGTATACCAAATCGAGAATTTCAAATTCCTCGGTGAGCTAAAAAAACAAAAAAAGGAGTTTTGGATATAATCTGCGGCATCTTGGTGTGTCGCGGTACTAGTTCCATTCATCAGTGCTTGCTGTCGTAAAGGAAAAAAGTTTGACAGACACTGGATTAAGCGAACCTCTTTTTAACGTATTGGAAGCCCACTGCTGATTTAATTGATGTATTTAACACATTCAACATTGATTAACCTGTATTTTTTTATCAGTAGTAAATCGGCGAACTACTTACCCAAAATTGTCATAGAATTGCTTTGATATTAAGCGAGCCTCTTGTTGTCGTATTTGCAGCCCACCGCTGATTTAATTGATGTATTTTACACACTCAACGTCGATTAAAATGTAATGTTTTTTTCAGTAGTACATTGGCGAATTACTTACCTAAAACTGTCATAACTTAAACATTTCGGTTTCAAATGAAATAGATTGCAAGTGACTCCCTTTACCCTCACTTGAACAACTATTTGTAAATATAATAGCAGTTATCTCAGCATTATGTGTGAATGCGCTTTACACGGATGGGTTCTGAATGGTTGAGATTCGTTCGTTACACAGGGAGGTATCTATTTCCTAACGAAACGTCGTTAGTTATTTAACGATTAACGAACATGGCGTGAACGCTGATAAGCTGGTTTTGAGACAACGAAAATCGGCAGGGCCACGAACTTTAGTAAAAAGGAAAATTAATGTTGTAGTTACTCTTCGCCACGCGCTTAACTTCACATACATACATATCGAACAGGGCTTGTACAAAAACCAAATTTTGAAAAAACCGGTTTTCGAATATCAATATTGTTTGAAAACCGGTTTTATCCGGTTTTCGAAGTTTTACAAAAAATGGATAATTCGATCAAAATAGCGAGATAAAGTTCATTTTTGATGTTGTTTATTTATATGTACATAATAATACACAAAAAAAATATTTGGTGCTACTCTTCAGAAAATATTATTTAAGAAAACACAAAGCGTCCGTAACAAAATGTCCTGATATCGAAAATATCCTTTCGCTGGGTAATGATGTGGGGCATATGGTCTTTAAGATATCAAATAAAAATTCCAAATTTTCTGTCCTTTTGTTTATATGCTCGTTTATGGAAAATTTGGCACAACCGGTTACGAAGTTGAAAAACCGGTGTTCGAATGTCGCAAATTTTGCCAAAAAACTGGTTTTTTAAAACCGATAAGCCTTAATATTGACTGTGGAAAGGAAAAAGGACGTAACCCACACATATTTTTTTTTACAGAAGACACAAAAAACCTTTTTTGTGGATTTTTGGATAACGTCAAATTATTTTATTAAAATATATTTATTTTTTTATTAATTTTTTTTTGAAAAAAATATTTGACATTACAGCTTACGCCAATGCGTCAAATATTTTCAAGTTGAAAGATCATACGAGATATACTCGACGAGAATTTTTGAAAGTCACATGAGATTAACTCAAGGAGAATTGACTTCACAAACACCCATGTCTTAGATCTCAAATTAAAATTGAAAAAATTCAATTTGATATTGGACCTTACCGGGAATCGAACCCGGACCCATCTGATCGGTAGAGCAAGCTCTTACCAACTAGACCAAAGCGGGCGACTTTAAATAAAATGGAATAAAGTACAAAGAAATATTGTGTTTTTATTAATTTGTTATTACACTTTCATTAAATTCAAAATAAATGTACGCTTCAAATATATATACTAGACTAAACTAAATAAATATTTTATGATATAAAAAAGTACGCATTGATTCCAATAAAAACTAGGCTATTTTAGTAAGATTGAAGTCTAATTAGTTATATTGTTTGATGTATATAAAAATGCAGAAATATTCACAAGACAATAATTGCAGTCTGAGAACATATCATCAGTTCGCAGATAGGCAGTTCCGTGCAAGTACTGGATGCACTACCAACGACAACTCATTATAATATAGATATATAACATACCTTGGTAGTTATATCAGCAAATGACGGTAATAATTAGAAATCGTCCTCACTTCTAAAGTTCTATTCATGCCGCAATCTCCCATTAGAGAATAGTTTCCGTGACTATCGCCTGCGTGGGGGTGGAAGGGGTTTCCGTGAAAGCCTCCATTTTCCATCATACGGGATATCAGCGGGGGTTTCCAGTCTCCACCCTTTTGACAATCGTCGTTAGTAACGGCCGTTGATCAGTAAACCACTCGTCTCGTTCAGGCCATTATTTCTTGATTCCCTTGTGTTTATATACTCAATGGTTGGTACTACAACAATGTTGTCAGCAATAATGTGATGGCCACAATATTTTTGATGGTACAGGTCAATTCAAACGCATGCTTTCGAGTATTTCATTATTTATACATAAACTAGAATGTCTCTGAACGCTAATTTTAACTAAAATACTATTTTCATGAATTTTTACAATGATAAAATTGATAACACTGGTTTTTTTATAATCATTTTAGACGTTTTATTTGAAATTAAAATAAAATCTTATTAAAACATATAATAGTTAGAATTTAAAAAATGTATATACAACTCAGAATAAGAGCGTTTAAATTAAAATATGCGTTAAATTACAGAGACTATTCGCATATCTTTAGGAATTTACGTTCTCAGTGTGGAAAATATGAATTAATAATGGAGTTAATCTTTACAGAAGATTTTCTACGAAAACTTCTTGTTAGTCAGTTGAGTAGTGATAAAAATATAGGGATAGAAAAGGACTGATGTTAGCAAATCGCTTTCACTACCCTTTCATTATTTTAGGATAGGAAGGGTGGGAACGGAAATTTTAAACATCACAAACAAACATTAAAATGAAAGTGCTGTTCGTGTTGGGAATTGAACCTATGAGATTTGTCTCGGATGCCAGCGACGTTGACCACTTTACCACGGACCTGGCATTATCATAGAAAATATATTAATTAGTGATCAAAAAACTACAAAAGAGATTTCTCCACATAAATAATAATTCATGTTGTTTAATATACAAGCAAAAGGCTATCTTTTGTAAGAAATGCTACTATGAGAGCTTTCACATTGTTCAAATATATTACTATGGAGGTGTCGCGTCGTGGAAATATGTACCACATAAAGAGCGGATATGGCCAGTGGTGAGCTGGAGGTGGTTTTATCGATCCACTTGTTAAATGGTACTGATACCGGCGAGCCCCTTGTTAAATTAAGAAAAACAATATTCTCAGATATTTGCGTTGTATAATCTACTAATATGCAATATATTTAAATTAAAAAAATATGTATATTGGTTAAATTACGATATATTGCGTACTGTTACAAAATATAAATATATATAATAACATACGATAGCTTTAATTATTAATTATTGCGTATAACTAATTGCATATGAGTGATAAAAATATTCACACCTTCCCCAAAACATCACGAATAGCTATAAGATTTAGCGAGCCCCTTTTTACCATATTGGCAGCCCACCGCTGGATATGGCCAAAGAAAAAGATGATAATTATTGTTAATATGTTATATTGTAAATCATAAATTTTTGTATTTATCATATGCTTACAGTTAGCTAAATATTTTCACATCGCCAATAATGTTGTTATACAATTGGTGGTTCTGCCAGTTGATTTTTCCAACTGTTGCGCAACAACTTTTTATGTACACACCGATGACTGTTTGATTGCAGCTGTAAGCAGCTTATAGTCAAATTTGCAAATAACACTACAAATTTTATATTGAGGCAAACTTTTTATCATACCTATAATGTATTGGGTTTATTTGATTCTATAATACCAGTTGAACCAAAAACGCATAATTTTATTTTCATTCCATTTGGCTGTTAATTAGCAGGAATTGTTAAGAACCTTTAAAAGTAACAACAATATATGTAATAATATCAAGTTTTAACTAAGTTTACTTACGGGGTGGGGCTCCTAATTTGTTTTTTTACTTTGTGATCCTATTTAGCGTAAACCATGCCTGGTAAATTGTAAAATTCCTTCCCATTGTCAATTTTCTATGACGTTCAATAATAAAAAATAAAAAAATGAAATCGGAATTATTTATTTAAATTCATCACATTTGCAAATCTTTTTATTTCGATTTCGCTCTACTGTCTTTTTATAAACTAACTGCTTGCTAGATTCTAACTAGATATCGATTGTCAGTCAAATTCTAGTAAAATATCGTTCATTGTATGAAAAACTGTTAGCAACCATTACCGTAACGTTGATTAAGTTGATTGATTTATTTCGTATTTAAAAGGTTTTATTGGGAATTATATTTTAACTTAATAAAAATATGTGAAACAACGTAATGCAGTTAATTGTCAATTCTTGGTGTAATGGCATTATATTTTAATAACATATTTTAACACTTTATTCAACCGATGAAATATAAAACGGTACAGAGCTATTTATTCAAAAAAAGTGTGACAAACAATTAGCGAATGAAATTGTAAATAATAATGCGCTGTTATCTAATAAGCGTTCACTATAATATTTTATTACTTAAAATGTTGGTTGCAATTGTTATCATTTTTTTCAATCGGAAGAAATATTAACATAAACGATATAAGGCATATTGTCGAAGTTTGAATCTATGTAGATGGTCTTCGGCTAGAATCGTATTGGAATAACAATCCAGCATGATTCCTATAAAATATTTCAAGCATTATTAAAATTTGTTAAGCAATTAGTTTTCAATTAATATCAACTAATAACGTTCAAAGATAGTATTAGTTATTACCACACTAATATGAGATTTATTTAAAAAAAAAAAAATTCATTTATTCCACAATATAAAATAGAGACGAAGATCGATTTCACTCATCGCACCAAATGACATTTAAAACGATACAGGAATATTTTTAGAAAATCAAGAAAGAAAATTATCATCAATTTAATTTTTTAAAATATATGAAAAAGTTCATAAATAAATAACACTGTTTAGGACCTTTTACATATACATACATATACATATACATAATACAAGATACTAATTTGAGATAAAAAAATAAAAAAAAATTAAAATATAAGTAATTAAGAAAGTAACATATGATGAGATGAGTTAAAAGGATTTTTTTTGAATAATCATTATCACAATAATCAAATGAGAACTTTTCACAAAATATTAATTCTTGAAAGCAAAAGAAAAAAAATGTTTTTTTAAATTTTGGTGGTACCTGGTACCTAATCTAAGTAAAGGTTTGTAAGTTGCAATTCATTTTTTTTGTTCCAAGCATTAACGTGAGTCAACATTTTTTTGTTTTATGAAATGATTAAGAAAATTATCCATGATTTTACGTCGGCTCTTATCAGTACCCAGTTAATCCGCGCAATCACCAATCAGCCTCAGACACGCTAAGCACCTGAGAATTACCTCCGTCTTCGTATTCATTACTTCTGTGAAGAGTTTTAACCCTTCGAGTGAAATAATAAACACCCACACCCCACATCTTACACCTCACACCCCTAACGCACAAGCTCGCCCCAGGAATCGTTGTTTATAACCACAGCATTCCTTCAGACAACTCAATTCCGTTATGTTACCCCAATGCGTTTAAATAAATTGATATCTTAAATTTTTAACGACAATGTCCTGGTTTATAAACAACCATTTGAGATTTTTTTTTCCTTACCTACACTACACTACAGAAACTATTTGCGGATTCCTAGAATTGGACTTCTAGTTTCCTTGCTTACATTACTGTCAGAGTCAGCATTGGGCTTCCAATATGTTAAAAAGAGGTTTACTTCATCTCAGAGATAGTTGCGGTGCTTTGGGGAAGATGTGAATTTTTTTATCACTCTAAATCAGGGGTCACCAAACTTTTTGAGAAGCGGGTCAGATTGAACTTTTTAAAAACTAAGGGGGCCGGACGACAAATAAATTCTTGTTGGAACTCAATCAGTATATTAATTCATTTTATGTGGTTACATAATAATTGAATTTAAACAAATGTTTGCCCTTCTTAGAATTTCAATAAATGAGAATATTCGAGAATTTTTTGAGTAAACGAACATCTGGTCGTCTCGCCTCCAATTTCTATCCAACTTCCTTCACTTTGAGTCCCTTACCAGATATGAAATATGAAAAATCCCCTACTAAATCATGAAAATTTATATTTCTTATATGAATAATTTCTATGTAAAAATCCAGAAATTTTCGCGGGCCGGATGAGAATCTTCGGCGGGCCGTAGTTTGGTGACCGCTGCTCTAAATAATTATACAAAATAATTATTAAAGAAATCGAGTGATAATTAATTTCGAAAAAGTACATAATTTAAATATAAAATGTACACAAATACTAAAATTTAATTATTTTGTAAGCACATGCCTATCTAATATAATATTTCGCAATTAAAATAATTATTCCTAAGAGAAAAAACCCTACTAAATAAAACTTCTTACAAGAATCATGTTAGAAGTATATCGCAAGAAAATTTTAGATTGAAAATTCGATTCCAGGGCAAAAAAGGTTGAACACCCTTGTTAATGAATATTATTAATTATTAAAAAAAGTACTTTTCTTTCATAGATTGCAAGAGTGGGGAGTTCCAATATTGTTACTAATAACAGCGCTGTTATTAATTAGAGGAAAATTAAATTAAATTAAATTATTTTGTGGATATGAAATATTTAAAATGTGTTTCATCATTTTTAGTTGGAATCACATTGGAAATGATACATCAGTAATGTGAAAGTGCATCTCATTTGTGATTTTGTTTTTCCAGTATGATTCTAACTGTAGACCGTCAAATTCAAGAAATTCATAGTAAATACTGTCGCATCATTATTAATTCTTTGCGTAATTAATACTAAAATTGTATCAAAGTTTTTCCTTGATTTATTTTGATACTTTACAGCAATTGAAACGAACTTGAAATTAAATTTCATAGACAAAAAATGTATGTTATATTTTTTTAATTGCTTATTATGTGACAAAATGAACAGTTGTCGATGCATTTTGTTTGTGTCAATCCAAAAAATTGTTAACTATGCGACCGTAGAAAACGATTAAAACTCATTTTTTTTACAAATAAGTTTTAGTATAAAGCGTAATGTTTATAACTACAATATGAGATAAAATAGTTTGTCGATATTCTAACAAGAATTTAATAAACAGATATTTTGTTTTTACTTCCTACAATATTCAACAAGCATCTTTGTATCGATTTGTAATCCACAGAGTATCTTATTAATTAAATTCTTCAAATTGAAAATGTATAATATTTTAGTGAAATATTTTAGGTAGAGAACGCAATATCATTCCCCACCCCGTTGGCAGAATTTCAAGTGTGCATTGTTTTAATTTCGGGACTAGATGTTAGAAGAGGAAACCTCAGTGGGTAGGGAAGGGGGCTAATGCAAAAGGACCGGGGGTGCCTCTGACGTCCGCCGCCTAAAAACAGCCAAATCCCGAACAACAATGGCCGCCTGGTGCACAGTGCGGTAACAATGGGCATAAAATACTTACATGCCGGGTCTTAAAGTGCGGCCCCGCTTCCCCTTTGTCCGACCCTTGCGAGGCATCCGATCCTGAGCCCGGCCCCTTCCTTCGGCAAGAGCTGGCTCGAGTGGTAAGTTCTCAAAATGTTCTTACGATGACTAAATTTTAATTGTACCCAACTACTTTCATATTTCAAACAATCATAACAGATTGTGACTTTTTTTAAAAACACATTATTCATTTATGATAATTTATTTCTAATATCAACATTATATTTATACTTAATGCACAGTCATTCAACAACTGATTGAGGTATACTAGTTGGAAACCAGTTCGAGTTTAAGTTAGAAAAACATCGCCTACCACTGTAACTTATTCTCTTAGTAAATCATTAATTATTATATCAACCATTTCAAACGTTTTTTTTATTCAATCACAAAACAACCCCATTCATCAATCAACCATTGAAATATAAATATATATTTAAATACATATCCGTTCCCTATTCGGAGCATAACACCACCACACGGTTCCTCCAAGCTTCTCTATCCCTCGCCAGTCTGCTTCCTCTCAGATCATCCCAGCGTCCCGTAGCTCCGCCAAGTACATACTATAGATGGTCATCAGTGGTCATCCGATTAGTCGAAGAAACGAAGCATCCTTAGTACATATCTAAGCCAGGTCTATCGTCGCATCTTTTTCACGTAATAAGGGTCCGCTCTCTTTTATCCATGTTCCTGACAAAGTCGATCTATCGTACCCCAAGTATTCGCCCCAGGCATTTGTTTTTAAAGCAAAGAATAGGCTACTCTGTCCTTTGTTTAGGTGACATGACTCACAACCGTAAAGAAGTACTGTCACATGATGCATGCGGTGTATAGGAAGAATTTGGTTCTGACCGAAAACAACTTTATTTAACGGTTGGTTGCTCCAGCTGGTTATAACGTATATATTGGTCAACGGAACACTGGAAGAAATATCACTAAAAGACAATTTTTAAATGGTGTAATACAATCCGATTTTTTTTATCCAAATTAACAACTATGCATTAAATGATTCAAATATATTCCTTAGAATAATCTCCTTATTGATATTATTCATAACAATTTCTTGTCTTTTATAATTAAAAGTATAATATTTGACTATGGGATTCGTACTGTTTCTTGTATCTATTTAAAAAAAAAAGTTATTTCGTAAATAAAGTTACGTAGCGCAATGTTATCAATATTTTTAATATTCTTCAGTTTTACTTTGATGTTTTAATAGAATGATTAGACAAGAAAGACTATTTACGCCTGTTTACTATAAATGTTTAGTGTATTAAGATTTGTAGACTCTTAGGCCTCATGCCTTATATTTGGAAAACAATCATTATTTTGTAAATATATGTTTTTTTCAATTGGTAAATTTGATTTCATACTATCAACGGACACTTCAAAATAAAATAAGCACAATAAAAAACGGAAATTAAGTAAGTAAATTACACAAGAATTATTTAAAACCGTCGTCAGGACTATGTTTAAATTTCATCAGCAGAACTTTTTTTAATAATTTATAATAACAAATACTTTATTGTTATGAAGTTTAAACAATTAAATTCCAGTTGACCGATGAGCATAACAGACCACACCACTAAATGACTAAACAGAGGCAATTGATTTATTTTTAATCCATTTAAAAATCTTATGTACAAACCAGTTGGAAACCTTTACTAAATTACCCACTTAAATTCCAGTTGGCAAATTAATCATATATGTGCATAAATGTGTGCTTTCAGATGCATATTTCTGGCGAATACAGACATAGTGTACAATACACGTCTCCACGCATAATTCAAATTTTATACACTTGCATAGACAACAGCATCTAGTACTTTTCAGACGTTCATAACATAACAATATTGTCTTTGTTTCAATCGGTCCTTTAAAGGGGGTTGTTTTTACCGGACATAAGCTGTCGGTAATTAATTATGATTTTAATTCCCTTAATGGTATTTTACTAAGACTTAGGTATGGTCACGTTGTGTTTTAGAACATTTAGTATTGTAAGAGCCATTTGAACCCTACGTTCAAAGACATCTATTGGTTTTATGATAAACTATTATGAATAATTATATCTTAACTCATTGATTAATAACTATACTATACATAACATGAATGATATTAACTGTCAATTTTAAATGAAAATACATTATATTGAAAAAATGAAGTACGATTTTTTGTACTCATTCCACAACTTTATTTTTAGGACCGTTTTCGATCATTTATTAAGAATCTAATTTACTACCAAGATAAAAAGAATTTGTTTTTATTAATTTTTTTAAATATCATTTTAAACTGCGTATTTCAATCATCAACAACATTACAACAAATCATCGGTACGTTTCTACAACCTTCTATCTCAAAAAATACAAGTTTTCAGGAGACATATTATATAAATGTACTATATTATATCGCTATAAAACACTACTGAAATGGTTTTGTCCTGAATACTTTTAAGGAAGTTAATAAGGAAGGATGGCGTTTTAAAAAAAATGATTAAATTAATACTAGATAAAGTTAATTAAAAACTAACTTATCAATATTCGTGCACGGTTCGGTTGTGTATATTTCACAATTTTCCTTTGGTCCAAAATTATCAATAAACGTTTTTTGTGTCTCCTGTAAAATTTGTTATTTTATTTTATTTATTGTTTTAAATTAAAATTATAGTACATGACATATCAGCTGACGCCAATTCGCCATGTACTTGACAAATATAAAGAAACAAAATATTAAATAAAACTGCATAATACATCAATATCAACACAAAAAATAGTAAAATTTAACAAAC
The DNA here is from genome assembly GCA_031772345.1 of Himalopsyche anomala. NCBI lineage: Eukaryota > Metazoa > Arthropoda > Insecta > Trichoptera > Rhyacophilidae > Himalopsyche > Himalopsyche anomala. The sequence continues at coordinate 19,998,489 of CM062837.1, read as the reverse complement.
AGTTCACAAATACAATTACTAAAAATGTCCACTTCTCTAGGCAATGAGTTGATCAATCGAATCAATCGAGGTATAAGTTTTTAGAAATAAAAGTTTTATGTGTGGGTTACTTCCTTTTTCTTTTCTACAGCCGATATATTCACTTTTTTCATTATGAAGAGACTTTAATAAGTGACAAAAGATAATGCCCGGCAAAATGAAAATGTAGGAAGCGTCCAGAATCAATCACGGCCATGTCAGTTTCATTAATTTTCTAGAAGAGCCTATATTTTATTTGACTATATTTTAATGAAATTATAATGCGAGTTACAAAGTAGTAAAAAAAAACATATCTGAAAGACGTTCAATCAACTGATTAAAATCCTGCAATCTGATGGGCTCTTAATGAATTGGTCTGTATAATAATAAGATATCTTTGACTTGGCTATTTTGACGGTAAAATCATTATTTTAAGTTCATTTTTATACACTTGTAATACGATTTTGAAACTTAGACATATATTGAATTGTGCGTATTAAAAATCCCTGCCGGAATTATAAAAAAATATTACATCGGCAAAAACAAGATTATGCCAAATTTTATATGTACAAATATATAAATATATTTTTTAGTAAAGTAAATAAATTTTTATTGTTTCAATAAGAAAGCACAAACTTCCCATCATTTTTTAGAATACAATCAAAAATCGTAATGCTTTAAGCCACGCAATAGCTACCTTATTTAAGTTAGATTACAGTCCTCTCTTGATTGAGCTTATTTATATTCATATCACTACCTTTATTCTTATCCCTCTAGAACCTTTCGTGGAAAGCTCTAAAGCACTGTACAAAAACTTCAAAGCTCCCTCGCTTGGCAATAATTTTCAGCAAACATAAAGCTTAAGTAAACAAAAACTTTCCCGGCCATGTTGAGCTTGCGGGACGTCTCTATTGACCAATGGTTCTCTCAGAGGGTGCCTCCTTCCCCTCCCACCGACGCCGACCGACGTCCTTCTGACCAAACAAGACGCCCGCCTGTGATTGGTCGAAACATTACTCAAGTTTATGGAGAGCTCTACATAGTTCACTCACTCGCTAAATACTGTTTGTGTCTATCTCTACAGAAAATATTATTGCTTAAATTTAAGTAATTATTTTTCATCATATTCACCATTAACACACTTTTTCATATTAAATAGAACTCTATAACACTTCACACATTCAAAAAGCTATATTTTTTTTTTAATAAATATTGATTTTTCTTCTTTGTCAATGTTCTACAGTTTGACACAGCCATAGTGGTGTTATCATAAATCGTTGCTTCTAAAATATTTCTCAAGCAAATCTTTCAAAACCATTTTTTACAAAATTACTTCTTAAATCATTCAAATAAAGTTTATTTCACAATGCTGAACAGTTTAGTGAATATTAGTGAAATTTAATTATTTATTCAAAGATAAATTATCCCAAATTTAATATGTATTATTATGGTAACCATTGAAGCTAAACAAAATTATCTTATTAACACGTTTGATGTTTTTTCAATTGCTGATAACATGAGTAAAATCAAAACCCAGAGTAGTCTATTGGTATTGAGTGAATCTCTTAAGAGTAAAGTTTTATGTTAACGTAATAAAAAAGACTAGCTTTTCAGAGTCAAAATAAGCAGCAGATGGAATGAATATTACACTTTTTATGTGTTAACTGTCAATTTTTGGTGGAATGGAAAGGTATTGTATTATAATAATTGTAAATAGTAATTATTAAAATTTTAATTTGGAAAATATTTACAATTATTTGGTACCTCACTAAATTGATTTGCAATCTAATTTTATTTTTGATTTTCAAATTAGTAATATTTTTTTAAAATTCCTTAAAATTTTAATCATTTATAGATAATTGTCATTCATTTAAATTTTGTATCATTAGCTAAAAATTCTTTTTCGGACATTGTTTGTTAAAACCTTGTTTTTAGACTTACTTAACTATGTATAAATAGCCCTACACCAATTTATATGTTCATCACTTGATAATACTTGCGATGAGCGACAACAGTCTTGATCTTGAAATAAATAATGTGGAATTAGTGAAAAAAGTATTTTTGTAACATATTATTTCTGCGTACAAAAACATTAATATTATTTTGTATTCAATATTTTAAACCGAATTAAGACAAGTATTGTTTAGGGTGTTTTTGGTGAAATAATTATATTTTTTATAACACTTATAAACAGGGGTAGACTGGAGGGGGCTCGGAGGGGCTCGCTCGAGCCCCTTGTTAGTTTAGGAGAAAGCCGTATTCTCAGATCTACTTAGTACATAACTGCAATTTCTGACATATATATTATCTACGACAGCTTCAGTATACACAGTAGTACATTTTTGGTATTTACATTGATAATTTTATGGTAAATTTCATATTGTTATATATTACAAGTGTTTTAAGTAACAATCGATTGCTTATTTGAATATTGCATAGGAGTGATAAAAAAAATCACTCCTTCCTCAGAACACTGAAAATTGCTTTGTGATTAAGCGAGCCCCTTGTTAACGTATTGGCAGCCCACCGCTGCATATGCGCGACATTGGGAGCGGACATGGATGAACAAAAAATAAATAATAAGATTTACCGAGCCCCTTGTTAAGATATTGGCAGCCCACCGCTGCTTATAAATCTTTACTAAACAATATATTCTCTTACAAAAATAGATCCAAAATAATGAACATTTCAGATATTGTAAACTTCTTTACATATTTAGTCGTAGAAATGATGGAAACATTCGATATTTATTCTTTTGAAAATAAATCCATAAATCGCTTCAAAAGTCAATATTTAAAAGTGTCCATTTAAATATCGGTACTCTTGACTGTACAACCGAGTAGAGTGAATGTTTTATACCACTTTATATTGTATTATAATAAGGTACAATAGTAAAATGATGTATGACTATTAATAATACATATTCAATATTGTACAAAATTTCTTTCTTTGGAGGTTGGGTAATAAAACACAGTGATTAATATTCAAATGATGTATTAGTATTTTTTAAATATGTTTGAACAGTTTTTTATGCTCTTACGATTATTAATTATTTTTAAAAGGATCATTATAAGATTAACCTATCTTTAATAACTTAATATATTTGACAAATAAAGTTATGAACGCCATCTGAGAGATAATTTTGTATGTTATCAATTCTGTAAATCCAAAATGCAGTATAATTTCAAAACAGATATACAAATCTTAAATAGTTAATCCTGATTCATAACGTTATTGCATTAACTAATTTGTTATTGGATTGATATTTAATAATATTGATTTGGAATTAAAATTATTTTTTTTTTCTAAATAAATAGCCTTTAACATAAAATACACATAATGCAATATTTCTCTAAATTATGTCACAGGGAGTTACTGTGTTCTTTCTAATGGCAGCCATTTTTACATAATTAACATAATAACAAAATAAATCAAGCAAACATTGATATTGTGATATAAAAATAAAACATGTGAATTATTTATTAGTTTAGAATAGTATAAGAAAAATAAGAAAAATAACTTGATTGCATGTAACTAGATATGGAGATATTAAATGACTAGAATAATCCACCTTAAAACAAACAAAGTAGATAAATACATTGATTTTAACTATTGGTACAAACTTTACCATGAAATTTCGACTATTATTTTAAAATACACTTGAAACGAGTGCTAGCGGTCTTTCGTTTAAATCCAAATTTGACATTCATTTAAATATATCTAGGTAAAGTTTTCTTAATCATGTTTTACATGATAACAGATAAATAAATGCAATTTGACAATATAAAAAGGCGGCAAAAACACTCTTGTAGTAGTGTAAAATACTATTTGTAATTTAATCCAATATCACCATGGAAACACAAATAACAAATGCATAACTGATTGAGCATGTACACTGAATTGAATAAAAAAATGTATTAACTGTCAAAATCATTGTTTATGTTTTAAGCGATCTAAATAAATGAGCTATTAAAATATCACACAATTTTTAAGTCGAGTAAACGAAGGGAAAAAATGCGAAAATACGTGCTCGCAGTTCCGTGTCGAAATTAGCACTGATTCCTTCTTTGCTAAAGAATTTTATATTAAGTAATAGCGATTTATACTCACTCGCTTATTATTATATGGCACTCGTAAAAGAAGCGAAGAAAGTAAGTAAGTACATTGGCACTTTTAAAGTAAAGAACTCTTCAAACTACAGGGGCAACGGAAAGTTTGCGTGCTGTTTTATGATTCATTTACTAAGGTAACTTTGAAACTTTCAAATCTGCCTCAAGAGCAACTGTTTTACTTTATTATGACGCTTTATTTTAAGTTAATACAATGTTTAGATATCTTAAGTAGTTTTATCAGGTAATTGGTAGTCTATTTTGTTACTAGTAAATAAATCTTTTTATAAGGTGAGAAAGTATCGTACATATTAAATAAAATTAAATTAAAATAGTGTATTTCGTGTTACACGAATAGATACATTAGTTTCATAGTGTAACAAATTAAAAGCTAGCTGTTTCAAATATTGTGCTTATCAAAAATAACTGCAAATGTAACATTTTGTAATATGAAATTTAAAATAACTTAGATTATTCCACGTATTGTGCTACTAACTGTGACGCGTGTTTCACCTCTTTCAGAGGCATCTTCAAACAACCTTACTTTCACGAATGATTTTAATTTTACTATTCTAACATATTTATTATAAAAATTAAAACGGAAAGCAAGAAAGGGAGGATAGAAAAATAAACAAACAATAATGATATTACAAATGATAAATTACAAAAAGATTAACTAATGAGTTTCATTAATTAGGAAAGGTTAACATGTTGTGATTTGTGGTTGTTTTAAATAAGCAGTGATAATTATTTTAAAGATTTTAACTGTAACTACTTCAAAAATCCAGCGAAAACCTCCGAAAACTCACATACTAAAATTTTTAAATAATTTATAAATATGTTTTTTTTAAATAATCGTTAATCAACAAAAAATATATGTACAGTGGAAGATTAAACCTGGTCAAAATCCTATGACTTGATTATCTTAAAACTATAGTTTTTGAATTGCTACATCTTAGAACCGAGGTATTGATATACATTTGTAGCCCTTCCGTTTATTTATTCTTTGGCGATATCATTTTAGTTTTTTAGATATAGTTCATAAATAAATTTTGACTTAAATTTGTAATCAATTAAATTTTCTGTACACATTCTTTTCATCTTAAATGTGGCATTGATATATTACAATCATCCGTGCGTAAAATTTCTCATAATATAAAATAAAAACATTTATATCTTACCGATTGTGATAATTTTCATGTGCAGTGGTACTATTTTATTTAATTGAATTAGGTAGTGAATTCGGTGTCACACTGTTGGGCACTAATAACTCCCCCTTCCCTTTTATTACTCTCAATGTAGGCAATGGCATTTCACATTCATAAATATGCAAATAATATTCCTGTCTCATCTTTTCTCATCATATTATACGCAAAACTTTCTTTCTACGTGCTTATGGAACATGACAAATGTCTACTCTGTCTAGTCTACGAATATTACTTTACGGTTTTGATTTTCAAATACGGTTTTATTTATAAATAACATTACGTGTTATTTATTGCTTTGGATTTTTTTTATAGAAAATAACCGTTACATTTTATAATTCACTTATTAATGATATTGTTGATTACAAAAACCAACTGCATAATTATTAACATTATTTTTAAGCGACATCCGTCACAACTTTCTACACGTATGAACTTCCAATAGAGCATCCAAATAAAACGTGTCACGTACATGAACTGGTTGCAAGTTGCACGTGATTTATTAAGCTTCTCTCTTTTTAGAAGTTATGAAAAATTATTGACTTTTGGATAGAATGAGGTGTTTATTTTCAATATTTGGTGAAAAGGTATTATATCCAAAAAATAAAATACTTTTTGTACCTATTCCACATTTATTTATTACGACTAAAACCGGTTTAGTTCATGGCGAGCACTTTCAACTGATCAGTTGAAAATGGTTGTGATTAGCGAAACCGGTCCTGATCATATTAAATAAATATTGAATTGGTACAAAAAGGGTTTATATTGCTTAAAAATATGAGGATGATGTCAGAAATAAAAAAATAGTTAGTTAATCTAATAATGATCTCCATTTTTACGAATGAAATAAAAACACAAATATTTCTGGTTGAAAAAATTCGCCATTGATTAAAACATCTGACCAATTTATTATAGACAACGTCCAAAAACACTTACATAGGCTACACCAGGGTTTCCCAAACTATGTTTCGCGGAACACTGGTGTTCCGCGGAGCCAGAGTAGGTGTTGGAATGGTTTTATACGCTGCAACACAGTTTAAAAAATCTTAAAAATTCAGCTAAGTGTTCCATTATATTTTCCGGTCTTGCGAAGTGTTCCATTCCAGAAAATATTTGGGAAACCCTGGGCTACACGATCATAAATCATTGAATTAAATGATATTTTTAATTATCGGTTAAATAAAATAATAATTAGCCATCAGTTGTATTGTTTCATGGTTTAAAAATGTGACTGGTTTTAACATAAAAAACAAAATATTTTATCAATTAAATAAAAAACATTTTTTGAAAAAAAAGTTTTTAATCATCATTATTGAGTGTAAAAAATACATTTTCGTTTATTGCGGCTGTATTTAAAAGATGTTGTATTTAATTACTGATTTCCCAGGATTTGTTGGTGAAAATTTATTTTTCGAAGAAAATATAGGTGTCATATTAAGTCTTTGCTTTTTTGATCAATAAACACACAAAACACTTCAAATTAAATATACCCCTCTGAGCTTATCACGACACTCCAGTATCAATCACATGTACTTTCAATATTAAATTAAATTCTGTCAAACATTATCCAACTTACATCAATAATAAAACCAGTATTCAATAATTCGTGTAGTCCACCACACATATTTTCAGTACATAAAACTGTACACAAAATGTTTGATGATATTAACCCTAAGGTTGCAGCAGCCCCCAATGTCCGAAAAATTGTTTGACCCTTGCGAAACCGGTCCCGGCGCTTGGGGTCTTTTGCACCCTCGTTGTAATAGGACGATCGCCGGAACTTCAAGTTTATAATGTCGTACTATTTTTTTAGTAGAATATAATAGGGGATGGAATATTTATTTCTCTATGAATTGAAGCACACATACTAGATTACATTATTTTTTACCATGTCCGCTCCCAATGTGGAGCATATGGACTCCTAATGGAGTTTATCTCAACAGAAGTGTTTCTACGAGAACTGCTTGTTACTCAGTTGCTCAACCTCTCTTTTTCCAAAGAGAGTAGAAATAGAAGAATAGGCCTTGGACAGGATTAGTGGTTATCTAATCGCTCTCGATACGCGCTGTTCATAGGATAGGATGGGTGGGAGGGTGGAATTCAACACATCACATAAATCCATGCCTTCGAATAGAAATTCATAAATCGATTGAAAAATCAATTTATAAAACTGCTCGTACTGGGGTTCGAACCCGGGACGAATCCGTAGCGGTAGCCAACGTCGTTGACCACTCGACCACACAGGCGGCAATATATTTTACTTACAATTATTTTTTTGATTCTACTCAAATTAATTCTAATGAGTCACCATTTATATTTTAGACCATGTGCGCTTTTATTGCAGATCACGTCAATTCATAATCAAGTATTTTTACGAAATTTTAATCATGATTGCACTCGTTTGACCTCCTTTTTTAGGAGTGAAAGGAAGCAATGATTGGATTGAAAGTGGACTTTCATTTACCGATATTTTAGTGTCATTCGTATCCATGACACTAAATACAAATATATATTAAACTAAAAAAATATTAGCATATCAAAAACTTCTTAACAAAGTTTGATCTGTATCTTTTATTCATAAGTAAATTTTAACTCTGAATACTTTCTTTCATTGCTGGTAAAAAAAAAACATATATTGCAAGTGAATTTATGATAGACGTCATGAATCGCAAAGTAAATTTGTTTTAATTGAAGCAAATATAAAGCATTTTCTTTAAAGTAAGCGACATGATTTATTTCAACGAGTTAATAATTGATTCCATGGTCATGTGGTCAACGTTGTTAGTACAGCACTCACAGGCTCAAATCCCAGTACGGACAGTTCATATAAATTGATGCTTCAATCACTTGATGCTGTCTAATTTCTCTTCTTACCCATCTGGTTCTAAAATGGCGAATAGCGAGAGAAATAAACTAATCACTAGTCTTCCTTGGCCCAGCTTTTTTCATTTATCACCTACTCTGTTAAAAACACGAAAGTCGTGCATCTGAGTAACAAGCATTTTTTGTAGAAAATTCGATGGCATAGTAAGCCATTATATATAAATTTAAATAAAGTTTAAGTTTATATACATAATACATAAATTCTTACCTTACTGTAATTTATTAAACGAGCAGGTTGTATTTGTATCATCTTCTTTGTTATATCCGTTTCATTAACCTAATTCTAGTCTATGCTAACTCCTTTTTTTATATTATTTAAAAAAAAAAACATTTCTTTTGTAAGAATTGATATGGTTTTCAAAAATGTCTTTTTCAGAATCTTCATTGTTGCTGATTTTGTTGAAGTACATCAATTACATGGAAGCGGGAAAAACACTAAATCATCATTAATTTATTCACTTTAGTAATGTAGTTTCATTTTGTCTAAAATTTCCCAAATTTTAATTGTGTTTATAATTGATATCATTTGCCACTTATTATTGATGATTTTTTAATTGTGTGTTATAGGTGTTAAGCATTTTAATTTTGTGTAATTATAATGTAATTTGTAAATCCTTTTAATTGTTAGTAATTGCTTAAACCATTTATTTCAATTCAACTTGTATAAATAGCACTGTTTAATTTATGTTCTTTATCAGTTGATAATGCTCGTGAGGAGCGAAACCGGTCCTGATCAAATATTTTTTTAAGTGGAAAAAGTAATAAAAATCTTTTACTATTTTTATACATTAGTCAGTTCAAGTTCATCCGTGCACTTGAACGCCTGAAGATGCCAAAAGGCGAATCCCGGATCGTTAGTGACAAAATCTGTGCGAATGTACATAATTTGAACGATTCAAATTTAATATTGAAATTACACCAAGCATCTTCAGTCGAAATCTTAAATTATTTACTTATTTTCAAGACTTCTAATGAAATTGAAAATTCTTCTATTAGACTATTTACACAAATCAATTATTCACATTTTTGATATTACTGTAGTATTGCAAGCTGCAACACTAAAATTCATGTAAATTTATATTTTTTTTTTTTATTATATAGTTATAGTTTTTAAATATGGGATGATAAAAGGTTAAATAGTGGGAGTGATTACATAAAAACACAATCGTACAATAATTTATCATCGCATTCGATACATAAATACTGTAACTATTAATATTTTGGCATATCATACAGAATTATAATGTAAATAATATATATGTATTTTTTTTAAACCATGTCCGCTCCCAATGTGGAGCATATGGACTCTTAATGGAGTTTATCTCAACATAAGTGTTTTTACGAGAACTGCTTGTTACTCAGTTGCTCAACGTCTCTTTTTCCAAAGAGAGTAGGGATAGAAGGATAGGGCTAGGACAGGACTAATGGTAAGCTAATCACTCTCGATACGCCCGTTCATAGGATAGGATGAGTGGGAGTGGGGAATTGAAGACATCACATACATCCATGCCTACGAACAGAAATTCATAAATCGATCGAAAAATCAATTTATAAAACTGTCCGCACTGGGATTTGAACCTATATATAAATATATCTATACATATATTTTTATATAGCTATCAGATGTTATACGGCTTTTTATTCGATTTCAAAGTTTTCTTCATTATTCAAATGACTTGCTTTTATATAATATGATTTTTTGACACGATGTTTGTGATATATAAGTATAATACATGTGTTTATTCTATTGTCAAATGCTTTTCCACCTTTTTTCTTTTATTCCTACACTCGACATCTTTCTAGAAGTAACCTTGCAGCAATAATAGGCTTCAGTCAGTACAAAATATTTTTCATAGTAAAAATATACATTTTCACTCACTTAATATTCCTACTTTTCTACGTCGGCAATTTTTTTCACACAAATCTGATACTGATTCCCAACAGAACCAAACTAAGGAATGTTTAATATAATAAACATTAAGTTTCATAAAAAAACATATTATGTTAAACAATATTTATGACGACAACACTATACCAAAATAGCAATTAAATATAACACAGATATCTTTTTTAAACATCATCCATAGATGATTAACAAGATAATGTAATATAAAATTTAAAATAACTTTGATTATTCCACATATTGTGCTACTAACTGTGACACGTGTTTTGACTCTTTCAGAGGCATCCTCAGACTTACTATCGCAAAGTTTGCTTAAGTAATGATGCAAGATTGATTCTAACATTTTAAATTATGAAATTACAAAATGGAGTTTGGGTTTTTTTTCCTTTTAAAAGAAGCAAGGAGGGGGTGATAGAATCGAAATAAAGCAAACAAATAATGATACTAATGAGCTGCAATCAATCAATTAGGATTTTTTTCTTTTAAGGGAAGCAAGGAGGGGGTTATAGAATCGAAACAAAGCAAACACATATAATCATACTACTAATGATGTTAAACATTACAAACTATTAAACTTATGAGCTGCAATCAATCGGATAGGTTGGTGATTACTCTATTAATTGGAAACAATGTAAGTAATGGCGAGCAACCTGTTCTATTAAGAATATTTATTTTTTGTTAAGAGTTTTATTTATTTCTAAAAAATCTAAGCTATTCTTCTTTAAACCCTTTTTATTTACTCGGTGGAGTATTTCTAAATTAATAATCTGATTAAAATTATGATAATCAAAGTTATTTTAAATATTATATTAAAATTAACTTCCACAAAGTTACCGCCGAAACCATTGAAAGATAATGTAGAACTACATTTTACAAACCAACGAAGATTATAATGTTTAAGTTATTTCAATAATTCAATCAATAAAACATTTTTTATTATATACGCAATTAGAAATTAGCATGAATCAAATATTGTTATAAATCAGTTAAACCAAAATAGTTATCAAATAATTCTTGTAAAACTAAATACTTTGATATATGTATAGAAAAATCATACTTCTCTTTTTGGAAAGAGTGAGGAAAGATTAATGAGGGCAAGACTGCGTCGTTATTTATTTATACTTTCTGTCGAGTACTACGTAATACTATTATATCGAGGTAGTGGAAATAGAAAAGGCTTTAAAGTTATTTTTAAAGCATCATAAAAATACTCACATTTTACCCAAGGTTTTTTTCAAACCCATGTTCGCTCCCATTGTGAAGCATATAGTCTCCTTATGGTATTATCCCGACAGAAGTTTTTTCTACGAGAACTGTTTGTTACTCAGTCGCTCAAATTTGCTTATTCGAAGAAAATAATTGGGATATAAGGATAACGATAGGGCAGGTTAATAATCGACAGTTAACTAATCGCTCTCGAAAGGTGAGAGAGAATTTTCCAGATTAACTTGATACAAGTTATGCCCCCTTTGAACAGAAATCGATAAATCGATCGATAGTACCAGTTACTAATATTAGGTAAGTTAATAAGGTAGAGCTTCTTAAAGAGGCAAATTCGTGGGAGGGACATCACAAACACCCATTCCTTCAAGTAGAAATCGATAATCGATAACAAAAATGCTGTTCGTACTGGGACTCAAACCCGTGCGATCCGGTACAGGTGCCCACAACGCTAACTGCTGCGCCATATGACAACCAATAATTACCGATTTAAAAAATATTGATAATATAATGCCATTAGTTCGGCTCTTTATTTACGCACACGCAACGTCACTCACACGGCGTAGCAGTCGTAGCACAAAGCTTAGGCTCCTCGCACATTTTTCGCATCGAAATGTAATATCGGCAGTGCGCCGTAGCACAATGAGATATTTTCCAAAGGAGTTGGTTCACGCTCAGATTGCTCCGGCTCGCAGACATCGAATTATGAACGCGCGAACTGGCGAGCCGGGCCGGCGATATATTGCGATATACACTCACTCGCTCCCGACTCGCTACCACTCGCTAGTTTAGCTACATGCGAGAACATTTACTGCCTGATACACTGGAACTTTTGCATACTTACCGTAGCATCTATATCGTGCTAAGATATCTAACAGTAACTTTTGTATTCACAGTAAAGTATGGCAGTTGGTTCAATAAATTTAAAAAAATATATTGCTGTATTTATACAAACTTTGACGTCACCTTCTTATGATCTTAATCGCAAAATTATTCTGCATGCTGAAAAATATAGAAGAGATCCTTATACATATTTAAATTAAAACTTGTTTTAAAATCAAATACATTCAAATTAAATGTTGCTTTTTTACACAAGAAGGTACGGCAGGTTTTGTAAATTTTGTAAAAGTAGTGCAACATTAAACATTTACATTTAAGCAAATCTTATTAAATTCTTTTTTAAAAATCATATTTTTCTAGTCATGAGCTACGAAAAATCTTTATTAAATGAATTTTATTTCACCTCAGCTGAAAATAAAACATAAAACACATCAATTTTACAAAAAAATAATAAAACAAGATAGATTTAATTTATTTCTAAACATTTTCATCTAATTATGAGTAGATGGGTCTTAGGGGACTTTGAATTCATTTTTTATATTTTAATTACTTTAGCCTATAAGTTATAATAAAACGGTCATTTAATGAGAGTAATGATTAATGATATTTTTTTAATACAACACCAAAATTAAAGATATAATAAATTGTCATTCTACTGGTTGAATTACTTACTGTAGTATCTTATTTATTATTTCAGTCATTTACGCTCATTTGAAAAGCAACTTGCTTGCTTTTTCTTGAGCTTTAGAAAATGCGTTTTACCTATAAATTATAACTGTTGCAAACAATGTAACAAATCTTTTGTAAAGATAACAATGTGAGAATTCAAAAAAATAATTTCGGTATAAAATACTAAAAGCTTTCTGACATTAATGACATGTATTTTTACAAGGCCAAAAATAACAATTTATTTAGATTCTATAACTTTTCTATTGAGTTGATAGCTATTAAAAACCGAAATACCTGTCAACTCGGAAATAAAAAAAAAATGAAGAACTAAAATCCATCGCTAATTTTGGCTTTATTTTGATAAAATTTAGCAAAGATAATGCCAATTCAATCAATAAAACCTATCATGGTCAGTTTATCGGCAATTATTGAATACTCAAAGCAGTTAAATTTTCAATGAAACGGTTTGAATACAGAGATTTTTTTTTAGTTTTCCCAAAAAAAATGGTTTTTAAGCATGTTAAATTATGATTTCCACAGAATTTTAATAATAAATAGTATTTGAAAAGGTTTTTTTAAATTAAATGAAACAGTTAAAAAAACTTTTAAATCCAATAGGTATATAATATATATGCAAATAACAATAAGAATCACAAAGAACGCGGCGCCAATCATAATTTATTGGTTGACTTTGTTTTGTAATCAAAAGCCAGCAAATGTTTTAACTAATAGTATTTTGCCGTGATACACATTGATGACATATACTTATTGATGTTTGTAACGATATTTTCTTACCACTTTATTTGTTCCATTAAATATCAAAATAATGAAAAATATTACAACGCGAAAAATATAATTTTATTTTGCTGTGTGTTTTTTTAACACACAGTTGAGAAACTATACATTATCACAAAAGCTTACGAATGATCCTGTTAATCTAAATACGAAGATGTTACAGTGGCAGATAAAGATATTTATCTTAGAGCAAATTGCTTTATTTTTTTTCTGTGTATAGTGATAGTTTTTTAATTAATAGATCAAATGTTTACTTCATAAAGACCTACCTATTTAAATGAATGAAAACCAGCAAAATAATCCTAACGGAACATTTTGAAACTTGCATTTGCTCTCATGAAAATAACAAAATCTTTATAACGACAAAATTTTACTGAAGGTGGGATATGTAATTTTATTCATCTGTATGCTATAAAGTGGTGTAATTTAAGTTTATATTATTTGAGAGATTTTTTTAACTCGAATTTAATTTCGAGTTAGCTGTACTATCAGAAAACCAGATATTAAGTTTTAACAAAGGAATAATTTGTGTTTTTTCTGAATTATTATAAGATTAAATCAACGGTTGATCTATTACACAATTAGTTTAATATATTCTGTTGAAATTATTAAACACGATTACTACTAATCTCACAAAAACCGAAATAATGCTTTCAATTTAAATTATACTTACTCACTTCAAATCTCTATTTTTACGGTATAATTTGGAAAAGAGTATTTTTCTTCCTTAAAACATCCTTCGAAAGTGGTTGATATTTCAATCTAAGCTTCTTAAACTATTTTAACGAGCGACACTTACAAACCGCCGAAAGATAATTCAAAATCCAATCCAATCTAACTCACACCGCACCAAGTTTGACGGTAGGTGCTGCCCAAACTTTGTCAAAACCTTCGGAAACCACTTTCTTCTCATTTCATCCCCGGCCTCCACAAACCTCCTCGCTGTCCACATTACACACTGTACCCTTTACAACCCTTATTTCTTCCTGCCACCTCTTGCTTGTCTACTTCAAAGATATAGGATATTTAAGAACGTCCTTTCTATTACTAATTAAACTTATCCCATTAAACAAAAACAATAAAAAAAACTGTTAAATTGCAATTAAAATATTTTTAATTGTTTATTTATTTTATGCAGTTAGATATTAGAAGGTGAATATTTATGCATTCTAACGCCGTTTCTCGCACCTACTTAAAATGTAAACGCGGTCACTATGATTAACGCGTTGCATGAAATCACCGTGTTAGAACAGTAATAAATAAATAAAGGAAAAAGGACGTAACCCACACATAGAAAATTTTAAAGGAGGCACAAAAAACGTGTTTTGATGATTTTGGGCCATATGCATATTATGAAATATACACGACCTGGAAGTGCACGGAGACTTCTGAACTGGTGTTAAATTGACATAATCTAATATTAACCAAAGAAATTGTCTAGTAAAAACCTTTTTTTCAGTCTTATTTCAAACTTAAAAGTTAAATTTAGATACTAATTCGGCATTTGCAGCTTACATCCTTTTGATATGAGTATCGAATTTGATACATTGTAATTATCGAAAAAAGCTGTTTTGAAAAAACTGTGGGTTACATCCTTTTTCCTTTCCACAGTCGATATAGAGGCCTTTATCCAGAAACATTATAATAATTTTTGGAAGTTATGAATATGATTTAAAAAGTACTCGATTTACTTAAATTTAAATAATGTATGACGTTGTCGGCCAAAATTAATATCGAAAATTAATATAAATAAGTCGTTTATTAAGAAGTGTGAATCCTGGCCTAGATAACGTGTTCATTATTATAATCGATGATTCCAGACCCAACTAAGTAGCATCTTGCACTTCACTATCTGACCGCCACTGCATTGCACAAATTTTAAAGACTTCTGTTTTATTTATATCTAAAAATACAGAACATTCAAATACAAATATTTAATTAAAATATGTCGTAGGTTTACTTAAGCTTGTCACACTTCAATTAATCAAGGATTGAGAGTTTCGACATCTGTCTACAATTTTTTTAAACCAAAATAAAATATTATCAATGGAAATGGGTAGTACGCTAAAACACTAACGCGAACAATAAAACACCCATTCTTACCATTCTATCTAATCGTTAGAGAGCGTCTCCCTTGGATTTTGCAAAAGGGTTAAACCGTCCCATTCTCTTGACGCCGTTTCCCCACCCGGCGCCCCACCGCCCCAGTGCGGCCCATTCCAGGGGTGGCTGAGAGGAATTTCGCCTCGCAGCATTTTAGACCAAGAGTTTGTAAATGTCATTAGCGCATGAGGTGGCCAGGCAGCCATTACTTTCGGGCCATGTCTGGCTATGGAGCGTATAGATAGGTATCTATTTTCCCATGTAGTCCATACGTAATGGGTAGGTTAGTATAATTCTATACTACTGCACTCAACTCTTTCATTTTTTTTCTATTTTGATTCACATTAAATACTACACATTTTACCAATTCGAAAATTCTTTTAGTTTTTCTCTATCAAACCATTAATGTATCTTTTAAAACTAATCAGATATCAAAAAAAAACATTATTTTGTTATTATCTCATACAAGAATAGCAATGTAACAATACTTTTTTTTTCAATGTCAAAATTTTTCCCTTTTTATGACTTATGAATAAAT
This sequence comes from Himalopsyche anomala, assembly GCA_031772345.1. Classification (NCBI taxonomy): domain Eukaryota; kingdom Metazoa; phylum Arthropoda; class Insecta; order Trichoptera; family Rhyacophilidae; genus Himalopsyche; species Himalopsyche anomala. The sequence continues at coordinate 19,982,205 of CM062837.1, read as the reverse complement.
GAATAAAATCAATATTTTTGTTTTTTTAATAAAAGCTTAGTTTAAAGGCTCAATAACTGACTGAGAGACAATTTCATTTCGACTTATTCGTATATTATAATTAAGTACATGAATTTCCGTGGTGAAAACAAACTGCTACGATGTAGCATATTTTAATAAAATAGATAAAAACCATACTTCACAACTTCGGCTGACTGGTGACAAAAAAATAAATATTTAATACATTTTTTTAACAGACATTTTTTCTGTACCAAATAAGCAATTTTTATGTATTTTTTTGGACATGTTCATTCACAATATGAAGCATGCACTACGCATGGAGTTTATTTATCTCACAGAAGTCTTCTACTATAACCGCTTGTTACTCACTTCCTCAACCTATTTTTTTTCATAGAGGATAGGAATATCAGTATATGGTTAGGACAGAATTCGTTGTTAGCCAATCATCTTGAAAAATTTTGTTTTTGAAATTTGATGAGGGAAATAGATATAAAAAATATTTGTATCTAAAAAAACACAATCAATAATTAAAACGTCATTATTGTAATATAGCGCACAAATAAATACACTTAATGCGTGTTATTATATTTAAATAAAACAAAAGAGATCAGCGGTGGGCTGCCAATGCAAAGTCATTTATCAGTCATATGCAATATACTTTTCAATAAGCAAATGATTGTTACATAATACACTTAAAATTTGCAACAAATGCAGTTTACAATAAACTAATCAATGTGAATGGCTAAAAATGTACTACTGTGTACATTGGAAGCTGTCGTAGATAGTATATGTCAGAAATTGCAGTTATGTCCTAATCTGATCTGAGAATATTGTTTTCTGTTAATTTAACAAGGGGCTCGCCGACCGTGGTCAAATCTAACAAGGGGTTCGCACGAGCCCCTCCGAGCCCCCTCCAGCCCACCCCTGAAAGAGGTTAGGTTTTATCTATGTAACACGGTGTTAGATATTTATTCACATTTCTCTTTATAATACTGTGACGATGTCATAATATATGGACAGCCCTTTCGACAAAAAAAACCTTTTTAAAAAAAATACAAAATGACTGCCAAAAATTATTCTTATGTTTAAATATATAGCGATTCGATAGTTTTTGATCATTTAACATAATTATTTTTCCGAATAAGAAAACCATTTGCTAATCAATTGCTCTTAGGAGTCAGGACTCAGGAGTGTAGGAAAGAATCTAAAACATAACAGCCATCGATAAATTTCAGTATAAATTATCCGTTGAAGTTATTACCACTGGACTAAAACGAAAATAGGAAGAAAGGCAGAACATTTGTAGAGTTGTAATGCGGCAGAATAACAAAAGAGCGTACGATCCATTAAATGGCGGCCCTAAAACACACACTTTACCCCTTTTCGTTCCTAGCAAAATATTAATTCGTCCTCACCCGGCGGAAGCGCATTTTTGCTGGACATCGGATGGCCCTCTCACTTGCGTGGTATATACTCACCAAACGAAAGAGATGGCGACAGAATAGTCTTTGCGACTACGCTTCAGATGATCCTTGAAGTTCCATAGTCCGGGCCTAAAACAAAAGCAAGGAATAATCCGCTACTCATATACAAAGGGACACATATCAGTAATGCGTTAAAATAGAAGGGCCTAATTGTATAAAAAAAGATTTTCTTAATTAAAAAAAACATGAATTTAAAATTTTAATAAAACATAATATACAACATATTAAGTAGCAACTTTTCTAACAATACAACATAAAGTAAGTAAATATATATTCCACATTATAATAAAATATGGTAATAAAAGCATATAAAAGTTAAGTATTATGTAAAATTAAACATGGTGTGTCGGATACGTGGCCCAGCAGTCAACATCGTTTCCTTCCTTTGTGAATCTTTTTTTTTCAAGTATGGGTGTTTTTTGTCTAAAATTTCCCTGCCACCTTTTCAATTAATT